>JADMNL010000031.1:86300000-86757500 GCA_016271365.2 Neoceratodus forsteri | reverse complement strand
CTCCTGTGTGTGGTATGGCATGAAAGCAATAGGATGGCAGTGACTATTTCAGCTACACATTTGATTCCATATTACAATGGTTCACTGCACTACACATTTAGGGTGGGACATTCAAAAGAGTTATGCATGGTGCAACAGGGTTGCACCATGTGCAACCCACCAATGCACCCTAGCGTGATATTCAAAGGGGCAAGTTGGCTGCGCAACTCCTGATGTGCCAGGCGCATTGGTAATGTGGCGCGGCGCGGCGCGGGGGCGGCTCTGATGCATATGCCGTGATGACCCGATATTCATTCCAGGATGCGGTACATATGCTGGCACAACCCCACCTTCTGCTGCTCGGGGGGGTGCAAAGATGTGCCTGGTGAATCCAGGAACAAGTCCTGGCCACCCACAGGTGAGCCGCCATATTGCCAGGTGCAACATGGCAGCCGCCTGCTGTGGGTGGCCACCTAACCTCCCGGGACACAGTTCGGGCATCATGCCCCCCCTCATCCAGTCACGGGCATAGCAAAGGTAAATCCATGGTGGTCCAGTGGACCTGATCCCCTGCCCAATCGCGAGCATTGTACATGTGTATCCCTGGTGGTCCAGTGGACCTGATCCCTGCTATCGTGGGCATATGACAGAATTCTCCCTGGTGATCCAGCAGTACCCCCCCACGCCCACTGGGCCCGCCACTTGCAGCCACCCCGGTCAGTGGCGGTGGCAGCTCCTGCTGCAAGCCGCCTGCTGACTGACAGTGTACAATACGGCTGTATGCCTATTGGTCCACTGCATGGGCCAATGGCCGTGCAGACCATACTGTACTACACAGTCCCAAAATGTGAATGGTTCATTCCCATTTCAGGACTGTGTAGTACAGTATGGTCTGCATGCCCATTGGCCCACACAATGGACCAATAGCGCACAGTACAAGCTATACACCTATCAGTTGGCAGGCGGCCGGGTCGGCTTGCGGGCAGCGAGCTGCCACTCGCCGCTGACTGGGGGGGGTTGCATTGTGGCGAGGCTCAGTGGGCAGGTGGGGATGGGGGTACCGCTGGACCACCAGGGATAATTCTGTCATATGCCCGCAATCGGGCGGGGGATTGGGTTCACTGGACCACCAGGGATGTCTATTTCTTATGCCCGCAATTGGGTTGGGGATCGGGTCCACTGGACCACCAGGAATATATTAAACATATGCCCGTGATCGGGCAATGGGGCGTGTTGCCCACTGAGGGGCAGGGGGCGTCAGTCCCCGACGGCTGCAGCCTGGCAGGGTGCCAGGCACAAGCTGCCGGGGATCGGCACACTGCATGCAAATGGGGCCATAATGACATGCAAATGGCCTCATTTGCACCTTGCATACATAATGGCCTCATTTGCATGCTCACGGCTGTATATCACTCTTGCTGCGCCTTGCGCAAACGCACTTGCGCTGGCACAGCCCCCTGCTCCCCTGCCACTTGCGCTGGTGCCGTGCGTGCGCCCTCAGTGCCATTTTCAATGGTGCTGGGCCATGGCACAACACTGTTGAATATTGCCCGGACCAAACCCTGGTGCATCCCAGTTGCGCTGCGCCCAGGCTTGCACCCCTGCTTGGCACAGTCTAAATATCCCACCCTTAGTGTATCACACTTTTTCAAATAATAAAAAAATATTCTCCAAATTAAGTAACTCAAATATACATATTTTTATACTTTAGTAAAAAGATAACTTCACATTTGTAACAAAAAACAAACCAAAAACATGCAGACAGAAGGTCACAAATCCTGTGACAAGTTCATTATATGGATGTTTTCCATGTAAAACAGACATTTTGTTACTGTCATGTCTGTAGCATCGTCTGTAGCCAGTAAACTATTATTTACATAGGTACTGCAAATGACAGGTTTTAATTCAGAAATCCAGTCCTGATAGATTTGCCTTTTTAGCAGTTCTGTAAGATTTATGTCTCTCTGATGTCAGAGTGCATAGCACAGCAATGAAAGGGTTTCTGTAATTGGTTGCTTGCATGAGAAGTGGGCGTGACAGTGGCATGCAAGAGTGAAGTCTAAATTGTTTCTTGGCCATTCTGGGATCTAAAGTTTAACACTGTTGTGTGAAGAGAATAAAGTCTTGCATTCTTTGCATTTGAAGAGATTTAGTCATTTGAAGTTAAAAGATATAAATGTATATACATAGTGTCATGGGCACCTGGAAAGGAAGAAGATACTACTAAAATAAATGTTGTTCTGATATTTTATTTATTTATGTGTGAGATTTTAAGTGTAGTTTTGCCTAGGTCACTGACACATAAGCTATAAATAAGGATGGATGTATTAGTCAAAGCTTGTAGTAGCAAAATAAAGCAAGAAAAATAATATATTGTTTTTCTTTCAGTTGTTTAACCACCAGGAGTGGCACACTAAGCTGAAAGCTTGTTTACAGGGGCAACCTGGGAGCACATGAAGTTTTTTATTGCCGTTAATTGATTTTGGGGTTTTGTTTTATTATACTGCAAGGGAGGGGTTTCTATCTAAGGTGAAAAAGTGTTACTTAATTCAGTGGCTAGATTTGTAGTAAAGGGTTCATCATTCTAATCTTCTAGAGCAAATGGGTTGGCTTCCTCTGGTCGGAAGATATAAACTTCAACTGGGTATATTAGCAATAAAAGTGATGCTTGATACAGTTGTAACCCCTAAATGGCGCTATCCCAAGGGCTACTACCCCTGCCTGATTTGCCACTAACAGGTTGAGGGGCCTGGATCCAATGGCGGGTGCCTCCACCCAGAGGTCAGGGTTTGCAATAGTTAAACTAACTTGGTCACAGCCCTCTGGGACACTGCAACCCCCTTTCTTCCCACTAGTGGCCCACACAATATATCAGAATTACCTTCACAGTATACACTTACCCCAGGACTGGTTCCGCACTGGGACCTCCTGTGAAATGAGATACAGTGCAACAATCACAGTACAGTACTTTAACATAGACAAATACCCTCAGGCAGTATAACTTTGCTGAAACAAGCAGCTCTGATTTATTTAGGGGATATAACAAGGACAGGGGAAATCAGGTTAATTAGCTTATCACTCTAATAATTCTATCTATGGCTCTGTGCACAGGCCTATCCCTATCAGTTACTGTCCCTGGGTACCCAAGCCCTAGTGGCTAGTCCAAACCGTGGCAGCTGGTAGGGCCCTTCACACAGAGAAAAGGAAAATTAAACAGTCAGCAGTACAGTAATTCCATTTGGATTTAATGTGGCAATTCAACAGGAGCGACCTCAATTAGTACTCACGACTCCAAAGAAGATATGGTCCTTCAATGTCAGTAGGGCTACTTTTGATCTCCAAGAGACTCCTCACACATTTATATGGTAAAAAAGAAAGCACTATACCAGGCAGCTGCATCTGTATCCCAATCGCAATTACTGCACAATAACCAGGAGAACACACAGCAGATTCAGTTCCTGACAGACCGAGTGTAATTCAACAATTTCTTCAGTCTTCTACAGGGTGAGCCTGGTTTCTACTCTTCAGAGATCCTTTGATTCTTTTCACAGGACGGATTCAGTCCTAACAAGCAGTTACACAAGTTGTAGACGGAACTCTGGGCCTTGTACACGTTTTTGACTGAAACTGTGCACTGAAGGAGCACAGGGTTTCTTTCCCTTCACTTTCAGATCTCAAACTGAAACTCCCAACAGACAAAAACCGGGCACTTCCTTTGAGTTCCTCCCAGTTCTTGACTGGATTGGCTGTCACTCACAATAGACTGCTGCTGTTGGTCCAAAAGGCACCAAGTCTAAACTACATCTCCCAGAGTCACTGCCCATACAATCCTCTTGTGGCTGGCTCAGATTATGAGTCCCAAGTTCTGATTCGTCCAAGGCATCATTTTAGAGCTAGTTTACCCACACTGATTGGTCCAGTTCAGCAGTTCAAAACCAGAATGGGGAACTAGGCAGACAGTTCTGACTGCAAAGAAAGCAGGTTAGACAAACTGTAATTTTATTATTACTGTAAATGATTTCTGGCAATCAGTTACATCTTTCAGACAGGTTCCCTTTGCACTCCTAGTGACTGCAAAATGGGGTGAATTGGCAGCAGCTTGAGTGGTACTCAATCAAAGAAACACACAGTCCCCCATATAAACTAATTATGTCTGCAAGCAGACAGCTCTTAAAGAGACAGTACCAGAGGCTCTAAAAACACTCACTGATAAGTGGCTTAAACGCCAAACACCATTCAGGCTTGGAGCATTCAAGCAAGCTCCTGGAAGTCTTTCGGGAACCCCCATTTGCAGGGGGGTTACACCCTTCCTGGCCTGGGAAAGCTTGACGTCCGCTCAAGCAAGTACCCCATAAGTTTTAACTGCAACCATATACATTTGCATTAGGCTCACATGTAATCATCAGTCAATATATCATTTTACCAAGAATACATTTCTGAAACATTGCAGTACGTGACTCTTTACACAGTATTACAACACATTGTACCATAACTCAAGTTATTACCTCTTGTACATGAAACCTGAAGAGAGGGGCCTTCCTTATCAGTTACCTTGGGGCTGGACGGGGCAAGGGCACCATACTTAGAGGGCAACACAAGTAACTTGGAGTTAGCACTGATGCTCAGTTTGGGCAATGAGCTCGGGACACATACACTCTTTATGGACAACATTGAGAGGCAAGTCCACAGGCCTCCCAAGTGAATCATAACTGAGGTGCACCACAGGCTTTACAGCTCGACCAGTCTTTCTAGGGGAACTGTTATAGTCTCTGCACTCTGAGCCTCATTTTCAGCATTGTCCTCACTTGTCAGGAGTCTCCATGGGGTAGTAGAGGCTAGAACTTGGGGCACTTTCAGCTCCAGGAGTTACAGTTTCTGAGTCCACAACATTTGGCTCGCATGGAGAGCTTTCGGACACTGGCAGTGGACTGTCAGGGCACTCAAAATACTCTTCTTGTTCGGTGTATCACCAGTCTGCCCTAATCTATCATTTTCCTCCCTGAAAGCTCAAACAGTTCAACCATGCACAATGATTCCATTTCATCTGATCTGATGCTTTGCACTTCACTTTCTGGGAGCATTGGCTCCAGGGATGAAGCTGGGGCTTAGACAGTCCAGAAGGCCCAGCTTTGTCTCCAGTATTGACTAGGGATTGCCCGAAACAATTGACTCAGTTCGTAAGAAGGATAGTATTCAAAGTCACTCTCACTTTCTTCTGATATGGACTGACAGTCATGCTCAACTGGGACTTGTGGAGGGGAACACTTTAACTTTGCTTCTGTAGGTGCAGACTTTCTTGATCTTTTCTTAGCAGCAGCTCTAGTCACTGGTCCAGAGGGGCATCTTCTGGGGCTCAGACTCAATCAGGATTTGTCCAATGGGCAGTAAATGATTTCTATGCATTGTTTTACATCTTTGAATTATTCTCAGGCCTTACTTTGTACACTGGCAGATCATCTAGTTTGCCCACTACAATGTGAGGGAGATGGTGCCATCTGTCAGCAATCTTGTGCTTGCCATGCAGTCCCAGATTTCTTAGCAATACCCGATCTCCCTCCTGGAGTTCCTGTGCTTTCACCTTTTATCATACCTTTCTTTGTTGGCCAGATTTCTTTGGCAGCCATGGTTTGAGCCAGTTGGTACGCATGAGTTAGCTGGGCCTTTAACTTTGCACATACTGTAAATAGTTGTCAGCTTGAACCCCATCAGGAGAGACCCCAAAACACACATCTACTGGTAGTCGAGCTTCTCTTCCAAACATCAGGCGGTAGGGGAGAATCCAGTGGTATCACTTTTGGTGCAGTTATAAGCATGTACCAGGGTGCTAATTTGTTGGCTCCATCTAGGCTTGTCCTTTGGGTGCAGGGTGCCTAGCATATCTAGCAAAGTGCGTTGAAACGTTCAGGCTGTGGTCCCCCTGGGTGGTAAGGAGTGGTTCTGGACTTCTGACTCCCCACAGAGAAAGCATCTCTTTGATCAGACGACTCTCAAAGTCTCTCCCTTGATCAGAATGGATTCTTTGTGGAGCCCCATAGTGAACAAAAGTTTCTACAAGTACTTTGGCCACAGTGGATGCTTTCTGGTCTTTGGTGGGGAAAGCTTGGGCATATCTCGTGAAATGGTCAGTGACCACCAGCACATTACTGATATTTCTTTGATCTGACTCCAAACTCAGAAAATCAATACAGACCAGCTCCATGGGTGCACTGGTGGTGATGTTAACAAGGGGCAGCCCTCTGGGGCAAAAGCTTTCCTCTGTAAGCAGCACTACAAGTTCGAATGTGTTGCTCCACATCAGCCCCATCTTAGGCCAATAGAATCTGGATCTCACCAAGTCAAGTGTTCTGTCTATACCAAGGTGCCCCATGTGGTTGTGCAAGGACCTCAGTACTGAGTCTCGAAAGGCAGTGGGCAGCACTAGTTGTTGTTTGTCTACTTGTCCCCTCTGTCTACTGTTTCTCTGTATAACAGTTTATTGATCAGTTTCAACTTAGGACCTTCTTTGTATAACAGTGCAGTTCTCAAATCAGTGGAGCGTAATTTGGACACATCTTTTCCTGCATAGAGGGCTTCTAAAGCTGCTTTGATCATGGGATCGCGGGATTGAGCCCGCTGAATACTGTCATTGTCCAGCTGAGGCAGTGCACCAATGTCTATTGCAGAAAAGTGGCAATAAGCAGCAGGTATGCAATTCTCAGAGGCTCCCAAGCAATCCACCATGCAGTCCACTCGTCCGTGGACATTTGTTCCTCCCTGTCAAACTTCCGCAGAGTGCCCGAATATCAGGTTCTGCCAATCGGACCCAATCATTCTGGGGAACAGGCTCCGGGAGAGAGCATCAGCATCTATGTGGTTCAGACCTGCTCGGTATTCGAGAGCATAGTCATATGTAGATAATGCAGAAAGCCACCTATGGCCAGTGGCATCCAACTTAGCTGAGGCCTGCACATAGGTCAAAGGATTATTGTCAGTTTTTACTAGTATTTTAGCCCCATACAAGTACTCATGGAATTGGTCAACAATAGCCCACTTCAAAGCTAGGAACTCTAACTTATGTACAGGATAGTTTCTTTTCGGATGGGGTCAGGCTTCTACTGGCAAAGGCCACTGGTCTCAGGCCATTCTCGTGCTCTTGGTACAACACAGCCCCAACCTTGCAAGCTAGCATCAGTGTGCAGGGCGTAAGGTTTTCTTGGATCGGCATAGGCCAGCACTGGAGCATGGGTAAGTTGATATATGATCTCATGAAAAGCAGTCTCACAATCAGGAGTCCAGGGGCCCCAAATACTTCACTTGGATGAAAATACACTCTTTCAGTCTTGAGGGCTGACTTTTGGTATTTTTGTGGGTTGGGGATACCCTTAGTAAGGTTAAGTAAAGGGGCGGATCACTCTTGAATAATCCTTGATGAAGCGCCGATAAAACCACAGAATCCCAGGAATCTTTGCAGTTCTTTTAGATTTTGGGCTGGGCCAGGTGGTCAAGGCCTCAACTTTACTTGGTCGGTCTCTATTCCCTCGGTGGATACTATGTGTCCCACATACTTTACTGATGTTTGAAAGAATTGACACTTATCAATGGACAGTTTAAGGCCAAAGTCCTCCAGTCGGTCCAATACCTTAAATAATCTGCTTTCATGTTCCTCCAGTGAGCTGCCAAACACAATAACATCATCTAGGTATACCAGGCACTCTAGTAAGTTCATGTCCCCCACTGCACGCTCCATCAATCGTTGAAAAGTGGCTGGGGCACCTGAAATCCCTTGAGGCATCCTCATGAATTCATAGAAGCCAAGCGGACAGATAAAGGCAGTCTTCTCACGGTCCTCTGGGGCCATCGGGATCTGGTAGTACCCACTGCGGAGATCCAGCACAGAGAACCACTTGCTCCCGTTTAGGCAGTCCAAAGCATCCTGAATGCGGGGCATTGTGTACTGATCAGGGATAGTCCGCCGGTTTAAGGTGCGATAATCCACACACATCCTTACTGTTCCATTCTTTTTCCTCACTACCACAATGGGGGAAGCATAAGGGCTTCTGGATTCTTGTATTACACCAGCAGCTAACATCTCTTGCAGATGCCGTCTCACATCATCTATGTCAGCAGGTGCCAGGCGCGAGACCTCTCCACGAAATGGTCTTTCGTCATGCAGCGGATATTGTGCTCAGCTCCTTGCACGCATCCTACATCCCATTCCTTTAAAGAAAACACCTGGTCTCTCTGGGCAAGCTTCTCACTGATCCTCACTTTCCATTCAGCTGGCAGCGGAGTCGCTAAAATCAAACAAGTCAGGCGTTACTCTGTCATTCTTCCTTGAACTCTTGCTGCTGGGTAGCACTGCAGTGTCTGCACAATGCACATTAGCCAGGATGCAACCTCTGTTTACTCGAATGTCTCTTTCAGACACATTATGAACTTGGACCATTACCCTTCTGGCATAAGCATGGGCTCTAGCGGGCAAAATACTAGGCTTGACCAGCAGTCCCTCTGGCAATTTTCCATCGCCTGGTGCATCCAACATTAATATTTTATTCTTAACATCCTTTCTGTATACGGACCTCTCCCTGTAAGGTACACTGGGCATTTGGCGCCAGGATCAGAGACTCAGGATCCTTCTTCCATACAATTCGACCGGTTCCTCTGGTTCTGTTTTTCAGCATCTCTCTGTGCCTCATAGGCCTTCTTAATTAAAGCCGGAACTCTTAAAGCTCTACTAGTCTTTGACCCCTGTTTTCATAACACAACTGTGCCAGCCTTCCGAACATATGAGCATTTGTTCCAATCAACAAAGGGACACCATCATACAGTCCAGTGGGGGACACACTAAGGCTAGGGTCTCTACTTGTTCGGCCACTCCAGCCACGGAGGTGGGGAAAGACAGCCAAATTCGGATATACCCGGAATAGGGTAGGCCTTCTCCTTAACCCCCATACATGCAGTCCTTCTAATGGTTGTAAAGCGTCTGACAAATGCTCCTGATACCAATCCTGGAACATAATTGTCACTTGGGAGCCACTGTCTAATACAGCTCTTGTAGACACTCCATTCACCTTTACAGTGGTCTCCATGGAGGGACCCACTATTCTGGACCAGTCTGAGAGGCGGTGAGGGGGGCCTGGGCAACTGACCTTGCACACAAGGACGTGAATTAGCATTTTGGTGCCTCACTGGGATCATGTCGTGCACCTCTTAACCACTGATTTCTTCTCCGAAGCTCTCCTTGTAGCCTATATGCAACTTTGTCAGTGTCTTTTGGGACTGGCATTCCTTTCATGTGCCCATCTTTCCCACAATTATAGCAAAACATACTTTCTGGAGTTTGAGCTGGCCGAGGCGTTCACACTGGGAGCCGAGGCGGGGTATTACTAACTGGAAACCTGGGGCCATTCCCTGTCTGCGTGATAAGCATTTGGAGACATTCTGCCAGTTTCTCCACTTCCATGGTCAAGGAATTGAGTTTGAGCTGTTATCAGCAGGAGATACATGGGTGGGTACCACCCCATAGCAGATGCAGTCGGATATAGGTCAGGGCCCTGCACTTGCAGGCGTGGTCTATAAAGGGACTGTTTTTGAATTCTCGGATCTCTCTCAACAGTTCGCCCCATTGTGGCATATCTTTTCCTTATCAGAGCACTCATTGACTGCCAACCTCTGCCCCTGAACTTCACTTGATGGGCCACCCTCAGTCACTCGGGTCATAGCCACAGCTATTGGTGCAGGTACCTCCCAGGTCGCCTTTTCTCAACTCCTCGAATTTCTCTCATTAACTCATCATAGGAGGGTGGGGATTCCAGTCGATTTGCCAGGCGAACTGGAAGCAACAGCAGTTCTGAGAAGGGGGCAGACTTAAGGATTCTGTCCAGTCTGGTTCGTCCAGTTCAATCGCTGGCAAACTACCCTTTCTGAGGCATTCTTGCAACAATTTTTCCAGCCGAGACATACACAGACAACAACTCCCTTGGTACTGTTGTGCATTTCTTGCTCTCCACCATAGGTCCTCATCAGAATCTGGGCTCCCATACACATTCTCCAAGGCCTCAAGATAGGCCTGTGCAGTCGCTTCAGGGTTACTGGCCCGTTTAGCACGGATGGTAGCCAGGGCAGGACCTCGAGGCCTCACTAACCCTCTTCGCCGCCCGAGCATTGCCATTCTAGCACTTGGGGCAACATAGTTATCCAGGTCTCCCAGTCATCCTCCCCTTTGGGGTGGGAGGGTGCCAGAGAAGATCCTCAACCTTGGTAAGAGTCGTGACTAATGGCAGGTGCAGAAAAGGAGTCTGCATTGGTTCAGCCACCATTACGGGCACTGGAGCAGGAGAGGGTGTTGGGGAGGAACACCCCAGGTGGCAAGAATAGTTTCTTCAAGTCCTCCACAGTTTTCCCTCTCCCAGCAACCATTCAGCAAATTTCTCCTCAAAAGTTTCAGATAGTGGTGGGGCTGATTCCCCGGTCTTTACTGTCCTTAGTTATCACTCTCCAAGCAGTGAGGGCTCCTCTGGGGTAATGGTCTGTGGCACTTTGGAGCTATCTATGGGATCCTTAAACTCTACTAGGCCAGGAAAGTGTGGGTGAGCAGATTAGCATGCCGACCCACCACCACAGGGTTTTGTAAACCTTCCACCTTGGAAAGTACTCCCTGCACAGTGTCCGTGTTGATACCCAGGGGATGTCCAGGATAAGCATAGCATTTTGGGGGTCGATCTCCTCCCCAGTACACCACTCCACCAGCCGTTGCACAGCCACTTCTGTCGGGTACCCATTTTTTTCTTAACAGTGGTTCGTGAATATGGCCACTAGAGACACACAATCCAGCGGTGAGCCTCCAAGATGTAACCCTAAATGGCGCATCCCAGGGCTACTACCCCGCCTGATTTGCCACTCAACAGGTTGAGGGGCCTGGATCCAATGGCGGGTGCCTCACCCAGAGGTCAGGGTTTGCAATAGTTAACTAACTTGGTCACAGCCCTCTGGGACACTGCAACCCCTTTCTTCCCACTAGTGGCCCACACAATATATCAGAATTACCTTCACAGTATACACTTACCCCCAGGACTGGTTCCGGCACTGGGACCTCCTGTGAAATGAGATACAGTGCAACAATCACAGTACAGTACTTTAACATAGACAACACTCAGGCAGTATAACTTGCTGAAACAAGCAGCTCTGATTTATTTAGGGGATATAACAAGGACAGGGGAAATCAGGTTAATTAGCTTATCACTCTAATAATCTATCTATGGCTCTGTGCACAGGCCTATCCCTATCAGTTACTGTCCCTGGGTACCCAAGCCCCAGTGGCTAGTCCAAACCGTGGCAGCTGGTAGGGGCCTTTCACAGAGAAGGAAAATTAAACAGTCAACAGTACAGTAATTCCATTTGGATTTAATGTGGCAATTCAACAGGAAGCGACCCGAATTAGTACTCACGACCTCCAAAGAAGATATATGGTCCTTCAATGTCAGCAGGGCTACTTTTGATCTCCAAGAGACTCCTCACACATTTATATGGTAAAAAGAAGCACTATACCAGGCACAGGCTGCATCTGTATCCCAATCGCAATATTACTGCACAATAACCAGGAGAACACAAGCAGATTCAGTTCCTGACAGACCGAGTGTAATTCAACAATTTCTTCAGTCTTCTACAGGGTGAGCCTGGTTTCACTCTTCAGAGATCCTTTGATTCTTTCACAGCACGGATTCAGTCCTAACAAGGAAGTTCACAAGTTGTAGACCGGAACTCTGGGCCTTGCAATAAGCTTTTGACTGAAACTGTGCACTGAAGGAGCACAGGGTTTCTTTCCCTTCACTTTCAGATCTCAAACTGAAACTCCCAACAGACAAAACGGGCACTTCCTTTGAGTTCCTCCCAGTTCTTGACTGGATTGGTTGTCACTCACAATAGACTGCTGCTGTTGGTCCAAAAAGGCACCAAGTCTAAACTACATCTCCCAGAGTCACTGCCCATACAATCCTCTTGTGGCTGGCTCAGATTATGAGTCCCAAGTTCTGATTCGTCCAAGGCATCATTTTAGAGCTAGTTTACCCCACACTGATTGGTCCAGTTCAGCAGTTCAAAACCAGAATGGGGAACTAGGCAGACAGTTCTGACTGCAAAGAAAGCAGGTTAGACAAACTGTAATTTTATTATTACTGTAAATGATTTCTGGCAATCAGTTACATCTTTCAGACAGGTTCCTTTGCACTTAGTGACTGCAAAATGGGGTGAATTGGCAGCAGCTGGTGGTACTCAATCAAAGAAACACACAGTCCCCATATAAACTAATTATGTCTGCAAGCAGACAGCTCTTAAAGAGACAGTACCAGAGGCTCTAAAAACACTCACTGATAAGTGGCTTAAACGCCAAACACCATTCAGGCTTGGAGCATTCAAGCAAGCTCCTGGAAGTCTTTCGGGAACCCCCATTTGCAGGGGGGTTACACAGTCCCAGATTGCTTTTTCTTCTTCTTTAAAAAATAGAATTCTAGTGTTAATACATGGTCAACAGATCATTTTTCTCTTTGCCTTCCAAGAATGTGTTCTTCCCTAGGACAAAAGGCTTTATCTTACATGTTACCTACTTTTTTTAATACAATACAGTCTGTCTTTGATTGTGTGAACCTTTCCCTTTGCTCCTTGAGGCATAGGTTGAAAGAGTATCTTTTTACTGAGTGCAAGTGTAAATGTTTTGAATGATGGTGCTAAGACATATTTATATGTATTGATATGTGTATATTTCCTTTTGTTATTTGTATTTTTGTAAGATGTATGTATCTATACATTGTACTTAATTGTTATTTGTACACTGATCGCCCATGAAATCAGGTAATTTTTAGCCCATGGTCCTATCAGTATAAATAAATAAAACAAACAAACAAGTGAGGGCTGTGGGATTCAAACCCAGATCCCATGATTTGCAGTTAAGAGCTTTAAACCACTGTGCTATACTGCCTCCCTAGTTATGGCAGTTATCTGTTTTATGGTTCATGATGTTGGTATAGTAAGCATACTAACATACAAAAATGCCAGCATATAGACCTAGCGGGCTTTCTTTGGTAACCGGTGTCTGCTCGTTTGGTCAGTCCCCACCCTGGGAGCTGACCTTGCTGCCCCCCCTCGGGCTTCTCCCTTCCCAGTCCAGGGTATTCCCACTTCATTGGACTTTGCTTCCACAACCCTTCCCCTGTACCTGTCCCTCTTGAACCCCTCCACAGTCTCTGCCTCCACCTGCCCCCCAGGCAGCGCATTCCATGGTTCTACCACCCTCTCAGTGAAGTAGCACCTCCTCCTTTCTCCCCTGTCTCCCCCCTCCAGCTTCCACCCATGCCCTCTAGTTGCTCCCCCCTTTTCTTCGGAGCACCGTGACTGCGCCTCACCTATTTACTCCCTTCATGTACTTGAAGACCTCTATCATGCCCCCACTGTCCCTTCTCTCTTCCAATGTGTACATATTTTGCTCTTTTAGCCTCGCCCCAGATCATTTTGGTTGCCTTCCTCTGGACCCTCTCCAGGAGTTCAATGTCCCTCTTTAAGTGTGGCCTCCAAAACTACACGCAGTAGTCAAGGTGCGGCCTCACCAAGCAGTTATACAGAGGGACATAGAAACACAGAATCTGATGGCAGATAAGGACCACTTGGCCCACCTAGTCTGCCCAATTTCCTACCTAATGGATAAGATGATCCTAGTTAACTAACAGCCAACTTCCTCCTACCCCCCACAAGAATTGCCTTATGTCTGTCCCATGCATTCTTGAATTCCACCAGTTTTTGACTCTATGACCTCCTCAGGAAGGCTGTTCTATGCATCTATAACCCTCTCTGTGAAGAAATACTTCCTCACATTACCTCTGAGCCGTGCCCCCTCTATCTTCAAATTGTGCCCCCTTGTTTTTGCACATCTCTTTTTCTGAAAGATGTTACCCTTGGACTTTGTTGATTCCCTTGAGGTATTTGAAAGTTTCTATTATGCCCCCCCCTCCTTTTCTCGAGGCTGTACATCTTAAGCTCCTGTAGTCTTTCTTCATATGTCTTCTGATGCAAACCCTGCACCATTTTGGTTGCCCTCCTCTGGACAGCCTCAACCCTGTCTATGTCTTTGTGGAGATGGGGTCTCCAGAACTGTACACAGTATTCCAGATGTGGCTTTACCAACTGTCTGTACAGAGGGACAACAACTTCCTGTTTTCTACTGGTGATGCCTTTCCCTATGCATCCCAGTATCCCCCCAGCCCTCCTTACTGCCTTCTCACATTGCTGGCCCACATTTAGGCCATCTGATATGACTACCCCCAGGTCCCTTTCCATTTTTTTGTAGTCAGCATCTCACCCCCAATTGTGTACTCTTCCCCTGGGTTTTTGTTTCCCAGGTGCATTACTTTGCACTCCTTTGCATTGAATCTAAGCTGCCACACATTTGACCATTCCTGCAACCTTGCCAATTCCCTTTTCATCCTTTCCACCCCACCTTGTGTATCAACCCTGTTGCAGATCTTTGTGTCATCTGAAAAGAGACATACTTTTCCTTCCAGTCCCTTTGCAATGTCACTTATAAAGACATTGCAAAGGGACTGAACCCTGAGGTACCTCACTAGTAACCCCCCTTTCTTCACTGTGAACTCCATTTACTATTACCCTCTGTGTCCTGTTGTCCAGTCAGTGTTTTACCCAGGCTACCACCCTGGGACCCACTCCCAGGCTGGCTAATTTGTTTATTAATCTTTTGTGTGGGACTGTGTCAAATGCCTTGCTAAAGTCTAGGTAGGCCATGTCCACAGAAATCAATTGGATTTGTCTGACATGACCTTCCTGCTGTGAATCCATGCTGCATTGGGTCCAGTGCCCCACTGGCCTCTAGGTACTCAACAGTTCTTTCCTTCAGAAGTGATTCCATCATTTTCCCTACCACTGAGGTCAAACTGACAGGTCTGTAGTTTCCTGCCTCTGTCTTGCTCCCACTTTTGTGAATGGGAATCACATCTGCCCTTCTCAGTCCTCGGTACCACACCATTGTCCATGATTTATTAAAAGGGTTGTCAGTGGTGTTACTAGTTCTTCCCTTAGTTCTTTTAGAATTCTGGGTTGAATCCCATCAGGCCCCATTGCTTTGTCCACCTTCAGTTTTACGAGTTCTTTCAGAACCCTTTTTCTCTGAAAGGACTAATATCAGTCCCCCTATCCAGACTGCTTCTATTGACTGGATTAGGTATCTCCTCCTGCTGTTCAATTGTGAATACTGAGCAGAAGTAATTGTTCAGTATCCTTGCTTTTTCACTGTCGCTCTCTGCCCAACCACCTTCCTCTTTATTCAGCCTTAGTATCCCTGCCTTAATCTTTCTTTGCTCCCTAATGTACCTATAAAAGGTTTTATCCCCCTTCTTAACCGAGTTGGCTATCTTTTCCTCAATCTTTGCTCTTCTGACTGCCTTTCCCGCTTCCTTCTGCTTTAACTGGTACAGTTCTCTGTCCTGCTCCTCCTGTGTTTCCTTATACTTCCTGAATGCTATATTTTTCTCCCTAACCTTCCCCACCACTTCTTTTGAGAACCATAGTGTTTTTTTCTTTTGTTTTGATTTGTTCATTTGCTTCACACAAAGGCTTGTTGCCTCTGTGATGGCGGTTTTGATGTTTCCCCATTGTTGCTCCACCCCACCTTCTTGCCTGTTTGCTAGTGCTTTTCTGAGGCACTCTTCCATTTTGACAAAATCAGCCCTCCTGAAGTCCAGTACCTTTGCTTTTGTATGGCTTGACTCTTCAGGTAAGTTTATTGTGAACCACACTGTTTGGTGGTCACTTGTTCCCAGATGCCTACCCACTTAACTAAATCTGAGATTTCTCTCCGTCCCCATTTGAGAGTACCAGGTCTAAGATTGCTCCCTTCCGAGTGGGTTCCAAAATTAGCTGTCTGAAGCATGCCCCTGTAGGGCATCGAGAATGGCCCTGCTCTTGGATGTGGCTGCAGCAAAGGTGCTCCAGTTAAGATCTGGCATATTCAGGTCCCCATCAGCAATATCTCCCCTTTCTCTGCCATCCTAAGGATGCCATCTATCATTTCCTTGTCCATTTCCTCCCCCTGAGATGGGGGTCTGTATACAACCCCTGTGCAGATTGTGGTGCCATTACTTCCCTCCTTCTGGAGTGATCGCCCTAGCGATGCATCCCATTGCATAGCAGATATAAAATGTCAATAAGCAAGTCATGCAACAGATGTGCTGAGCAGTTACTGAAGCAAGAAATGTACAGCTGTCATTTTTGACATCTTGTTCAAAATGTGTTTTTGCACCTGTGGTGCTAAAGGGCACAGTAGCTGTGCAAAATCTCCTTTCGGCTAATGAACTGATAGTGTCACTGTTCATGCGGTGGGGTCACAAAAAGCCTATGCTGAAAACTTGAAGTGAAAATACCAAGAATCTCCCAGGGCATTAGGGTTTCTGACCATAACACCCTGCACTGTAGGGACTGACAGGCATCAGGGGTGTGACTTGGGATTGTCAACAGTAGTGCTCTCTCCATTCCACCCCCATCCCCACCCTGCAGCAAATGATAGGTATCAAGGTGTGCCTTTGACTCTTTAGCCCCAAAGTGCACTCCATTCTCTTATACTGTACCCATTTCAGCGTATTTCCTTATGGAGTGGGGTGAGTGTGAAGTTTGAAAACCCCAAGGCACACCTCGACTCTTGTCTGTGTCTGCAGGGTAGGGTGAGGTGAAATGGCATGAGCCTTATGGGCAATGACCCAAAGGCACACCCCAATGCCTGGTCCATGTCTGCGGGGGTGGAGTTGGGGTTGGTGTCACTTCAGTACTTCACTGCCATTCCTATTCTGCCTGTCTGTCTCTCTCTCTCTCTCTGCTTCTATATGTCTCTGTAATTATCTATCTTTCTATTAATTGCATGTATCGCTGTTTTTACCTATTTCTAAAACAAACCTGCATAACACATTTGCCTGCACTCTGAGCACATACTTATGAAACTGTGCATATTTGTACTCCACTTCCCCGTAGACCTCATACTTTCCTAACATTCCCATTATCACAAGCATAACTATCTTGCCCTTATCAAAAGCGACCCCCTCTGAAAGTTAATATCACATTTTCTCTAACAGTCCATCATCATTATACCCGACTTCCTGACATCAACACATTGCTTAAATGTAACTTACATCACCTCATGGACAAAAACCCTGTTTCTTTTAAAAAAAAAAAAAAAAAAACTCTGTAAATAATCCCAAGGCTGAACATATGCCAGCCATTACTTTTCATGTACTGCAACCTTCTGTACCATCATGGGGATTTGCATATGTTTCCCTTGATGCTGTGCATTATTGGGATATGTGCAATTGTGTTTTCTTTAAAATGTGGCTGTCTGGCCAATATCATCCGGGATAACACGTACATCAGTGGCATTTGCTCTAGGGTTCTTTTGTAAGCTTCCTATTCCTTCCATTAAAATGTACACCTCCACATATTTTCTTAATAATGTGTATGCCTTCCTTAGAACAGAAACTAAAACAAATCTTACTACTTACAAATCATTGTATTGTTTCTCCATATCTCCTTAACAATTCCACATATCTTCACTATGCAGCCGTGGTGGATCTGACCAGATTTTGTTATTAAAGCGAGCATTCGATTGTGAAGTCAGAGTGCACAGACAACTAGAAAATATGATCATTTGTCAGAGTACCAAGCCACAGTATAAACAAAAATAGAGTAGGCTAATTTTATTATGTTGTCTTGCACACGCGCAAGCAACGTCTTCTGGCAATAGTAGAAATGTGGAGGTGTGTCAGTGTTGGCTAATGCAGGGCACGCTTTAGTAGGTGCATCCCTCATTCCCCAATTAGCCAGTATGCTAGCAATGTCATCAGTATTATGCAAGTGCCACCAACTTGAGAGAAATGTGCTGCTGCAATCAGAGACAAGCTCTTTATGCAGCGGCACAGATGACATGCCTCCCGTACATGCCTTTCCTGGTAAAACATTTCAATAAATATGGCGTCAGCTCCTGCCATCCACCACACAATCCCAAAAGAAAGCCAACATCGGGGTGCAATCCCTGTGTTGGCATGTCCACCCCCCCACACACATTTTGTGTGTCACACTGGGAGCCCACCCCAGTGTGCGTTTGCTCACAGAAAGCCGACCGTGTCAGCATATTCCTCCCCTCCACCCCATTGTGTGTCACACTGGGAGCCCACTCCAGTGTGGTCAGCATAGCCCCCCAAAAGTCATGGGGCACACTGGGAGCCCACCCCAGTGTGTCCATTTGTTGTATTCCACCTGTAAAGAAAGAAAACCATCCAGCGGCACAGTGTCCATTTTTTTGTACCTGAAAAAAAGAAAATGGTTTGTTGTCTGTGGTGCCCCCCCTCATCCCACACTTACCTCTGGAGGTCCGGCGCTGCGATCTTTGGTGGAGTGGGAACACATCTGGAGTCTTCAAAGCCAAACTGCAAAATGAAGAAATGCTGGTAAGCAGTACAATGGCATCAGTGGGGGTGGGGGTCAACTTAGATGGATATCTCAGCCATATTTTTTAAATTTTGGCTCCAGATTTTCAACATGGGGTTCTTGGGACCCCACCTCATGAAACATGCACTGTCATCTCATTATTCAGTCCTGAAAGATGATTTTGGGTCACTGCATGGAATCACCCTTGGGATTGAATAACTAATTGACAGTGCCACTGTTCATGAGGTGAGTCCCAAAGCCTATGTTGCAAATTTGGTGAAAAAATTCCCAAAACTGGCTGTGTTATGAGCGTGCATTTCGCAGTTTCCATGCACACTCTTAACTTCGACAATTTTTAATGTTTTACTCCAGATTTTCAATTTCATTTGTCATTTTTTTTCACACCTCCTTATAAACAGTACAGCTGTCACTTTTCACATCCTGCCCCAAATGTGGTTTCGCACATCTGGTGCAAAATAGCGCAGTCGCTGTGGGAAATCAACTTTCGGGACAGATTAACAAAAATCACAGTGCAACTGTTCATGAGCAAAGGTCTCAAAATGCCTATGTTGAAAATTTGGTTAAAAAAATTCCCCAAGTAATTGTGCATTTTCTACGCACGCTTGTGACTGCATCAATTTTTCATATTTTTAATCCAGATTTTCAACATTGCCATTTTTTTTTACATTTTCTCATGAACAGTACAGCAGTCATTTTTCACGTCCTGCCTGAAATGTGTTTTCACACCTGTGGCCCCAAATGGTGCAGTCGCTGTGCAAAATCACCTTTCGGCTAACAAACTGATAGTGTCACTGTTCATGAGGTGGGGTCACAAAAAGCCCATGTTGAAAATTTGGAGTGAAAATACCAACAAACACCTGGGGCATTAGGATTTCCAACCGTAACACCCCACCCTGTAGAGACTTGACAAGTGTCAGGGGAGTGACTTGGGATTGTCAGCTGTAATACTCATGCCATTCCACCCCCACCCCGCAGCAAGTGACAGGCATTGAGGTGTGCCTTGGACTCTTTGGCCCCAAAGTTCACCCCATTCTCCTATACTGCACCCATCTCAGCGTAGTTCCTAATGGAATGGGGTGAGCGTAAGCTGGAAGACCCCAAGGCACACCGCAACACTTGTCAGTGTCTGCAGGGTAGGGTGAGGGAAATGGCGTGGCGTGTTATGGCCGATGACCCAAAGGCACACCCCAGTGCCTGTCGGTCTCTGCAGGGTGGGGGTGGGGTTGGCGTCAGTTCAATACTTCACTGCCATTCCTATTATGCATCTCTCTATCGCCTGCACTACCAATGCCAATGCCAGCAAGACAACATTAAGCATTGGCAAATGCTTGTTATTATTTCCCTCCCCTTTCTTCATCCCCACCAACTGAACAGCAAACGCTGCTGAAACTGCATCATTCCTGTTAGTATTGGGCAGGGAACAGGCTGCCTTCACGGAAGACGGTGGAGCTGCTCGTGTCAGCATGACGCCCCAGGTAGATTGTTCCCCTAAGGCCTGGTCTGGAACCAGTTTCATTCCTTCACATAGTTTTCATCTTGTGTGTTACCCTTAAGTGTAGATTTAGTATTCCAACACCATGCTGCCATCAATCACCACTCCAGTGAAATCTGAAATAAAAAGAGTATTAGTAGAATGAGGATTGCAGCCCATACCTACTGGATCACAGTGAAATCACTTCTGCTGTTAAAAGGAGAAACTTGTCACAGACCAGGTCTTAGGGGAATAATTTTCCTCCACCCCCACATCCTCCCTGGGAGCCAGACACCTCCTCCCTAGGACGGGTTTTGCATGTTAAACCTGATCTTGCTACTGTTGCACTGGAGGAGGGCTGGCCATCATAAACCTATTGTATTCTTTATTTCTGGTATTTAAATTTCACATTGCACTTAGGTACTCATCACCTACCTATAATCGCCAGTATGTAGAACGCTGTACTCTGGCAGCAGGAGATTTGTGCAGAGAGGTTAGAAACATAGAATTTGACGGCAGATAAGGACTGCTTGGCCCACCCAGTCTGCCCATTTCCCTACCTGATGGATAAGCTGCAGATTCTAGTTAACCAACAGCTTACTTCCTCCTGCCCCCCACTAGAATTGCCATATGCTTGTCCCATGCATTCTTGAATTCTCCCACTGTTCCTGACTCCACAACCCCCCTCCAGGCTGTGTGTGGGTGATGATGTGCAATATGGCCGCCACCACACATTCAGTCACTTCACTACCAGTCTAGCATTGCTTGTAAAGCGCTTTGGAATGTATGAAAAGCGCTATATAAATGCTGATTCTTCTTCTTCTTCTTCTTCTTCAGGAAGGCTGTTCCATGCATCCACAACTCTCTCTGTGAAAAATACTTTCTACCATTACCTCTGAGCCGTCCCCCCTCTATCTTCAAATTGTGCCCCCTTGTTCTTGCACATCTCTTCTTCTGAAAGATACTACCCTCTTGTACCTTGTTAATTCCCTTGAGATACTTGAAAGTTTCTATCATGCCACCCCTCTCCCTCCTTTCCTCAAGGTTATATATATTAAGCTGCTTTAGTCTCTCCTTGTATGTCTTCTGGTGCAGACCTTGCACCATTTTGGTTGCCCTCCTCTGAACAGCCTTCACTCTGTCTATGTCTTTGCGGAGATGGGGTCTCCAGAATTGCACGCAGTACTCCAGATGGGGTCTCACTAACTCTCTGTAGAGAGGGATAACAACTTCCTGTTTTCTACTGTAGATGCCTCTCCCTATGCATCCCTGTATCTCCCCAGCCCTCCTTACTGCCTTCTCTCATTGCTTGCCCACCTTTAGGTCATCTGATATAATTACTCCTAGGTCTCTTTCGAGTTTTGTTGTTGTTGTTATTAACTCACCCCCCCCCCATTGTGTACTCTTCCCTGGGTTTTTGTTTCCCAGATGCATTACCTTGCACTTCTTTGCATTGAATCTGAGTTGCCATGTATTTGACCATTCCTTCAACCTTGCCAAGTCCCTTTCATTCTTTCCACCCCACCTTGTGTATCAACCCTGTTGCAGATCTTTGTGTCATCTGCAAAGAGGCATAACTTTCCTTACAGGTGCTCTCCAATGTCACTAATAAAGATATTAAAGAGGACTGGTCCCAGTACCGAACCCTGCAGTACCCCGCTAGTTACCCTCCTTTCTTCACTGTGGACTCCATTTACTATTACCTTTTGCGTCCTGTTGTCCAGCCAGTTTTTTATCCAGGCTACCACCTTGGGACCCACTCCAAGGCTGGCTAACTTGTATATTAATCTTTTGTGTGAGACTGTGTCAAATGCCTTGCTAAAATCTAGGTAGGCCATATCCACAGCCCCTCCCTGGTCTACTACTTTGGTCACCCAGTCAAAGAAATCTATTAGGTTCGTCTGACGTGACCTTCCTGCTGTGAAACCATGCTGCCTTGGGTCCTGTGCCACACTGGCCTCTAGGTACTCAACAGTTCTTTCCTTCAGAAGTGATTCCATCATTTTCCCTACCACTGAAGTCAAGCTAACTGGTCTGTAGTTTCCTGCCTCTGCCCTGCTCCCACTTTTGTGAAGTGGAATCACATTTGCCTTCCTCCAGTCCTCAGGTACCACTCCATCCCCCATGATTTGTTTAAGAGAGTAGTCAGTGGTGTTACTAGTTCTACCCTTAGTTCTTTTAGTATTCTTGGGTGAATCCCATCAGGCCCCATTGCTTTGTCCACCCTCAGTTTCAAGAGTTCTTTCAAACCCTTTCTTCTGTGAATGGACTGGTATCGACCCCTATTCAGAGTTTCTCCCTTGTTTGGTTTAGGTACCTCCCCCTCCTCATCTGTTGTGAATACTGAGCAGAAATATCGTTCAGTATCCTGCTTTTTCACTGTCACCCTCTGCCCACATTCCCTCCCCTTTAGTAAGTCTCTGCATCCCTCCCTTGGTCTTTCTTCGCTCCCTAATGTACCTATAAAAGGTTTTATCCCCTTTCTTAACAGAGTTGGCTATCTTTTCCTCAGTTTGTGCCTTTGCTATTTTTTTTTTTTTTTTTTTATACTTTCTTTTTCTCCCTCCTGGTATTTCCTACCCTCTTGGTCCTACTCCTTCAGGCCTCTCAATAGTCTTTTTGCCGTCCCCTAGATCTGCCCCTAGAGTGCCTCCTCTCCTTCCTCCTGCACAGTAGGGTCTTGTCTGGTGTGGCGGTCTGAGCGGAGGGGCCGTCATCCAGGACCGCAAGGGTGATTTTTCCCCTTGCTTCATCCCCTGGGGACGCCGGCGCTTGGGACTACGTCCCAAGAGGTAACGTGTTGCGAACCTCTCCTGCGCTGTGCGACGTCCCCCCTCCGACCCCTCACGAAGGAGTCGCCTGTCCTTTCAGGGAATCAGTTGCTTCCACCAAATTCCTTATATGGAATGACGACGCCATGCGCGTCTCCGGTATCCCACCCCTGAGGGAGGAGAGCATCCGAGGGACGCTCAATCCTCCCTCCCCACCAGCCCCCGGCCCCCAGGTCCGTTATGTGCCTTTGCTATTCTGACTGCCTTCCCTGCCTCCTTCTGCTTTGACTGATAAAGTTCTCTGTCCTGCTCCTTCTGTGTTTCCTTATATTTCCTGAATGCTATCCTTTTCTCCTTAACTGTCCCCCACTCTTTTGAGAACCATAGTGCTTTTTTCCTTTGTTTTGTTTTATTGATTTGCTTCACACAAGAAGCTTGTTGCTCTCGAAGGCTGTTTTGATTATTCCCCATTGTTCCTTCACCCTCCTTCTTGCCCATTTGCTAGTGCTTTCTAAGGCACTCTCTCATTTCCCAAAGTCAGCCTTCCTAAAGTCCAATACTCTTTGTTTTGTATGGCTTGACTCTGTGGCTGTGTTGTGTGAACCACACTGTTTGGTGGTCACTTGTTCCCAGATGGCTACCCACTTCTAAATCTGAGATCCTTTCTCCTTCCCCATTTGAGAGTACCAGGTCTAAGATTGCTCCCTCCCGAGAGGGTTCCAACACTAGCTGCCTGAGGCATGCCCCCTGTAGGGCATCAAGAATGACCCTACTCTTGGATGTGCCTGCAGCAAAGATACTCCAGTTAACATCTGGCATATTCAGGTCCCCCATCAACAATATCTCCCCTTTTTCTGCCATTTTAAGGATGCCTTCTATCATTTCCTTGTCCATTTCCTCCCCCTAAGATGGGGGTCTGTACACAACCCCCATGCGGATTGTGGTGCCATTTCCTGTCTCCAGGGTGACCCATAGTGACTCATCAACTTCCTGTTTACTCTTTAGTTCTGTTGCTTTAATCCCTTCCCTTATATAGAGAGCTGCTCCTCCTCCTCTTTTACCCACCCTGTCCCTTCTGTAGACTGTGTATCCTGGTATGTTGACTTCCCACTCATTTTATTTATATATTTTTTATTTATGACTTTGATAACCGGGTGAGTGCACTGATCCCAGGGACCATTTTTAGGCACGATCCGGGCCATAACACATGGCGCAGGGTGACAGTGGAGTACAAGGTAACAGTAATACACATGAAACAGATTTGATACAAGCAACATTAGTAAGCACAATATACAGGTTTGATGCATAGGTCCATTTGAGAACAGTGAATACAAGGTTTCAATATCAGACATGAGAAGACTTGGTACAAACAAACAAATCATAGTGGTTCTCTGTGTACCATGTTTCAGTGACTGCCACAATATCCAGGCATCCCTCTTCCATTAAGGCCACTGGTTCAAGGAGCTTGTTGCACAGACTACAGGCATTGGTACTCATCACCTTCCATTTATTTTTTATGGCCTTACCCCTTTTAGCCCCATCCCTGTCCTTAACACCTTTTTCTGCATTTATCCCTGTCCTGCTCCCTACTGACTTCTCTGCCTTGGAGTTTACCTCTCTAACTACTGTGCTTTGTGGGAGGAGGCTGGGATTTCCCTGCTCCTTTTCAGTGCCTCCCCCCTTGGCTAGTTTAAATGCTTGCCAATGAAGCATTTAAACCTGTCACCTAGGATCCTGGATCCCCCTGGACAGATGCAGACCATCGTGCCAGTATAAGCCTGCATCCCTCCAGGTGGCTCCCCAGTCCCCAGTGAAGCCAAAACCCTGAGCTCCACACCAGTTTTTCAACCATTCATTGAATCCCATGGTGCAGAACACCCTAGCATCATCTTTGCCATAGACAGCACCTCCGAGAAGGTTACCGTACATGCTACTTGTCTAAGGACCCTCCCCAACTCCACAAACTCCTCTTGCACCGCTCTGATCCCATTTACAGCCAGGTAATTTATCCCTAGGTGGACAATGACATCCAGCTCCCTCCCTTGTGCAGCTGCTCCCGTGATCCTGAGGATTCGCTTCCTGTCCCTCCAAGCCGTGGCACCAGACAGGCACCTTACCTCCCTATCCCCTTCCTCCCCCACGTCTACCCCCCTAATGATTGAGTTCCCCACCAAGAGTTGTTTCCTTCCCCTTTGGGGTCTCGTACCACCCTCCTGTGGGTGTCCTTTGTGGAGGTTCCCAGCATCCTCCTTGGTCTCCACTGCAGGTGCCTCCATAGAGGAACCACTCTTTGCCAGAACAGCATATGAATTGTGGAGAGCTACAACTGGAGGGATGCACCTCTGTTCCACCACCCTCTCCTCCTGAGCCCACCTTGGTCCAACCACTCCTCTTTTTCGGCAACCTCTGAAGTAACGGTGGTGGCCCTGGTGGTCCCTGGGTGGGGGAAGAGGCTCCCACGAATCCTAGCCAGGTCAGCCTGGAGATGGTCAACCTCCTCCCTCAGACCAGAGATGCCTGCAAACAGGGCAGCATCGCAGCCTCCAGAATGTCTCCTGGAACACTGCTACTCCACAGCCATTGCACTGCACCACTCCCATCTTGACTTATTTTGTGTCCCTCTCCTGTTGCTTTATGCTTATTGTCTCCTCCCTCTATGTATTACACTTACTTTCCTACACCTATGTGCCCTTACAACTCTCACCCTTCCTGTTCTGG
Organism: Neoceratodus forsteri; assembly: GCA_016271365.2. Lineage (NCBI taxonomy): Eukaryota > Metazoa > Chordata > Ceratodontiformes > Ceratodontidae > Neoceratodus > Neoceratodus forsteri. The sequence continues at coordinate 86,732,090 of JADMNL010000031.1, read as the reverse complement.
GACAGGAACTTCCTGTAGTCTTCAGTAGTCTCTTTCCTTCGTGCTTGATTCAGACCTCCAGCAGCCGGGGGGGGGGGATACAGAGGTGTTTTTTTTTTGTTTGTTTTTTTTTTAGGTTCCTTCAAGGTTGCTGAAACTAATGTGCCTCAGTGATCCTTCCCTTCCTACTGCCAAACAGGAAGTTCCTGTTGTCAGTCAAATTCAGTGGCTATAAAACTAGAACTGGTGTTGGGTGGGAAGGAGGAAAACTAGTAAAAAATCTGTAGTTCTGGACTTCTATTTCTTGCTCTGCAACCAGTTCTCTTCTGCTAGAAACAGCCGGAAGCTGTAATTGAAGACAGCTGCTTTTGTACACCTATGCTGCTAAGCCACACACCCAATTAGATTCACTATCTGCTCTCTGTAAATTAAGGTGATACTGCCCCCTTCCTCAGAAAAAACACTTTTTTTTTTTAACTTAAATGAGACCGACCCCCTTCTTCTAATAAAGTATCTGTTTGCTTAATCCAAACAGGTACTACTCCTGCTGAGACAGAAGTGATTAATTAGTAAAAAATCTGTAGGTTGCTCATATAATCCACCTCTACCCCCACGAGAATGGGGCCAATGCAAATTCTTCAGGGTAACCTTACCCCTGAACCTTATAGATTTTTTTATTTTGATTCCCCCGAATCCTTCATTGTGTAACAAAGTAAGCAGCAGTATTTTGTAGCCACTCCAAGGATGTGTGATGCTAGTATTTATTTAAAATTCATTGACAGGGATGGGTGTGCTGAACTGGAACTTGTTTCCTGGTGTGACCCGGCAGAAGGTTATTAGAGGAAGTAAAACAGCAGAACAATTCAGAGGCACCAAGTGCATGTACAGAAAATAAAATGTCAAAAAATGCTATCAAATAGTTACAGAAACTCAGACTAAACAATTCTGTATGCAGCAATGTAACCAGCGTATACAAAATGGGTACATTTACACTTGCTCATAAATGTAAATAATATAGGATGCCGAGGTAGCAGAAGATAGGGAGATGGGAGAAAGGAAGAGAGGGGAGCAGGGAGAAGCTTGGGTCAATGGCTGATGGCTAGCAACAGGTGCATGCTTTTGTGATGTGAGTTGGCAGAAGAGATTTGAGTGAGCGGAGAGAGGAGGTGGGTGTGCTAGGGAGGAGGGAGCTTGCCCTACAGTGCGGGAAGATGGATGGAGAAAGCTGACTGGCCTGCTGCAGTTTTATAGTGAGGGATATGAAAGGCCTGAGCATGAGATGAATGGCATGAGCATGAGATGAATGGAAGAAATGGGATGACTGAATGGAATAATGGCAATAATCCCCCGATCACATGCCTCATCAACCACTCTCTTTGCCTGGGGAAGGTTCCAACTGCCTGGAAAGTCGCCACTGTCACCCCTATCTTTAAAGGTGGTGATAGGACTGTGGCTGGAAACTATCGACCGATCTCCATTCTCTCTCCTCTCTCCAAGGCCTTGGAAAAGTGGTGGCCTCTCAAATCTCTGACTACTCTCCACCTACAATGTCCTTTGTCCTGAGCAGCATGGCTTCCGGCGGGCCACAGTACCAACACAGCCCTCCTAGAGTTCTCCAACTTTCTCCCTCCTCCTTAGACACTGGTTCTCTGGCTGGTGCTGTCTTCATTGACCTCTCAAGCTTCGACACTGTCTCCCACCCCTCCTTCTTGATGCCTTAGTCTCTCTGGTTTTGCTGCTGGGCCTGTCTCCTGGTGCACCAGTTATCTGTCTGACCGCTCACAGGCGTGTAAAATTAATGGGACCTACTCAGACATCTGTCCCATCTTTCTGGGTTCCCAGGGCTCCATTCTGGGCCCCTTACTATTCTCCCTTACCTTAACACCCTTCCACGCTCTTGCTCAGGGAACATTCTATTGTACACTGATGATGCGGTCATCTTTGCCTCAAGTCGTAACCCTATTGCCCTCCAGGACTCGCTGCAGAAGTCCTTCACTGAAGCCGAGGCTGGTTCAAGGATATAGATTGGTGATAAATCTTAAAAACAAAACCATGTTCTTCACTCATCCCCAAAACAAGTCCTGCAACTTCAAACTCCTCATTCACTCTGGGTCCTCATTCCCACTCGAACAAGTTTGCTCCTATAAATACCTAGGGATCCATTTGACCCCTTCCTCTCCTTCCATGGACACATCGCTGCCTAGCCACTGCCACTAATATCCGATTGGGCATCTTACGCCGGTATAAACACTGCCTCCCCGGAGGCTCTTGACTGCAGTCACCTCCTCTATCCTGTCCCTAGTGGACTATGGACTGCCGGTGTATGGTGCTGCTGATCAGACCGCCTCCATAAAGTGCACTTACTCTGAATAAGGCCTGCAGGTTAAGTACTGGGCACCTAGGCTGACACACACCTGTCTACTGTATGCTAGCGCTGGTACTTGATCTCGAGCAGGCGCCTCAAATATCTTACCTGTACCCATACAAAAAGACCCTCCTTGGGCTTTCCCCACCAGGATTGACCACCACCATACACCGCTCTGTCCCACTAGTTCATACTCGGACCTCTGGGAAAACCTCTCTTGTTATCCTAGAGCTAGGACCTCTCACGGCCAAAGAGCCTTCAGCTTTAGGGCCCTCACTGGTTCAACACACTGCCCCCCTCCATCTCCAAGCTCCAACTATCGTGGCTTCAAACCTTCATACGTAACCACCTTATTAACACCCGATGCTGTAACTGCCGCTAGTCAAAGCCGTACTCAATACTTATGACAAAGCTTATTACTAAGCTGCTAAGGACAACATAACTCTGGTATTGTTTGCATCCATCCTACCTGTACCAGCTTGTTTGTATCTATGTCTTAATTTACTGTTATACTTATGTGTTGTACTGCTATACTGTGTATTTTGGTTTGTCTTACTGTGACAAGGTACCTTTGTAAATGAGCCTATGGCTCAAAGGTTTTCCAAACTGCTGTTTAAATAAAATAAAAAAAATAAAATAAATAATATAATAGCGCCCCCCTTTCTTTAACCTTAGATTTTATTTAAAACAATTTTCAGTACATAGAGTCACAGTACCATTATACAGTAGGATCAATGACACAGTGAATACAAGAAATTGCTAACCTTGTGACGTCAGTTGAGTTGACCAAGGCTGGATCCACCCCAAACTCTGTTTATACTCCTCCCACCACTGACTGGGGCTCTCTTCTGCCGTCTTCAGCTCCTGAGGCCCTCTGACTGGATATCTGGTCCCCCTAGCTCACCCATGACTCGCTTGCATCCAGCACCCCCTCAACTTGCTCTTTGAGGCGGGGTTGCCTTCTGTGCCTCGGCTACTCCCCATCATGTTCTGGTTGCTTGTAGGCAGAGTTGAAGACTAGGATTTCCCAGGAACCAGGCGGACAAGGTCCAATGGTGAGTGTGGTGGACATGAAGTGGCATCACCTGCTCAGCTGGTGGCACTTTCCCTTGTTTGAGTCCCTAGAGGAGCAGCTGTGCAGTGACGTCTAGATGATGTCATGCATGTTCCCGGATGTGATGCTCTGCTGTCCTCCAGTCCTGCAATTCCCAAGCAGCAGCGGTCCCCAGGCTCACCAATCCCTAGCCACCTGGGTCAGACTGTTATTGGATGCCATCTCCATCTTCCCAGGAGGAGGTGAGCTGTCCAAATGCTCAAACCTCCTTTCCCGGCTGGCCTTCTGACACTCTGGGCATGCTCCTGAACGGGGATGGAGGCTGGATTCTTGAGGCTGTGGACTGGTTCGAATCGCTTCACTTAGTTAAAGACCAACCTCCATAGTGGTCCTCCACTGCAGTCCTCATGCAAAGGGCTGCAGCACAAAGGGCATCTACCATGGGTGCCAACTGTGGTGATGGCCATTGGCCAGATGCCCTGCTTGTGACACCCCTGAACTGGACTTTACCTATGCATTCTCCTTTTGTCTTCCAGTGACCCTTATACACTAATACGGGAGGGCAGGACACTAGAGTCCAGTCCCTCCCCTGCAGACCACTGGTGAAACCGGTCCTCACCATCTCCTAACTGTGTACCTCAGTGCCCTAGACTTCACAATAAGGTACTCAACGGAATTACTTTTGGACTCTTTTATTACTGTGCTCTGTCTACATCTGGTTCAGTGGAAATTTGACTATTTTGCCATGCTCAATCTGAACCTCACCATACCAATGCAGACTCTGTACCAGTAACGCTCAAACTGTGACTTGCTTTGCTTACATGAAGCTCAAACTGTGTAAACTCTGCCCAGGCTATTTCCTTTGACGCTGCAGCCAGTCCTCCTGGCTTTGCCCTCACCTTGCTGCCAGGCCCAGTTTTGCCTTTGAGCTTGACCACCAAAGCACTGCTGTAATTTTTCAGCTATTTATCAATTTCACTTATGCTGCTCACTGCTCGACATAATAGTTCAGCCATCCTAGCCTTGTGGTTCTTTTGCCACAGTGATTTTGACTGCCTCTAGTTTCACTGCCTACTTTTTGCCTGCAATGTAGTTTCTCTTACTCATAACCATTAGTCTCTGCTGCCTTTTTTTTTTTTTTAGTATGCCGATGTAACCCCTAGGTGGCACTATCCCAAGGGCTACTACCCCTGCCTGCTGGCTAGTTGCAGGTTAAGGGGCCTGGGTACTGATACGGGTGCCTCCACCCGGAGGTCAGGGTTGTTAGTGGTCAAGCTAACCTGGGCACAGCCCTCTGAGACACTGTAACCCCACTCTTTCCCTTCTAGTGGCCTCAACAATATACAATAATCACTTTCACAATGACCCTTATTCACCAGGTGATTACCCACACTGTTTGCACTTACCACCAGGGCTGGTTCCTCTAGCTTGACCCTGGGGACCCCCCTGTAAAACAAGCTTATGCACAGCAAATAGCAACAGTACAGTACTCTTGGCACAAACTGGAACCACAGTCAGGTTAAATGCAAAAAGTGTTAGATCTGATTTATTCAGGGGACTTGAACAAGGGTTCAAGTCCCCTGAACAAGTAATCAGGTTGATTGACTTAAAGGCTAAATCAATCAGACAGTTATGCATGCACTTCAGAGTCCCTACATGGTCACACACTCTGGGTACCCAGGTAGGAAAAAGGTGGGTTAGCCAGGAACGTTGCCCGGGGTAGGCTGGTGTCGCAGCTGGTTGGGGCCCTGTGATGGAAGAAAGCAACATGCACAACACACGCTATTTGTAATCCGGAGCCGGAGGGCTCAGTTCGTGATGGAAAAGACAACAAAGCAATCAGATGACAACACTTTCGATTGAGCTGTTGTTGCAGGGAGCTACCCTGATGTTTACTCACGATACCCAATGCAGGACACAGGCAGGATGAAACCAAGACTGCAGGTTGTTGCACTGGAGTGCCAGGAGAAGCGGGGCCCACACGAATCACCGAGGTGTCGTTCCTGTTCAAGGCATGAGCAGGGGGCTGATCCCCAGGCAGGTCTCTCGTCGATGACTTTCTCTGTGTGGCTGGTATTCTGGCTGGGCCAGTGTGGCAAGGCCCAAGCCGAATGGAGATAAATATGGATTCAGTCCATGGGGCTGGATGCAGCCTCCAGCAAGCAGAGCACAGTTCAGACACACAGTGGGGAACCAAATTACATCCCACTAACAGCACACATCACATTTACGTGTAAGTAATTCTACTGTACCAGGCAGATTGCTATCTGGTCACAATTACAGGGTCTCTGCACAAACCGGGAGTTCAAAGGTGGCTGGGAATCCTGACAGGCTGATCGCATTCAGCAAATCTTCGGTCTTCTTCAGGTTAAAGCCTAGTCACAATCCAGTGGCTTAAATTGTCCTCACAACTCGGATTCAGTCCGAATCAACTTCAGTTTCCCTCTCAGGGACAGCAGGCAGGCAGGCCAGAACTCTGCCCTTTCACCATTCTCCCATGCGAACCCACGCAGGATTGCTGCTCGAATATCTCAAGCTGTTACTCATTCACTTCCAAACTCAGATCTGACTGAAGCTGCAAGCAGCCTGGGACTTTCCCCAGGATCCAAAAGGTTCGGTTAGCTGATCTGTCTGTCAGTCACAACAAGGGCTCCCCCTCCAGGTTCATTTAGGCGCCAAATGCCCAAAACTACAATTCCTACAGAATTTTGCTCCCACAAGTCCCTGGGGACAGGCTCCATTTTAGAGTCCCCAAAGGTACTGATTGGCCCATTTCGACAGTCCAGGGCCAAGATGGTGGAAATAAACAGAACTGTCCATGCTGCAAAGAAGGCAGGTTAGACAAACTACAATATCTTTACCAGTCTAATAACTAGTCAGCAAACAAATACATCTTCTAACACAGCTCCCTCTGCACAAATAATGAAGGCAGAAACTGAGCGATTATCTAGCAGCCCGGGTGGGACTCGAGCATAGAAGCACTCAGTCCCCCTCCCAGGTTAACTATAACTGCAATATAGGCAGTTCTTAGGGAGACAATACACAGAGGCTATATAGGCACTCTCTGGCAATCACATTTAAACTGCTAAAACACAGGACACCAGCTTGGCAGTGAACATTTAGGCAAGCTCAAGGAAGACTTTTCGGGAACCCCCATTTGTAGGGGGTTACACCCTAAAAATAGTATAACAGAAAAAATAGAAAAGAATCAGTTCGTTACATACATTGCATGCAATAAGTTTTTCTTAAACAGTACATTGTTTACATTAGCTTACTCATGCCAAGTAATGTATATTATTATATAGCAATCTTCTGTAAGAGAATGTGGCTTTCATAATCTATTGAGCGTAAATATAAATACAAAAATGTTTTAAATAGTTGGATATTATTTAAATAATCTCTGCTGCTTAATGGTATCTGTTACCACTGTCTCTGTAACCAGTGTTCTGCTTACCACTCTACTGCTAGAGACCTTAGACTGAATACCTTAGTCCAGCTACCCTAGTTGCATGTAGTTCTGTCTGATGTGCACCAGGGTATCTAGTTCCTATGCCAACTTCCTGGTCCTAGTCCACTACCAGAACTGCTGCATCTCTCTAGTAATTTATTCTGCAATTTCATAGCCTTGTCAAATTATTGCTTAACCTAGCCATAGTCCTACTGCCTGATGTAGTATCCCTGTTTAAGTACTCTCTGCGTGGCGTGATCCAAGGTGTCCCGCTGCAGCATTCTTTTGTACTGTTAATGCCCTTGCATTTGTTCTGTCTCAGGTCTGTATCTTATCATGCTTCATTTTCTTGCCAATTATCTTCCCTTCTTCTCCCTTTTGTCCCTACCCCCTCCCTAATCCCTCATGCCTACACACATACCCCCTAGCTTCCCTCCTCTCAGTCTCATCTCTCCAACCCATCCCCTTCCTCCATCCTTCCCCTCACTTTACCTTCTCCTCGACCCCCACTACCCACCCTTTCCAGCTATCCCCCCTTCTCCTCTCCCATTATCCACCCTGGACTCTTTCAATCCCCCTCACTCAACCTTGAATTTATTCACTGTGCCCGTCTCTCCCTTCCACTCCCCCATCCTCCTCCCCCCAATTAAAAGGGGCAGAAATCTCAATCCATTCTCCTCCTCCTTGCTGGCAATGTTGATTCTAACCCTGGTCCACCTTCTTCTTCCTCTCCACCTACTCTTCCCAAAGGGCTCAGCATCTTCCACCTGAGTGCTAGGAGCCTTCTACCCAAGCTCAGATCTCTCAAAGTCTGGATCTCCCAGCATTTTCCTGATCTCCTATGCATTTCCGAGTCCTGGCTTCCCTCTAGAATTTCTGACTCTACTGTAGTTCTCCCAGACTATCACCTTTTCCGCCATAAGAGAGATGGTGGGGTTGCCTCATATGCCAGTCAGGATCTGGTTTTCTCCATCTCCTTCTATGAGTCCATCCCCTACTCCCACAAGCTTCTACTAGCTAAACTATCCCCCCCTTCTACTCTGCCCATCTTTGTTGGTGTCCTGTATGCCTCCCTTGAAATCTCTCCCTCATCCCTGTTCGACTCCTTCTCTTCTGTCCTCTCCCTTGCTGCCTCTGGTGAGCTCATCCTCCTTGGGGACTTTAACTTAAACTGGCTATCTCCTACTTCCAAGTCTAAGCCTACCACCCACAGGACTGAGTCACTAAATCTCACACAACTAATCACTGAACCCATCCGGCTCAATCCCCACACCTCCAATCATTCCCTCCTGGACTGGGTGCTCTCCTCTCGCCCTCACCGCAGCAGTCATCCTTCTGGATGCTTACATCGACCACTGTCGAACCTACTGCATCAGGAAAATGCATCCAACCCAATTCACTCCCAAATAGGCCCTCAAGTCACTTGACACTGATGTCCTCCTACATGACCTGTCCACCTCTGATGGATCCTCTGCATACTCCGTCCTGGATATCAACTCTGCTCTCTCCCAAGTCACTATCATATTTACCCATACCTGGAATAATGATACTCCTCTCAGAAAGTCCAGGGTTAAACACTCTTACCACCCCTGGATTACTTCCAACCTCGTCAAATTGTACAAATCCCAGGACCAAGCCTGGGCACGTTACAAGTCCTCCCAATTCCTGCCCGACCTTGAAACCTACATGTCACTCAGAATTCCTGTACAAAAGCAGTCCACACTGTGAAGACCAGCTATTTCAAATTAAACCTCAAGTCTAACCTAAATTCCCTAGCAAAATTTTGGAGGGTAGTCTACTCCCTTTTGATCCCTCAGCCTAGTCTCCCCCCACCCTCCTGATGGAAGGCTCACTGGTCTCTGCCCCAGCAGCTCATTTCAACAGCTTCTTCACAACCTATGCATTTCCTTCTCTTTCCTTTCGGTTTGTTTCCCCATGCCCCCCATGGTCTCTCCTACACACCCTCACCTGTAGGCTTTTGGTCCCCCCCCCATTTCCCCACATGAAGTTTTTCTTGCCCTTTTGTCTTTCAAACCTTCTAAGTCTAGCACCGATGAGTTGGACCCTAAACTTCTTCACATCTCTGCATCAACCATTGCCTCTCTGCTTGCTCACTTATTGAACCTCTCCTTCTCCCTCAGTGCTGTCCCTCTGGCCTGGAGAATTGCTGAGGTCCTGCCTCTGCATAAAGGGGGTGGCCCCTCCTCCTCTGGCAACATCCGGCCAGTTTCACTTCTCCCCTCTCTTGCAAAGCTGCAGGAGAATATTGTATACTCCAGGCTTGTTGATTTCCTCGATTCCTCAAACTTCCTTTCCAGTCTGGCTTCAAGGAAAAACACTCTACCGCCTCTTCCCTGCTGTGTGCCATTGACTCTGTCCTTACTGAGATGGATCAGGGACATATCACCTCAACCATATTCATCAATCTGGCCAAAGCTTTTGATTTGGTGTTCCATCAGCTCCTCCTGGACAAGCTGAACTCTACTGGCCTGTCAGCATCTGCTGTGGACTGGTTCTATTCATACCTTATGGACCGTCTACAGACTGTTTAGGTTGGTGGCTTCCAGTTCCCCCTCCCCCCTCCATCCTGGCAGATGTCCCCCAGGGCTCCATTCTGGGTCCGATCCTTTTCTCCATATTTCTAAATAACCTTCCCATGGCCTGTGTCTCTGCACATATCTACATGTATGCAGATGGCAGTCATATACACCTCTGGCCCATTGGTTTCTGTAGTGGAAGCTCTGCTCCAAAGAGACTTCCACATTGTGTTATGCTGGTTCCAAGCTAACCAGCTCAGGATCAGCACCAAGAAAACTGTATCTATGACCTTTGGCACCAGCCAGAAACCTTCCCCTGTTTTCTCTGCCGTTGGTGGCACCCCTCTGGAGGTTGTCCCTCCCATCAAGTACCTAGCTGTGTGGTGGGTAGTAGGCTTGATTTCGCTACCCACATTGATACCATCAATGCCAAACTTCACCCCAGGCTTGATGCCTTATACTGTAACAAGGACAGCCTTTCCCTCTGGTCTGACAGGAGCTGGTTACCAAAATGGTTCTCCCAGTTTCCGACTATGCAGATGTGGTCTATGGTACTGCCCCTCCTTTTCCCTTGTCAGACTGGACACCCTCTGTAATGCCTTCTGTCATTCTGCTGCCAAATCTCCACCCTGTACTCATCACTGCTCCCTCTACGTCACCCCTCTTAATCCTCCTGCTACCTTCATGTCACTAGCTCCACTCTGTCTCCTTTATTGCTAGATACTGGTTTCGATCCCTTCCCCCACCTATCCTCACTCCTCTCCCTCATCCGTTTTTCTTCTTACTATCTGTGCTCCAGGGACTCCCATATCTTCTCCATTCCCCACCCTCTCCTACTGTCTCCCTTCCATCTAGACTCTATTGCCCCCCCATCTCCATCCTTCCTTCTCTCTCCCTGCTTTTAAACAGCTGCAAAGGCTTACTCCTTCTCCCCCTGCACCTGTACCTGCCTCTCCCCAGCTTGAATCCTCCTTTTTCTCCCACCTCTGTTTGACCCCCTAGCCTTGTTCACCCTAAATGGGCTTACTCTGTCCCTGCCCTTAGCCTCTTCCCTGTACCCCAAGCATTAACGACCCTGTGGATCAGGAATTGTGCAGCTGCAGCCTTCTCGTACATTGTTGTACATAATTGTAACTGTGTACTCTTCTGTACCCTCATCCAGTACCCTTGGTGTTATTTGTTGTATTTTGCACTGTTGCATGATTTGCAGTGTTACTTTACTGTACTTACTCCCATTTTCTCTTTCCCCAGGTCACACGTGGAAATGAACCTTGGCTCTGTGTGTGCCTTTCCTGGTTACCAATTTTACAATAAATAAATAATGTCATTTTTTTAAAGTACATTTTAGTGCTTGGACACTGAAACCACCTGTACCTCCACATGACAAGTACAGCATTGGGCAGTTCCTCACACTTCCGCACGAATGCACCTCTGCACCGTTCAGACGGGCAGCTGTAGATAAGGATGGTAGGCAGTTCTGGAGAATCGTAGCTCAGGGATTTTAATAAATTTTCCACCAAGACTGAGTTATACATTACTCCAGAAACATGGATTTCTTATTTTTCTGAGCTCTATTATTCCCAGGATGAAGAAGCCATGGGCATTATTGATGGCCCTAAAAATAGAGTAATTTGTCCTAGGCCTTTCAAAATTACAGAAGATGAAATCTATTTAGCTTTAAGTTCTCTGAAATCACATAAGGCCCCAGGACCTGATGGAATTCTGGGAGATCTTTACAAAGCCTTCCCATATTGGTGGGTCTCTTTTTTTTGTTTTTTACATTTCATGTCTTTGTTCAAAATCTTAAATGTCCCCATAGTTGGTTAGGAAGTATTATATTTCCAATATTTAAAAAAGAAGACCCAAATAATCCTAGAATGTATAGGCCCATTAGTCTTATAGATGTCTCTCAAAAAATCTTTTCAAGAATTATTATGGACAGACTGCTGGCTTGGGCTGAGGAGAATTCCCTACTTCATGAACCCCAACAGTGCAGCACTGCTTTGTATTACAACATCAAGTTAGGAAATATGTTAAGATTAGGAAAGATGAGCTGTTTTGCTGCTTTGTGGACTTCTCTTCAGCCTTCTTCAGCATAAGTAAGAAAATACTATGGGCATCCTGGGAGATTTGAATCTAGACCAGACTTTGATAGATATCCTTATTAGATTGCATGAGGATACTTGGGCCAGAATCCAGTATAATCAATATGGCCATGTGACAAATAAGTTCCAAACGAATGTGGGTGTCAGACAAGGCTATATTCTAGTGCCAACATTGTTTAACATTTATATTAATACAATCTTGACACATATTACAGAACCAGAATTCCATGCTGCTAAGATTAAGATGTTAACTGGAGCACCTTTGCTGCAGCCACATCCAAGAGCAGGGCCATTCTCGATGCCCTACAGGAGCATGCCTCAGATAGCTAGTGTTAGGACCCACCCGGGAGGGAGCAATCTTAGACCTTGTACTCTCAAATGGGGACAGTGAGAGGATCTCAGATCTAGAAGTGGGTAGCCATCTGGGAACAAGTGACCACCAAACTGTGTGGTTCACAATAAACTCAGTTGCAGAGTCGTGCCGTACAAAAGTGAGGGTACTGGACTTCAGGAGGGCTGACTTTGGCAAAATGGGAGAGTGCCTTTGAAAAGACTAGCAAACAGGCAAGAAGGAGGGGTGGAGCAACAATGGAGAAACATCAAAGCTGCCATCACAAAGACAACAAGTCTTTGTGTGAAGCAAATAAACAAATCAAAACAAAAAAAAGCCACTATGGTTCTCAAAAGAGGTGGTGGGGAAGGTTAGGCAGAAGAAGATAGCATTTAGGAAGTACAGTTCTCCCTCGTTATAACGAACCCTCTGGGGCCGATCGAGAAGTTCGTTTTAACAAGGATTCGATATAACGAGAATTTTCAGAAAAAAAAGATGCATGAGGCATGTAATCATTTAATGCTAGCAAAAGGTTTAATATACAATTAATGCTGCAAGGAGCATGTAAAAAAAAACATGTACAGTATCTATTTACTAGTAAATGAGTCCAGTGTAGTCTGCTTTTGCTGCACTTCAGTTTTACACAGCACAATAAGCTGCCTTAATTGTAAAAGCTGGAGAGAGGACACGAAAGGCTGCCGCTCCAAGTACCGCAAACCGGTCTCAAGTCCTGCTATACCCTCGGCTGAATGTACCTTTTCTAGGATACGGTCCTTCTGTCTCCCCTACACCCTCTGTTCCATCCTCCTCTGGTTCGCATACTGCTCGAGACCCAGTTTTTACTTCCATGATGATTTGCTCATTTGTGATTCCATCTGAAACTGGCAGGTTGTCGTCATGTGCAAACCACTGCTGTAGCTGATCCTGTGCTTCTGGCCCGGTTCCCTCTATCAACCCCAAGTCTGCAGCGATTCCAACGTCCTTGATGTCAGCATCTGGCACTTCTGGTATAACAGGCATGCTTGCATCCTCGTAGATGGGCCTCAGAGCATCGCGCCAGCAGTTTGTAACTTTGGCATCTGTGATGGAATCCCACGCATTACCAGTGACATACATCATGTCCTTTATGTTGTATCCCTTTAAAAAATTCACTAGCTCGGTACCAGAGTCCCGTACTATGATTTCTCATAGAAGCTGCTTCCTGTAAAGCTTTTTCAAGTTAGCAATAATGCCTTTATCCATAGGTTGGATCACTGATGTTGTGTTACTTGGAAAGTACAGCACTTTTATTTTACTGTCTCTACTTTGCAGTTCTTATGCTTTAGGGTGAGCAGGGCATTGGTCGAGCAATAGAATTGCCTTACCGTCCATTCTTTTCAATCTCAGGAAGCGTCTGACTGATGGGACAAAATGATGGTTGAACCACTGCCTAAAGATGTCTCTTGTCATCCAGGCGTTTGCACTATGATCATACAGAAGGGGTAGTGAGTCTCTGTTAATGTGGTGAAAACACCTGGGATTAGTGTAGCGCCGGATGCACAGTGGCTTCAGCTTGTGTTCTCCTGTAGCATTGCTACAGACAACACAGTCACCCGGTCTTCAAAAATTTTGTTTCCCTTAGATACATCTGTCTTTGTTCTGGCAGCGAGTGTTCGGTCTGGTAAGCATTTGTAAAACAGTCCAGTTTCGTCAGCATTATAGAGCTGACAAGGCTCATAGTCCCACTGTTCCAGAATGTCCACTAGCTTAGGCATGAATTCTGCAGCAGCATTGCCATCTGCTGACCTCTGTTCACCTGCTGTCTTAAGCTGCCTTATCCCATTTCGGCTTTGCAAACGTCAGAGCCAGCCCGGGGAACATTTAAAAGTACAGTCTTCACCCTGCAGTTGTCTTGCCAAAGACTCTGCCTTTTCTTTGACTATTGCACTGGAGAGTGGTACACCAGAAGCCCGCTGACTCTCAAACCAAAGTTTGACAGCTTGGTCCACCTCAGCATTACCAGCGAGATGCAGTTTTTTGCACTTCATTCCCTCCTTTCCCAGGCAGTTGTCAGCGAAAACCCGCAGAGACTCTTCCTGCTTTCTGAATGTACATATGGTGGACTTTGCGAGTGCAAACTCAGTGGCTAGTTTAGCTATGCCTTCTCCATTCTTCAGCCAGTCAATTATGAGTAGTTTTGTGTGGACATCGAGCGCTTTTCGGTTTTTTATCTCTGCCATGCTAAACAGTAGTGCAACCAAATGCATGAATGCAGTACAAGGTTCAAGGTTTATAAGGAGAATACGTGCTGATTAATTGTGCTTAATTGTGCTTAATGGGAGACTACGTGCTGATTAATTGTGTTTAATGGGAGACTACGTTCTGATTAATTGTGCTTAATAGGAGACTACGTTCAGATTAATTGAGTTTAACGGTAAACTACGTGCTGATTAATTGAGCTAAACGGGAGACTATGTGCAAATTAATTGTTTCACAATGTCTTTCACAAAAAAAGAGGGTTTGTGTTTTGATTTTTGAAGTGCTACTGATTATAGGGGATCCGCAACCTAGATTCGTAACAAGCGGGATTCGTTATAACGAGAGTCATTATAACGAGGGAGAACTATATAAGGAAACACAGAAGGAGCAGGACAGAGAACTGTACCAGTTAAGGCAGAAGGAAGCAGGAAAGGTAGTTAGAATAGCAAAGGCCCAAACTGAGGAAAAGATAGCCAATTCGGTTAAGAATGGGGATAAAACCTTTTATAGGTACGTTAGGGAGCGTAGAAAGACAAAGGGAGGAATAGTGAGGCTGAATAGGATGGACGGTGGGTGGGCAGAGAGAGGGACAGTGAAAAAGCAGGGATACTGAATGAATACTTCTGAGTCACTATGAGTTCTACATGTGTGGAATCTGAACTTGTGAGCTTTGAAACACCGCTCGTTAGCGGGTTGGATGTTTTCCTGGACTTTCGATTCTGTGTTTGGTGCTTGTTCTCCTGCTCATGGGTTGATTGCCCGTTATGCCCTCCTAAGCGTTGAGTCGCATGGCGTGAGAGGCCGTGCTGAAAATACACCTGGACTACCTGCCTGTTAGCTGGAGGTGTGAGTAGGGGGAACAGGGTTTTGCTGCTGAGGGGGTGGGGACAATACTGTTTAAATTCAAGCGCCACTCGCAAGCGCGAGCGTGTGAGTGGCGCCACTCGGTGTTGGAATTCTCTGTCTGGAATCAGAGGAGGGAAACGGGTTAGTCTATGGTATGGTTTTAATTGTGTGTAAAACAAAATAGTTTGTGATAGGAATGTTTAATTTGTTTATTGTTATGGTTCTTTGGTTTGTATTAATGATTTAGCTGTTTATTAGTTTATTTAGTTATGTAGGATAACTATTTATTTTGGTGTCATTTAAGTGTGTTAATAATAGTTTGGGTTATTATTGGAAATGTGTAGGGGGTATACGGGGGGACCTGTGGAGGCTAGGATCACCTATGGGAGCTCACAGCTACATGCTTTGCGTCCCTTTATCCCTCTCCCAGTGTCTGATACTACTGTTAGACGTTGTAGGGAAGAGGGGAATTGTAAAGGGTCGTGCTGCTTGTTGGCAGTGGGACGATCTGGATTTGGTTGATGGAAGGATAGAGGTCGTTAGGTCCAGGAGATGCCCTGGGTTATGTCGGGCATCCGGGAGAGGCCAGACGTGGTTGGTGCCCATTCCCAGGGAGTCCACCAGACCGAGCAGTCAGGTAACCTGAGGGGCTGCACCACCCTCTATTTCTCTGACGGCAATGCTGTGCAATGCCAGGTCGATCAGAAACAAGACGGCAATTATTGCCGCCTTGATTTCATCGGTCGATCTGGCTTGCATTACGGAGACCTGGGTGGGAGATGATGCTGGTCCTATTTTTGAGGCTGCATTCCCTCCAGGGTATACTGTGGTGCACTGCCCCAGAGAAAATCGCAGGGGTGGTGGTGTAGCTATTTGTTTTAGATCTAGCCTGACCTTCATCGTGCACCCGGTGGGAACTCCAAGTTCTTTTGAGTGTGTGGCCGTTTGTGGAGGATTCGGCACAGGCTGCAGGATCCTCCTCATCTATCACCCTTCTGGCCCGATGGGGAGGGTTTCCTGCAGGAATTTGCCGAGTTTGTTGCCGGCGAAACATTGGGCTCCCCCAGATGTGTTTTTCTGGGGGATTTCAATGTTTGGGCTGATGATAAAGAGCAAAGATGCAGTAGCGATTTCCTGCAGAGCATGTTCTTGTTGGCACTGACGCAGGTTGTTGCTGCACCAACTCATCGGGACGGCCACATATTGGACTTGGTGTTCTCACTGGGGCTCGAGATTGCTAATCTCAGGATTGATCAGGTATTTTGGTCTGATCATTGCACGGTGAAGTTCACGCTTGGGGCTCCCGCCATAAGTTTTTCCCCTGATGAGATGATTCGCTGCCGCCCTTTATGGGATCTTGCCCCTGAGGAATTTTTGGCGGTGGCTGAATTGTCTAGAGTGGGTGGTGCATGCGTTGGAGGTGTTGATGTCAGGGTTGACACCTATAATAGGGTGTTATCTGACACCATCAACTCCCTCGCACCTATCCGTGTACGACCCAGAACTTCGTACCTGAGGTCCCCATGGTTTGATGGAGACCTTAGGGAGATGAAGAAGATGGGTCGGAGATTGAAACTCTGCTGGAGAAGTCCACCTGGAGCGGACAAACTGGTCCTCCGTCGCATTATTTGTGCATATCAGGAGGCAATCAACTGTAAGAAGGCAGCGTTTCTGTCTAGGGAGATTGCTGCTGGGAGAAACCCACCAGCCTCACTCTTCCGGACTGTTGATAGACTTCTCCATCCTGTCTGTCTGCAGCCCGGGAGGGCTACTTCTAATGAAGACTGTGAGGAGTTTGCTCGGTTTTTCTCAGACAGGGTGTCCTTGATCCGGCGGGAGGTTTCTTCAGCCAGCAATACCATGCTGACAGTGGTCGCCAGATGTGTTCTGAGTGCACTCCACCTAGTTGGGGGGAGTTTAGGCCAGTGGAGGTTCGTGAGGTTATTGAGGTGGCAGTCAACTTGAAGCATACCTTTTGTGAGCTGGAGCCAGTGCCAACGCGTTTCTTAATGAGATGCATTGACTCTGTTGGCCCGGTGTTTGCCTCGATTGTACGGTGTTCTCTGCTTCAGGGTATCTTTCCAGATGCCTTGAAGGAGGCTCTGGTGAGACCCCTTTTAAAGAAATCTTCTTTGGACCCAGAGATCAAGGCAAATTACAGTCCTATCTCCAATCTCCCATTTTTGGGGAAGATTGTTGAGAAGGTGGTATCGCTTCAATTGGAAGAACACCTCGTGACTCACGAGTTGTATGATCCCTTCCAGTCGGCTTTTCGGGCCAGACATAGCACGGAGACTGCGCTTGTTCGGGTGCAGAATGATCTTCTCAGGGCTAGAGACCAAGGGGACAGGACAATTCTTGTTCTCCTTGATCTCTCTTCAGCATTTGACACTGTGGACCATTGTGTGTTGCTTGTCTGCCTGAGGGAGCTGTGCGGACTCACCGGCACTGTCATCAACTGGTTTGAGTCCTTTCTTACCAACAGGAGGCAACGGGTTGTGATGGGAAATTTCTCATCTACACCCTGCCTCCTTTTGTGCGGAGTCCCTCAGGGTTCGGTATTGGCCCCAATGTTGTTCACAGTGTATATGCTGCCCCTGGGGGGATCATTAGGAAGTATGGTCTGAGTTTTCATTGCTATGTTGATGATACTCAGCTATACTTGTCTTTTGCCCCAGGAACATCCAACGCAGTGGATGTGTTAAATATCTGTCTGGCCGAGATTAATGACTGGATGGCCTCCAGCTGGCTGCGACTGAACCCTGACAAGACTGAGGTATTGGTAGTGGAGTCGAACAGAGTTCGTGATGGGATGGCCTCTGACTCTGCAACTGGACTTGTGCTGGGAGCTGCGTCATTGATGGCCTCCTCTTGGGTGCGAAATCTTGGTGTGATTCTGGACAGGAACGTGACCATTGAGGCTCAAATATCTTCCGTGGTCCGTACCTGTTTTTTCCATCTCAGAAACACTGCCAGGATTAAGCCCCTTGTTCCACCTCTGGACCTCCCTACCTTGATACATGCCTTAGTCACATCTAGGCTTGACTACTGTAATGCCCTCTATCTCAGGGTCTCTGGGGGTTCTCTTCGTAGACTGCAGCTGGTGCAAAACACTGCTGCCCGGCTTTTGACTGGGCAAAGCAAATTTTGTCATATTACACCTGTATTGCGCGAATTGCACTGGCTGCCTGTCAGGTGGAGAATACTCTTTAAGGTGGGTCTTCTCACCTATAAGGCCCTACAAGGGCAGGGCCCTGGTTACCTGTCAGTGCTCCTGGTACCTACTTCCTCTACTCGCCATCTCCGTTCTTCCAGCGGTGGCTTCCTGACTGTTCCTAGAGCGAGGTTAAAATCAGCAGGTGACCAAGCTTTTAGTGTTGCCGCTCCCGCTCTTTGGAACTCATTACCAACTGTAGTCAGGGAGGCCCCCAACGTAGCCATTTTTAAAGTCCGCCTGAAGACCCTCCTATTTCTGCAAGCGTTTGGTGTTTAATGTTGATTATTTATAGGATGTTTTATTTTATTTTTAAATGCCTATGCTGTATGTAATGTTATAAAAATATGTACGGCACCCAGAGCCTCTGGGATTGGGCGTCTTTTAAATAAATTTGCCTTTGCCTTTACTTCTGCTCAGTATTCACAAAAGAGGAGGGGGGAGGTACCTAATCCAATTAACAGAAGCACTCTGGAGAGGGGGGTCGATCCCAGTTCTTTCACAGAAGAAAGGGTTCTAAAAGAACTCTTAAAACTGAAGGTGGACAAATCAGTGGGACCTGATGGGATTCACCCCAGAATTCTAAAAGAATTAAGGGGAGAACTATTGACACCACTGACTACCCTTTTTAATAAATCATGGGAGGATGGTGTGTGATACCTGAGGACTGGAGGAGGGCGGATGTGATTCCCCTTCACAAAAAGTGGGAGCAAGACTCAGGCAGGAAACTACAGACCTGTCAGTTTGACCTCTGTGATAGGGAAAATGATGGAATCACTTCTGAAGGAAAGAATTGTTGAGTACCTAGAGGCCAGTGGGGCACAGGACCCAAGGCAGCATGGAGTCACAGCAGGAAGGTCATGTCAGATGAACCTAATCGATTTCTTTGACTGGGTGACCAAAGTAGTAGACCAGGGAGGGTCTGTGGACATGGCCTACCTAGACTTTAGCCAGCCTGGGAGTGGGTCCCAGGGTGGTAGCCTGGGTAAAACATTGGCTGGACAACAGAACACAGAAGGTAATAGTAAACGGAGTCCACTCTGAAGAAAGGGGGGTTACTAGTGTGGTACTGCAGGATTCAGTACTGGGTCCAGTCCTTTTTAATGTCTTTATAAGTGACATTGCAGATGGACTAGAAGGAAAAGTATGCCTCTTTGCAGATGACACAGAGATCTGAAACAGGGTTGATACACAAGGGGGCATGGAAAGGATGAGAAGGGACTTGGCAAGGTTAGAGGAATGGTCAGAAGTATGGCAGCTTGGATTCAGTGCAAAAAGTACAAATAATGCACCTGGGAAACAAAACCCAGGGAGGAGTACACATGGGGGAGTAGTAACAACAACAGAAATGGAAAGGGACCTGGGGTAATCATATCAGATGACCTTAAGGTTGGCAAGCAATGTGAGGAGGCAGTAGGGAGGGCTGGGGATACTGGGATGTATAGGGAGGCATCACCAGCAGGAAACAGGAAGTTGTTATCCCTCCGTACAGACAGTTGGTGAGACCCCATCTGGAGTACTGCATCCGGTTCTGGAGACCCCATCTCCACAAGGACATAAACAGGATGGAGGTAGTCCAGAGGAGGGCAACTAAAATGGTGCAGGGTCTGCAAGAGAAGCCATATGAGGAGAGACTAAAGGAGCTTAATATGTATACCCTTGAGGAAAGGAGGGAGAAGGGGACATGATAGAAATTTTTAAGTACCTCAGTGGAATCAACAAAGTCCAAGAGGGTAGTATCTTTCAGAAAAAGAGATGTGCAAGAACAAGGGGACACAATTTGAAGATAGAGGGGGGCGGCTCAGGGGCAATGTGAGGAAGTATTTTTTCACAGAGAGGGTGGTGGATGCATGGAACCGCCTTCCTGAGAAGGCTCTGGGGTCTAAAACTGTGGAAGAATTCAAGAATGCATGGGACAGACCTAAGGCAATTCTTGTGGGTGGTAGGAAGAAATAGGCTGTTGGTTAACTAGGATCTGCAGCTTATCCAGTAGGTAGGGAAATGGGCAGACTAGGTGGGCCAAGCTGTCCTTATCTGCCATCAAAGTCTATGTTTCTATTAATAATATTAGAATTGACACCCTCGACTACGCAGATGACTTGGTGCTTCTCTTTACTTCAGCTTTGGGCCTTAGGAGTAGGTTGTCTCATTTTGAGTCCTTGTGTGAACAAAGAAAACTTAAAATGAATTTATCTAAAACTAATATTGTGATTTTTGGGAATAAGGGCAGGAATTTACCTAAGTTTAAGATGAATGGGAAAGAGATAGGAATTGTTACTTGTCATGACTATTTGGGCATCAGATTTTCGTACAATTCATTATGGACAAAACATGTGGAATGGCTACAAAATAAGATAGCCTCCTCTGTTAATGCCCTAAAGATTTTTTCTGCAAAAATAGGGAAATCCTCTGTTAGAGGCATTCTGAGAGTAATGAATGCTAAGATTAAAGCAAGTTCAATTTATGCAGCGGAAATATAGGGTCATTCAAATATTAGTTCATTGGAAAGAATTTTGAATAAAACATACAGATCTATTCTAATGTTGCCACATGGTACACCAAATTGTATTCTTAAACTAGAGCTTGGACAGCAATCTTTAGCTTCACTAATCAATGAGAGACAAATTATTTTTCTACGTAAGATTTTCTTAATGCCAGAAAAAAGATATCCCAGAATGTGCCTGGGGGAGAGTATTGGATTAACATCCCTAGGGTTTGTTCATTTCTTTGTCCGGCTTATACATAAAATACTTATGCCATTGGGATTGGGTAACCTTCTCTCTGAGATTTATACCAGACCTATGAGGGAGGTCATTCAGGAAGTTCAGCTAAGAATCAGAGATTTGGACAGCAATCATCTCCTCGGTCAGCTCTCTATGCTTATAAAATCTTCAAGGTGACCAACAGTTTTGAAGGCTTTCTTTCTCAGCTGACCTGCCCTAAGCTGAGAAGAACATTTACAAGATTTAGAACAGAAAGATATAATGCACAATACGTCATGTACAGGTAGAAAAGAAACGGGATCCTGTCACCATTTTATAAATGTGGGGCACCAGTATATGATGACATCAAACATGTGGTTTTAATTTGTCCTCTTTACGAGCCTAGCAGAAGAAAGTGGTTGGGTGGGTTGCTGGACAGTCTCAGTCTCCCTTCTGTGAAGATGACTGAGTATCTCTTCACCTCCAGGGATAAGCAAATCCTGGAAGTGACTGTGAGATTTTTGCAGACTACCCACCTATAGAATGACAACTTGTTGGTGAAAAAATAAATTTTATTTCTCTGCTGTATTTGCACTTCTGATATTATTGGGTTTTGACTATTTTGTACTTGGGGCAATCAAATTTGGGGGTTGCTTTTCAAACATCCTAAATATGTTAGTATGTACAGGATTGTATGTATTTATCTTTTTATTGTAATATATTGTAATGGTTTTTATGCTGATCAATAAATTTGAGGAAAAAAAAAAACCTGCACCGTTATGAAGGGACCACCAAGTAGGAGAGAGGGTCGTTCAGACTCCAAGCCCGCTTATGTGAGCTTGCTGCCAACAAAGGTGCCAGATCATGCCAGTTGTGTTGGCAACTGTAGAATGCGACTAGTAGTACTTGTAGTATTTTATTGTTTTTCCAAAGCATTAAAAAATGATGGACGCTACAATAATACAGATAAGTTACAAAAATAAAATCATAGCAATGCAGACATTATGTGCTGTATGCATAAATAGGTGGAGGAATATGAAGGTAAATGTACAATGTTATCTATTGTGGAGCAGCAAAAATGTATTAAAATATAATAGATTAAACCTAGCGTGCAAGAGAGCGTTTTCTTTTGAACTTTATCACTTAAGTGAGAAATTTGGAGATTAACTCAGTGTCATCTTTGGTCCTGGGATGTAGAAGAATAAATAAAGTATCATAATCCATATTTTATTATGTTTTTTATAGTTTGATCACATGAAGAATTACAGTATATAGGAGACATTGTATTATAATGTGATAAAGGGTTTCCTGGAAGCCCCTGTCACACCTGCAGTAATCCTGATGTGATCCTTCAAAGGGTGGTTTGTTAAAATGGGTATATTTGGAGGAGAGAACGCCTAATCTAGCCCAAGTAATGGCTTTCCTAGTATTAGGGGCCAGGGTAAATTTAAATAGTCTTCCAGAGAAGAGTCAGTTTTATTTATACTAAACCAAGGGGTTTCTTTCTGAGCCCTTATTTGCTCCATTTATTTAGACTGCGACTCAACAAAAATTTTTGTTTAAGTATGCCCTTAAATAAGGAAGAGATTGAATTTCCCTTCTGGAAGTCAACCCAAAGATGAAATAAGATGGCCTTTGAGAGTACAGTTCTAAGTAAGCATTAATGTCAGACGAAGGAGGCTTCTACTGGGGAATTAATGCATGGTTGGGCGGGTTGCGGCACGAGGCCTTGGCAGAGTGCCTACAACTTCACCCAACCATGCATTATTCCCAGTAAGCATGATTCAAGTGGGCATTAATGCATTTGTAACACATGAATACTTGCATTGTTGTTTTCGGTTTTGCAGTTCTGTTCGGCTTTGTGTCCGCATGTTGAGATCCTCCGTATTCGCCGCGATGTGTGTGTTCTGTTTGCTGCTGTGACAGCTAGTGGTGCTACAGCTTGACCCGGTGACCCTGTGAACAATAGTTGGAGTGGTCCTTACTGGGGAATTAATCACTGCTCCAACTTTGATCATGTGTTGTATTTGGTCCAGTGAGATTTCTCTATTTGCCGTTTCTGTTTGCTGCCGTGTTACAAGGGCATTTAACCAGGGGGATGAAAAGCCTTGTTCGAACCAGCTTATTTTCTCCTGAAGATGCAATTTAGGAACAGGGTTAAACGAGCTGTTAATAATGTTGAGCCAGTAAGATACTGTCCACACTACATGCATTTTTCCAAATGTTTTTAAAAACATTTTATTTAACGTGCTTCAGTCCGGTTTGTTGGAGCGTCCACGCTACACTCCAACACCTTGTTTGCCGGCTCCTGTTCCTAAGCATGACTGCAGCAATACTGGGCGCTGCATGTTGGGATACTCACGACCGAGCGCGGTAATGGATCTGGCAGAAAAGGGCACCGTTATGTTCGGGAGCTCACTGTGAGCTCCGAGATGTGAGTAAATTCTCCCTTTTTTTTTGTGGTGTCAGCAGCAAAAAGCTGCAGAAGTTTCCCGGCGATTGTCTTAAATCATGTTATAGCATGGTATGCTTCCACACTGCTATCAACACAGTTTAAGGCAACTGTGTTGGCTTGAAACTGTGCTAAAGCCCTTCTCCGATCAGGGTTTTAGCACGTTTTTTAAACATGGTTTCACCGTGGTTAAATGTGGATGCAAGACTTTTAAACCATTTTAACAGAGTTAAAACTGTTTAAAACTCAGTAAAATGTGGTAATGTGGACAGAACCTAAGAGGCCAAATGGAATTCATCTAGAGTGGTGAGGGGGAGTCTGCCCAACTCAGCCCTAACTATTGAATTAGCTATGGATGGTGGGTACCTGTAGGAGGGACTTATAAAAAAGAGATAAAAGGAG
Organism: Neoceratodus forsteri; assembly: GCA_016271365.2. Lineage (NCBI taxonomy): Eukaryota > Metazoa > Chordata > Ceratodontiformes > Ceratodontidae > Neoceratodus > Neoceratodus forsteri. The sequence continues at coordinate 86,708,417 of JADMNL010000031.1, read as the reverse complement.
TTCTAAGGAAGGGACTTGTTTGGTTCCCCAAGCTTCAGCACCATATAATAAGATAGGATTGATTTTGGCTTCTCCAGCTGTTAATGCCGGCACAACTGTGTGCCCACCCTATTTAAAATTAAAGCGCAATAAAGCTTTAGCAGCTAGTCTACCCTTGGATGTCTGTTCTTTCCAGTGAGAAGACCACTGGCCATTTGAAGAAAATTTGACACCTAAATATGTATAAGAGGGGATGACCACAATCAAGTCCTTATCTAAAAAAAGCTTAGGTGATGATGTACGTCAGTTTTGTGGTCCAAAGACCATGATTTTGGTCTTTTTTAAGATTAATTTTTAACTCTAAATAGTCACAGTTGGTCTTTAGTTGATTTATTTTTTGTTGAAGACTAACAGTGGAAAGCGAAAAGGGAATGTGATTACCTGCACTAGGAACTGGTCTGAGACTAACTGCAATTTGTTTTGATTCCTTAGGAGATTGAGAATCCAATTGACCCTAAAACCAACCAACTTCCCTTCCTACGGAATCCGGATATCTTGGTGGGGGAGAATGACCTCACAGCCCTCAGTTACCTCCATGAGCCTGCTGTTCTTCACAACCTGAGAGTGAGGTTCCTAGAATACAACACCATCTACACGTACTGTGGTGAGTAACGCTTACGGTGAGGTTCCTTGAATACAACACCATCTACACGTGCTGTGGTGAGTAATGCTTACGGTGAGGTTCCTAGAATACAACACCATCTACACGTACTGTGGTGAGTAACGCTTACGGTGAGGTTGCTTGAATACAACACCATCTACACGTACTGTGGTGGGTAATGCTTACGGTGAGGTTCCTAGAATACAACACCATCTACACGTACTGTTGTGAGTAACGCTTACGGTGAGGTTCCTAGAATACAACACCATCTACACATACTGTGGTGAGTAACGCTTATGGTGACGTTCCTAGAATACAACACCATCGACACGTACTGTGGTGAGTAATGCTTATGGTGAGGTTCTTGGAATACAACACCATCTACACATACTGTGGTGAGTAATGCTTACAGTGAGGACTGTGAACAGAAGGGCCAATTTGTGTGAAAGTTTAATTATTCATGAAACTAGCATGCTGTCTGATTGGCTGCTGTACTGGAAGTTAATCTCGTAGAATTGCCCAGTACAACTCAGAGTAGCACAATATGTGATTTTGTATCGCATCTTTTTGTTTTTCAAATGCCTTTTATTTATTTAAATGTGATTAAATAGATTGAATATCTTTAAATTCAGATTTTGAAGGAATTTTGTGTAACGAGTTTTGCCAATGCTAACCCAACTCTGTATTTTTATTTATTTATTTCAGTTTGGGATTAATACCTTTGAGCTGTAGGCTCGTTTACAAAGGTTCCAAGTCAGGCAGATACAATACAAGACAGTACAAGTACAAGACATAACAAAACCATTGGAAACGCAGCAAATTAGGCAGGTGTAGCAAACGGAGTGTGAAGTATCTTATTTACAAATTCAGAGGTGTCATTTATTGCAACACTGTAAGAGTGTGGAGAGGCGCTTCTATAAGTGCAGGGTACAGGAAAGAGAGGGAGTGTGGTTGAAATCTCAGAGTGCAGTGGAGAAGGGGGTAATAGCAGCTTGAGTTGGCATTGTCAAGGGGAGGCTGAGGACTAAGGACAAGGCAAGAAGTGAGGTTATGAAATGGGAGTAGGGAGGGGGTGGAGGGAAATAGGTGAACAAGTAGGGGCATCATAGGGGCTTCTATGAATGCAGGGTACAGGAAAGAGAGAGGGAGAGTGGTCAGGGCCTCAGAGTGCAGTGGAGAAGGGGGGGTGCAAATAGCAGCCTGAGTTGGTAATGTTGGGGTGTAGGCCAAAGGACTTGGGACAAGGCAAGAAGGGAGATAATGGAATGGGAGTAGGTAGGGGGAAAAGATAGGTGGACAAATAAGGGTGTCATGGGGCAGGGGTGAGGAGGAGTTGGTAGTAGAGGATGCGGTGACATGGGCTGATAAGCTGATAAGCACAGGGTGATAAGCTGTTCAGTGTTCAGTATGACAGGAGCAGACGTTTACACTAGCCAGGTGCAACCGTAGTCCAAATTTAAATTCCCTGAGCTTACTGCAGTCTATTAGAGTGGAGAGCAGGTTATTGAACTATTTGGGGCCACGGAAGGAAGTGGATCTCTGTGCTAGGGCAGTGCACTTGAAAGGCACAAGAAGTCCCCCCCCAGTCGAGCTTCTTGTACTGACAGTGGGTAGCGCAGTTTTGAATAAGCAGGAGGCTGAGGCAGGTGTGAGAACTAACAAAGATTTTTTTACCAGCAGGCATGTCTGGTACATAGTCCTAAGGTGTAGGGGGAGCCACTCTGTTTCCTCGTAAAGGGTGCAGATATGGGTAAGGTGGTCAGCACCTAGGACTAGACGGCAAGCCTTGTTGAGGAGCATTCTGACCCACTTTAGAGTGGCATCTGTACCAGCCCCATAGATGGCAAGGCCATAGTCTGTGGTAGATAGTACTGAGCTCCATGTTACCAGCTTCAAGGCTCCTGGAGTCATCGAGCATCTCTGGCAATAGAGGACACCCAGTTTTATATTAGCCAATTTGACAACATTGTCAATGTGCACTGAGAAGGTAAGGGTGTCATCAAGGTGTACACCTAGATACTTGAAAGTGCAAATTTGTTCCACTGTATCCCCTTTTGAGCTCTGTATAGTCAGTGGGCCGAACTTTATCTTGTTCTGTGGTGTTGCAAAGAGCATGCGCTTTATCTTCTTATAATTGAGCAGCTCATGGAAATTGTCTTGCAATTAAGTTGTGATTGCAATCTGATTACTTCCGAATGCTGAGATGACAGCATCATCATCAGCATGTAGGACCGTGTTTTTATTTGTTTAACAAATCGTAAGGCTCTTTGAGCCAAGGGCTCTTTTACAGAGGTTCCACGTCAAGTCACAAGAATAACAAATTACAATGGTTTCAGCAAGTAGTACAACATGAGGAAAGTAATTACATAAGCAAAAGAATAATATGGCAAGATAAATATTGTGTCAAGTGCAGCCACTGGCCTTGTCTGAAGAGGGGTGGAAGGGATTACAAGTAGAGAAGGATAGGGGTGAACTGGGGAGGGGGGTGAAGGAGCAAAATAAGAGCAAGGAGGGAGATGCCACAGTGCAGCTTATGCAGGAAAGACCCACGGGCAGGGGAGTGGAGAGAGAACAAGGTGAGGAAACAGAGGAGGGAGGGGGAAGTGGGAGTGGAGGGGTAAAGGAAGTGGGGATGAGGTAGGATGAAAAGAGGGCAGGAAGGGGATAGGAAATGGATGAAGGAAGGAAGTGCTGTATGTGGAATAGCGCAGCAACAGGGTAGGCCTATACAAGGCGAATGGTAAAAGAGGGAGGTCCCAGTGCATAAAACTGTCTGCAAAGATTAGGTCATCGAGTGTCTGTGGTGATAGAGGACACCCAGTTTTATACTTGCCGATTTGACAACTTTGTCAATGTGCGCTCGACACACAGAGGGTAAGGAGCTGACAAAGAGACTGAAAAGGAGTGGTATAAGGATTGACCCTTGGGGAACTCTGAGGCTCCCTTCCCTGGGTTCAGAGTGTTTACCACATATTCTCATAGATTGTGTTCTGTGTGAGAGATAGCTACTGAACCAGGAAACTGTTTCTGTGGATAAGCCCATAGATAGTAGGCAGTTCAGGAGTACTTAGTGGTTGATGGTATCAAAAGCCTTATTGAGGTCTATAAAGATAGACCCCACTGCTAGACCGTTGTCTAGGGCTTCATATATTTGGGAGGTGAAATCAACTAAGGCTGTTAGTGTGGAGTGTTGCTTCCAAAATCCGTGCTGTTGCGTGCATAGTAGGTTGTACTTTTTGAGGTACTCGGTAGGTTGATCTGCAACCACTCGCTCCAGGGCTTTGGACCGGGGGGGGGGATTAGAGATGGGCCTATAATTGGAAAGGTTTGTTCTATCCCCAGATTTAAAGACCGGGGTGACAAGTGGCGTCTTCCATTTAGGTAGGGAACGTTACTCTTCTCAGTAAGACATTAAAGATTTTCATGATTGGCTCAGTGAGCTCATTTAGGGTGAGGGCAACCTTCTTCATGCAGAAAGGTGCCTGCCTGGCACCACGGCTTGGAGGGACAGGAAGCGAATCCTCAGGATCATGGGAGCAGCTGCACGAGGGAGGGAGCTGGATGTTATTGTCCACCTAGGGACAAATGACCTGGCTAGGAATGGGATCAGAGCAATGCAAGAGGAGTTTGTAGAGTTGGGGAGGGGCCTTAGACAAGTAATGTCTGGTGACAGCTACTCGGAGTGCTGCCTATCTATGGCAAGGGTGATGCTAGGGTACTCCTCACCAGGGAATTCAATGAATGGTTGAAAAACTGGTGTGGAGCTCAGGGTTTTGGCTTCATTGGGGACTGGGGAGCCACCTGGAGGGATGCAGACCTATACTGGCGCAATGGTCTGCATCTGTCCGGGGAGGAACCAGGATCCTAGGTTAGAGGTTTAAATGCTTCATTGGCAAGCATTTAAACTAGCCAAGGGGGGAGGCACTGAAAAGGAGCAGGGAAATCCCAGCCTCCCCCAACAAACAACAGTAATTAGTGAGGTAAACACCAAGGTAGAGCAGTCATTAGGGAGCAGGCCAGAAGTAAATGTAAAAAAACGTAAAGGCAGTAAGGACAGGAATGGGGCTAAAAGGGGTAAGGCCATCAAAAAGTGGAGGGTGATGAGTACCAATGCCCGTAGTCTGTGTAACAAGCTCTCTGAACTAGTGGCCTTGATGGAACAGGGTTGCCTGGATATTGTGGCAGTCACAGAAACATGGTACACACATAACCATGACTGGGATGTCAACATACCAGGATACACAATCTACATGAGGGACAGGGAGGGTAAAAGAGGAGGAGGAGTAACTCTTTATATAAAGGAAGGGATCAAAGCAATAGAACTAAAGAGTAAACAGGGAGCAGATGAGACACTCTGGGTCACCCTGGAGACAGGAAATGGCACCACAATCCGCATGGGGGTTGTATACAGACCCCCATCTCAAGGTGAGGGAATGGACAAGGAAATGATAGAAGGCTTCCTTAGAATGGCAGAAAAAGGGGAGATATTGTTGATGGGGGACCTGAATATGCCAGATGTTAACTGGAGCACCTTTGCTGCAGGCACATCCAAGAGCAGGGTCATTCTTGATGCCCTACAGGGGGCATGCCTCAGACAGCTAGCACTGGAACCCACTCGGGAGGGAGCAATCTTAGACCTGGTACTCTCAAATGGGGACAGAGAAAGATTCTCAGATTTAGAAGTGGGTAGCCATCTGGGAACAAGCGACCACCAAACAGTATGGTTCACGATAAACACAGCCATACAATCAAGCCATACAAAAGCAAGAGTATTGGACTGTAGGAGGGCTGACTTTGGGAAAATGAGAGAGTGCCTCAGAAAAGCACTAGCAAACAGGCAAGAAGGAGGAGTGGAGGAACAATGGAGAGTAATCAAAACAGCCATCACAGAGGCAACAAGCCTTTGTGTAAAACAAATCAACAAAACACAACGAAGGAAAAAAACGCTATGGTTCTCAAAAGGGTGGCAGGAAGATTAAGGAAAAAGGGATAGCATTCAGGAACTATAGGAAACACAGAAGGAGAAGGACAGATAACTTTATCAGTTAAAGCAAAAGAGGCTGGAAGGCAGTCAGAATAGCAAAGTCCCAAACTGAGGAAAGGATAGCCAACTCTGTTAAGAAGGATAAGACCTTTATAGGTACATTAGGAGGCGAAGAAAGACCAAAGGAGGGATACTGAGGCTTAATAAAGGGGAAGGAATGTGGGTAGAGGGTGACAATGAAAAAGCAGGGATACTGAACGAATATTTCTGCTCAGTATTCACAAAGGAAGAGGAGGGGGAGGTACCTAAACCAAACAAGAGAAACCCTCTGAAGACAAGGGTCGATACCAGTCCATTTACAGAAGAAAGGGTTCTGAAAGAACTAATAAAATTGAAGGTGGACAAAGCAATGGGGCCTGATGGGATTCACCCAAGAATTCTTAAAGAACTAAGGGTAGGAACTAATGACACACTGACTACTCTCTTTAACAAATCATGGGAGGATGGGTGGTACCTGAGGACTGGAGGAGGCGGATGATTCCTCTCTCAAAAGTGGGAGCACGACAGAGGCAGGAAACTACAGACCAGTTAGTTTGACCTCAGTGGTAGGTAAAATGATGGAATCACTTCTGAAGGAAAGAATTGCTGAGTACCTAGAGCCAGTGGGCACAGGGACCCAAGGTAGCATGGATTCACGATGGGAAGGTCATGTCAGACAGACTCTAATAGATTTCTTTGACTGGGTGACCAAAGTAGTAGACCAGGGAGGGCTGTGGACATGGCTTACCTAGATTTTTAAAGGCATTTGATATAGTCCACACAAAAGATTAATACACAAGTTAGCCAGCCTTGGAATGGGTCCCAAGGTGGTAGCCTGGATAAAAATTGGCTAGATAACAGGACGCAAAGGCTAGTAGTAAATGGAGTCCACAGTGAAGAAAGGAAGGTTACTAGCGGGGTACCGCAGGGTTCAGTACTGGGACTGGTCCTTTTTAATGTCTTTATAAGTGACATTGCAGAGGAACTGGAAGGAAAAGTATGTCTCTTTGCAGGTGACACAAAGATCTGCAACAGGGTTGATACACCAGATGGAGTGGAAAGGATGAGAAGGGACTTGGCAAGGTTGGAGCAATGGTCAAATGTATGGCAGCTCAGATTCAATGCAAAGAAGTGCAAGGTAATGCACCTGGGAAACAAAAACCCAGGGCTAGAGTACACAATGGGGGGTGAGACACTGACAACAGTAAAATGGAAAGGGACCTGGGAGTAATTATATCAGATGACCTAAAGGTGGGCAAGCAATGTGAGAAGGCAGTAAGGCTGGGGGATATTGGGATGCATAGGGAGAGGCATCAATAGTAGAAAACAAGAAGTTGTTATCCTCTGTACAGACAGTTGGTGAGACCCCATCTGGAGTACTGTGTGCAGTTCTGGAGACCCCATCTCCATAAAGACATAGACAGAGTGGAGGCTGTCCAGAGGAGGGCAACCAAAATGGTGCAGGGTCTGCACCAGAAGACATACAAAGAAAGATTAAAGGAGCTTAATATGTATACCCTTGAGGAAAGGAGGGAGAGAGGAGACATGATAGAAACTTTCAAGTACCTCAAGGGAATCAACAAAGTCCAAGAGGGTGGCATCTTTCAGAAAAAGAGATGTGCAAGAACAAGGGGGCACAATTTGAAGATAGAGGAGGGACGGCTCAGAGGTAATGTGAGGAAGTATTTTTTCACAGAGAGGGTTGTGGATGCATGGAACAGCCTCCCTGAGGAGGCTGTGGAGTCAAGAACAGTGGGGGAATTCAAGAATGCATGGGACAGACGTAAGGCAGTCCTAGTGTGGGGTAGGAGGAAGTAAGCTGTTGGTTAATTAGGATCTGCAGCTTATCTGTTAGGTGGGAAAATGGGCAGACTGGGTGGGCCAAGCGGTCCTTATCTGCTGTCAAATTCTATGTTTCTATGTTTCCGCTAGGTCATTCCCCATTCTAGTCTTTCCTAGAATTCGTTTGATATATCTTATGGTCTCAGCCCGAGTAATATGCCTGAAATAGAAAGACTGTACTCTGTTTGTTGGAGCTGGAGGGTTTATGTCCGAGAACCGACCAGGCGGAGATGGGGTGAGGTAGTCACTGGGAAGCACAATGCTTAGGTCAGTAAATGCTTGATTGAAGGCAACTGCTATATCTCCAGGTTCCTGGAGGATCTTGGACTCTGTTATGATTAGGTCAGGTGGTGCTCTTGATGCCTTTCCTGTGACGGATTTTACAGAGCTCCAGAACTCCCTCCCATGACCCTAGCATTTGCTAAGGAGTTCATTATAATAGGAGGCTTTGGCTAGATGTATAAGCATTGTGCACTTATTTCTTGCAGCCCTGTAAGCGATGAGGTCAGCCTATAACCTACTGTAGTTGCCCTTGCCTTGTGCCAAAGGTGTTATCCCTGTGGCGCATAAGTTCTGTGAGTGAGTCAGAGAGCCAATGGCTCACTCACTTATGCTGGAAACCACATAATTTAATGTATAATACAGTAGCTACACTGAAGTATTTAAAAAACATAGTTATACGGTCAGTTTGTACACAACAAATCACTATAATGTGCGTAAGTCAAAAGCATGTGACATTGCAGGAAATTTATTTCCACAGTTTGATAATCCCTGCTACAGTATAGGGTACAATGCTAGAAAATGTCATTTGGGCCAGCCCAATGCAGCCTTTTTTTATATATTGTTTCTCCCTGATCTCTGGTTCTGTGCCATTCTGCTTGCCTTCTCCCAGCCCTGCCCTCACTGTCTGTGATGCTTTTGTATTCATCCAGGGTGGGTTCGCAGCTTACAGCTACTACAGCTGGGGCAGATCTACAGCTGGGGCAGATTCCATCAGGGGTTGCAGGGCTCCTCTCTCTGGTTCATCTAGTATGGTGTGAGTACTGGCCAGTGGGTTTGGCAGGGCCTGAGAGTGAGGTTAAGAGGGAGATCAGAGGAAGCACTGCTTCACCCAAGGGTGGTGAAAGTACAGAACATCTTGCCTAATGCGGTTGAGGAGGCAGACAGCATAGAATCCTTCAAAGGCAGTGTGGGCAGGCAGCTGGAGGAAAACTGCATTGTGGGTTATGGCTCCATCTGTGCACGAACCCTTGTATGCCTGTCCCTTTGTGGCATATATCCAATGGTGGCGCACTTTGGAGGAGGAAGAGGAGGAGATGGCACATTTGTGGGCCTGCTGGATGTTGGTAGCTGTTCACTGTGATGCTGTCATTAAGTAATCCAAAGTGAGGGGGGAGTTTTATTTCTTTTTGTCTCCACGCACCTCTTTGATCGGAAGAGGAGCATGCTCACAACTGTCCAGGGGTGGGGGTGGGGGTGCATACGTATCCAGAGAAGTGGCAGAAACAACTATTTTACAATACGTGCTGCTCATACAGTGAACAGACTACCCCATGCCTTGGTAAATAAAACACCTTTCAGGAGTTTTAAAACTGTAGTAAGTGCGGCAAACACCAACATAGAGGTGTCGATAGGGAGAAGGACAGGGGTAAATGGAGAAAGTGACAAAGGCAAGAAGGACAGGGATGGGGCAAAAGGGAGTAAGGTCATCAGAAAATGGAGGGTAATGAGTACCAATGCCCGTAGTCTGGGCAACAAGCTCCCTGAGCTGGTGGCCTTGATGGAAGAGGGATGCCTGGATATCGTAGCAGTCACAGAAACATGGTACACAGAGAACCATGACTGGGATGTTAACATACCAGGGTACATAACTTACAGGAGAGACAGGCAGGGAGAGAAGGGAAGAGTAGCTCTCAGTGTAAGGAAGGGATAAAGCAACTGAACAAAAGAGTAAACAGCGAGGGAGAGGAGGCACTGTGGGTCACCTTGGAGACTGGAAGGGCACACAATCCATACAGGGGTTGTGTACAGACCCCATGTCAGGGGAGGAATGGACAAGGATATGATAGAAGGCATTCTTAGAATGGCAGAGAAAGGAGATACTATTGATGGGAGACCTGAATATGCCAGATGTTAACTGGAGCACATTTGCTGCAGCCACATCCAAGAGCAGGGCCATTCTTGATGCCCTACAGGTGGCAGGCATTAGACAGCTAGTTTCAGAACCCACTCGTGAGGGAGCAATCTTAGACCTTGTACTCTCAAACGGGGGCAGTGAGAGGATCTCAGATCTAGAAGTGGGTTGCCATCTGGGGACAAGTGACCATCAAACAGTGTGGTTCACGTTAAACTCTGCTACAGAGTCAAGCCATACAAAAGTGAGGGTACTGGACTTTAGGAGAGCTGACTTTGGCAAGATGGGAGAGTGCCTCAGAAAAGCACTAGCAAACAGGCTAGAAGGAGGTGTGAAGCAACAATGGGGAATCATCAAAACTGCCATCACAGAGGCAACAAGCCTTTGTGTGAAGCAAATAAACAAATCAAAACGAAAGAAAAAGCCACTATGGTTCTCAAAAGAGGTGGCTGTGAAAGTCAGGAAGAAAAATAGCATTCCGAAGTATAAGGAAACACAGAAGGAGCAGGACAGAGAGCTGTACCAGTTAAGGCAGAAGGGAGCAGGAGGGAAGTCAGAATAGCAAAGGCCCAAACTGAGGAAAAGATAGCCAACTCAGTTAAGAAGGGGATAAAACCTTTTATAGGTACATCAGCGGTGAAAAGACAAAGGGAGGATAGTGAGGTTGAATAGAATTGAGCGGTGGGTGGGCAGAGGGGACAGTGAAAAAGCAGGGCTACTGAACGAATATTTCTGCTCAGTATTCACAAAAGAGGAGGGGGAAGTGCCTAATCCAATTAACAGAAGCACTCTTGATAGGGGGGTCGATCCCAGTCCTTTCACAGAAGAAAGGGTTCTGCAAGAACTCCTAAAACTGAAGGTGGACAAAGCAATGGGTCCTGATGGAATTTACCCCAGAATTCTAAAAGCATTAAGGGAGGAACTAGTAAAACCACTGGCTACTCTTTTTAATAAATCATGGGAGGATGGTGTGGTACCCGAGGACTGGAGGAAGGCAGATGTGATTCTCCTTCACAAAAGTGGGACCAAGACAGAGGCAGGAAACTACAGACCTGTCAGTCTGACCTCTGTGGTAGGGAAAGTGATGGAGTCACTTCTGAAGGAAAGAATAGTTGAGTACCTAGAGGCCAGTGGAGCCAGGACCCAAGGCAGCATGGATTCACAGCCGGGAAGGTCATGTCAGACGAATCTAATGATTTCTTTGACTGGGTGACCAAAGTAGTAGACCAGGGAGGGCTGTGGACATGGCCTACCTAGACTTTGTAGGAGCATTTGACACAGTCCACACAAAGATTAATAGTCAAATTAACCAGCCTGGGAGTGGGTCCCAGGGTGGTAGCCTAGTAAAACATTGGCTGCACAACAGGACAGAAGGTAATTGTAAATGGAGTCCACTCTGAAGAAAGAGAGGTTACTAGTGGGGTACCGCATGAGGTTCAGTATTGGTCCAGTCCTTTTAATGTCTTCATCAGTGACATTGCAGAGGGACTGAAGGAAAGTTTGCCTTTGCAGATGACACAAAGATCTGCAACAGGGTTGATACACAAGGAGGCGTGAAAAAGGATGAAAAGGGACTTGGCAAGGTTGGAGGAATGGTTTCAGTATGGCAGCTGGGATTCAATGCAAAGAAGTGCAAAATAATGCACCTGGGAAACAAGAACCAGGGAAGAATACACAATTAGGGGGGTAGCTAGAACAACAACAAAAAGGAAAGGAACCTGGGGTAATCTATCAGATGACCTTAAGGTTGAGCAAGCAATGTGAGAAGGCAGTAGGGAGGGCTGGGGTATACTGGGATGTATAGGAGGCATCAGCAGCAGAAACAGGAAGTTGTTATCCCTCTGTACAGACAGTTGGTGAGAACCCCTCTGAGTACTGTGTCCAGTTCTGGAGACCCCATCTCCAAGGACATAGACAGGATAGAGGTAGTCAGAGGAGGGCAACTAAAATGGTGCAGGGTCTGCAAGAGAAGCCGTTATGAGGAGAGACTAAAGGAGCTTAATATGTATACCCTTGAGAGAAAGAAGGAGAGGGGACATGATAGAAACTTTTAAGTACCTCAGTGGAATCAACAAAGTCCAAGAGGGTGGCATCTTTCAGAAAAAGAGACTTGCAAGAACAAGGGACACAATTTAAAGATAGAAGGAGGCGGTTCAGGGCAATGTGAGAGTATTATTTCACAGAGAGGTAGTGGATGCATGGAACAGCCTTCCTGAGGAGGTTGTGGGGTCTAAAACTGTGGGAGAATCCAAGAATGCATGGGACAGACATAAGGCAATTCTTGTGGGGGGTAGGAAGAAATAGGCTGTTGGTTAACTAGGATCTACGGCCTATCCTGTAGGTGGGGAAATGGGCAGACTAGATGGGCCAAGCAATCCTTATCTGCCGTCAAAGTCTAGGTTTCTATGTTTCTGGGCTTGACCAACATTTGTTACTAAAACACAGAACTAATTCACCCACTAGAAGCGGGAGTCTCCTTTTGTCTTGCTTAACCAAGCAACATCGTACAGTAGTTTGTCCCCATGAACTAAGGAAAGCAAACGCCACACAATTCTTGATGGTACCACATGTGAGGAAACTTGCTATGAATAAGGTACTTTTTTTGTTCTAGATTCACAGTTGAAGACAGAATGCAGTCAGGGCAATAGATCAGTCCCATATTTCAAAATTATTCACATTTAAAAAAAAAAAAAGTAACATGTTCCAACCTGTGCAGGTTTAATAATCTTCAACCACTATCCAAGTAAGATTAAAGCACAATACAGACTTCTCTACAGTCTCCCTGGAATAAAATTCAACAAGCCTAGCAAAACTTGAAGATTTTATCATTTCAAGTAAGAGAAAGAACTAAGAACGATACCTGCCCCTTTGATATTCAGAGTGGTCCTTCTCAAAATGTCTGGCCCTGCCAGGACTGGAATAGCTGCAAAACCCTCTTCTGTTTGAAGCAGCGCTGTAGCAGTGACGTGAGGGTGGCTGTGTACAAATCCAGGCATACGCATGAACAAGATGCCCCCCCTCAGTTGCTTGGTCACTTCCTCATCCTGGAAGAAGGAACTCTGCGTGCATCATGTCGAAGCACATGGCTTTACTGGCGCATATAGCACTGACCTAACAGCCCACTGCTACCATCTGAACCACTACTCGCACACTAAGGTTTTGTAGTATTTAAACCTTAAAAAAATCTTAAAACATAATTTTTTCCAACCATGAACATAGCAAGAAATTCAGATTCAATTAAACGACTTGGTTTACCCTTCTAACATGGCTTAGTTGTTAATGTAACTCCCACTTGTCTAGGACTAACGCTGCAGGCCTTAGGACCCACCGGAAAAATCTTAACTAGCAGTACCCAGCAGAGACCACCCCCTGACGTCAGCTCCAACCCGACATCGGTCACAGTACATAAGGGGGCAGATCCCGGCTCTACCCCAGTTCTTTTCCTGCCGCAACCCGCTCATGTTGGGGAAGTTCTTTGCTGTCATAGCAGTTTCCAGCTAAAAATTGGAATTTTTCTTCGGAATTCAACCGTTCTTCTTTCATTTTCAACTTCAGTGTGGCGTATGTTGTCTCCTTCATCGGACCGAAGAGGAACAAGTGTAATTGTGGCCGCCAGATACCAGCCAAAGACGGCCACTCCAAGTGAGTCTTCTCCCTGGGTTCAGACCACAACAGCGCTGCCTGCAACACTTGTAGAGGCTTCACCAGCAAGATGAGAATTTGATGCCTGAAGGCCCTAAAAGCCTACCTCTTAGAAAAACAAATGGATGTCCTGCACACCTCGGGAGACAAGGGTAAACACCGGGACAAGCCCCGTAGGCGTTCCTGGGACAAGAGTCATAGCCGGTCCCATCATTGGTCCTGCCCCCACTCCCACCCCACCCCCAGAAAAGCCTCTTCCTCCTCGGACTCGGGAGGACACCACAAGGATCTCAAGAAACAGAGCCCTCCTGACAAAAAAATGACGCCGGTCAAGGCAGGACCATCTGGAGAAAAGCAGGCGACGCCCAAGGTGGCACCTCTTTGCATGACCAAGGCCACTTCGGCACAAGCCTCAGCCCTGCCCAAAAAGGCATCGGCTTTGCCAGCTTCAGGCAAGCCACTGGGTGATGAAGACACCCAGACACCGCCTCCGGTGAAACCGACACCGGTCCCGACACGGACGCCGGTGGAGGTTCCTCTTGTGGAAGATGCTCCTGTGGAGCGGGCTCCCACTAGCGTTCTGGCGACCCCCAGATCTTCCACTCTGCAGGGCTCTTCAGGGGACTCCCCCACTCATCCCTTCCCGGATCCTCTGGCTTCTCCAGGTCCCTTCCTGGGAACAGCAGCCGCTTTTTTTAACAAAGAAGAGCTGCAAGAGCTCTTCTCCTTTTGGTGGAGTCAGGTAAAGAAAGAGGAGACGCTACCGAAGCCGGACACAACACTGGTTCCCGACCCGCTGGACAACCTTGAACTCTAGGGCCTTCCCGCTCCTTCTCCGAAGAAGACCCCTGAGTGGCCACTGCCTCTCCCGCCCTTGAAGGCTCATTCCCAGTCCCAGTCTGAGGACTGTCATTGGCGCCCTTCTCAATCGGGCAGCCGTCGTCAGTCCTGGTCTCAGCCCAGGTGCCGATTCCGCTCTCCCAGGCGGGCCCGCTCCCGACGCTGGTACGCAGGCCGACATCAGTCATTGCTCCGTCGTCGGTCCCACAGTCGTTGTCGGTCCTCTGACCGACGTCGGTCTAGTAGCTACCGACACTCGAGCGGGGGGAGTCCTAGACGCAGCTCAAGCTATTCTATAGGCCCAGTAGCAGGTCGTCTTCTCCTTCTTCTGCTTCCTCATCCCTCTCGGGGATTGGGGGTTCCCTGGGGCAGAAGGACCAACCCCGCTTGCCTCCTGACAGTCAGACTTTTATGTATGTCATGAGGCACATCCAGGCCTCCAATGAATGGGAGATGGAGGACCTGGATCCGGAACGCTGTTGACTGGCCTGTTTACCTGAGGTAAAAGGAGCCCAAGCCTCTGGTGGTGCCTCCTTTAGTGTACATCTTCCAAGATCTCACCAGGATAACTTGGAAGCATCCAGTCACAGTCCCGGCTGTTCTGAAGAAGTCAGATAGGCTGTATAGAGCCCCGAGGGATTAGCCTTTCCTGGCGGAACCCGCTCAGGTGGACTCATCAGTCTTTACGGCTGCTCACAACAAGTCTAAGCAGCCTAAGCACCTAAGCTCCCAGCCTCCAGACAGAATCCCACTACTTGGACCAGGTGGGCAAGAAGGTCTACTCTGCCTCCACCTGCTCCATTAGATCCCTTAACTTCCTCACGCATATGGTCCAGTACCAGAATGCATTGTGGGAGAGAGGGCAGGAGCTAGCCAGTGCCTTGCCAGACTCCACACAAAAGATGGAGCTTCTGGACATATTAAAATCAGGCTCAGTCGTAGGCATGCATGTTCTCCATGCCTCATACGACACTGCAGATACAGCGGCCAGAGCAACAGCAACAGGTGTCTACCTCCAGTGCCATGCCTGGTTGAGAGTCTCGGGTTTTCAACAGGATTTGCAGTCCAGAATCTGGGACCTCCCGTTCCAGGGTTTCATCCTTTTTGAGCAGGAGACCGAGTCTCCTATCTCTCATCTCCAGGAGTTGGGCAAATCTGTCTGGTCCATCAGACAGATGTACAGAGGGGACCAGAAATGCACGAGATGATGGCCATTTCATAAGTCTTCAGGTGCTGAAGTCTGTGGAAAGCAGCAGGGTCAGAGAGGTGGCTTCAAAAGGAAAGCCGGCAACCAGCAACCTGGAGGCGCTCCTTTTCGAGGCTCCAAGTCCTTCCAAGCCTCTCTGCTCACTCCTGGCTCCACCCAATGACCCCCTTCTGACCCCCCCCAGAGGAGGTTCCAGGGGATGCAGTAGGGTGTCGCTTCATCGCTTCTCCCTTCATCTGAAGGGCTGGAGCTCTATTACAGTGGACCAGTGGGTCCTGGACATTATAAGGATGGGACATACACTGGAGTTCACCGATATTCCCCCATACACTCCACCAAGGTCCTCAAGATATCCTTCTTCTCACATACCCCTTACAGAAGGAGAGATTCAGGTCCTATTGCGAAAAAGGGCGGTAGAACCAGTTCCTCTGCAGCAGCGAGGAAAGGGATATTACTCCCACTTTCTCCTAGTTCCAAAAAAGACTCAAGATCTTTGACCCATCCTGGACCTCAACTCCTTAAACAACTGTATAGAGTACCAAAGGTTCAGGATTGTGACCCTTCCAGGTCTTATTCCTCTGCTGCACCAGGGAGACTGGCTCTGCTCCCTAGACATGCAAGATGCGTACATGCACATCGGGGTCTTTCCCTCTCACAGGAAGTACCTGAAGTTCCACTTCCAGGGGGAGCATTATCAGTTTTGGGTTCTTCCGTTCAGCCTCTCCTCCACTCCTCGAGTCTTCACCAAATGTTTGGCAGTGGTAGCTGCAGCTCTAAGGTGCCATGGGCATTTACGTTTTCCCTTACCTTGACGATTGGCTGCTTGCGGCCCCGTCAAGGATGTGCCTCCTTCAGGCTCTTGGAGACTCCTATACTCTGTTCCGAGAGGTGGGAATCACCCTGAACCTTCCAAAGTCTTCCCCGGAGCCCAGCCAAAGACTCATCTTCATAGGAGCAGTCCTGGACTCAGTCCAGGGCATGGCTTTTCTACCTCCAGAGAGGGGCGATAGCCTGTGGGAGATAGCCAGATCAGTCCTAGTAACCCCTCAGATCCAGGCCAGGACCTTCCTGAGACTTCTGGGGCACATGGCGGTGGCCATCCCTGTCATTCCTTTGGCCCGCCTCCACATGAGAATCCCACAATGGATGCTCAGGGTGCAGTGGGATCAATGCTCAGACGAGCTAGACCACATGGTCAGAATCACAGAGCCGGTCAAGAGGACACTACTTTGGTGGCTGGACCCTCTCAATCTAGAGAAAGGGGTCCCTTTCCATCAGGAGCCCTCAAATCAGACTCTAATGACTAATGCATCAGATTTGGGATGGGGGCGCACCTAGTGGCCCCCCAAATGCAAGGGGTCTGGACCCTAGAGGAGCGCGACCTCCACATCAGTGTCCTGGAGATGCTAGTGGTCCTCAATGCGCTGCATGCCTTCCAAGAGGACCCTGTCCCAGGCTCTCTCCTAGATCATACGGACAACATGGCGGTCATCTTTTACATCAACAAGCAAGGGGGAAATGCACTCCTACTCTCTATGCAGGGAGGTGATGAAAGTCTGGTACTGGGCGCTGGAGCGTCACATCTCTCTGATTGCAGTGCACATTCCAGGCATCCTAAATGACTTGGCTGGCAGACAGCCTAATCAGGTCTCAGTTTAAGGCGCATGAGTGGGAGTTACTACAATCTGTAGCAGACCAGCTCTTCGACACATGGGGTCGTCCAGAGCTGGACCTCTTTCCGTCCCCACGCAATGCCAAGCTGCCAACTTTCTGCTCACGAGAGCTCGCGCTTGGTGCTTTCTGGCCAGATGCATTGTCCCTTTGTTGGGCAGGGAGGTTTCTTTATGCCTTCCCTCTCATTCAGAGAGTACTGTTGAAGATACAGGCTGAGGGGGCTGGGATGATTCTAATCGCACCCCACTGTGGCCTCGGCAGATTTGGTTCCCACTACTTCAGCGGTTGTCCTCAGAACCTCCAATTCCGCTGCCAGTATGCTCGCAGTTGCTGTCCCAGGATTGGGGCACGCTGGTCCATCCAGATCTCAGGTCTCTGCACCTTCATGCTTGGCTCCTGCAGACATAGCAAAATCAAGGTATGGAGTCTCCCAGGAGGTGGTGGACATCCTCGTCTCGGCGAGGAAGCCCTCTACTCACTCCACTTATGCTATGAAGTGGAAGCATTTCTGCTTATGGGTGTCGTCTCACCATCTGGACCCCTTTACCTGTCCAGTGAACTCAGCAGTGCAGTATCTCATCTCCTTATACCTACAAGGCTTGAGCTACTCTTCAATAAAGGTGCACATGTAGGCCATTTCTGCATATCATGTCCTCTTGGGGGATAGAACCTTAGCCCAACTGGACATGGCCCACACCTTTTTATGGGGTATTCTGCATATGAGATCTCCCATTAGGGATCCTATATCTCCCTGTGACCTCCTGTTTATGTTGGAGAAACTTGCTCTCCCCCCATTTTGAGCCAGCAGCTGATTGTGAGTTGCGTTACCATTCCTGGAAAGTTTGTTTTTTAGTTGCTGTTACCTCAGCTTGAAGAGTTTCTGAGCTCCAGGCTCTGATGTGTAAAGAGCCTTATTTGGTTTTTCACAGGGAAAGGGTTTCCCTTTCAAACAAATCCTAAGTTCCTTCCCAAAGTGGTCTCGAAGTTGACCCCGAACCAGTCGGTTGACCTTCCAGTTTATTTTTCTTCTCCTTCCAATAGGGGAGAAGCTCTCCTTCACACACTGGATGTTCATAGGGCCTGAGATACTACCTGAAGTGCACAGCTGCACACCGTAAATCGGAGCAACTGTTTGTGGCCTTGGTGCCACTACACTTGGGCAAACCAGTGTCTAAACAGACTTTCTAAGTGGCTTGCCCACTGCATTGTGCTTTGCTATGAGAAGCACAACAAACCCCTTCCAGGCCCAGTTAGGGGTCACTCCACCAGAGGAGTCTCAGCTTCTTTTGCTGCTTTGAAGAATGTCTGTATAAGAGACATTTGTGCGGCAGCCACCTGGAATTCTGTGCACACATTTGTGAAGCACTATAGCCTGGACATTGCATCCAGACGCCGTGCCAGTTTTGGCTTGGCAGTCCTTCAGGGACTCCTGTCCCGACTTGTTATGTTGTCAGCTCTATTACCATCCTTCCTCCTCCCGGGGTAAGGCACCTCCTTGACGCGGGACTGCTTGGGATTCAGTCCTAATGGTTACAGCCTGCTGCAAGAGCTCCCACTCGAAGTAAGACAGTACAGTTACGTAGGAACTTACCATAATAGTAGATCTTCAAGAGGAGCTCTTGCAGCAGGCGCTGCTTTCCCGTCCTCCATCCCCCTGGTGAGGTGTTCAGCATACCATCTACAGGCTTCATTTCTTTCTCTCGTTAGGGCCCGTTTGCGGGTCTTGGCGAGGGAACTGGGGTGGAATAGTGGTCCTCCCCTTATGTACTGTGACCAACGTCGGGGTGGAGCCGACGTCAGGGGGTGGTCCCTGCTGGGTACTGCTAGCTAAGATTTTTCTGGTGGGTTCTAAGGCCTGCAGCATTAGTTCTAATGATTATAGCCTGCTGCAAGAGCTCCTCTTGAAGCTCTACTGTTACGGTAAGTTCTTACGTAACTTTAGTTTACTATCCGGTTATCTGCGATAACAGGACAGTAGACTGAATAATGGGACAGTGGCCCTGCATTATGATTGGCTGCTGCTTGTCTACTTAGCCAGTCGGAGAGCAAGCCCAGTTTGCCCACCCATTTCAACATGCAGCAACCAATCGGAGACATCTAGAAACGCTTCAGTGCTTCTGTAAGAAACTTCCTGCTTTTCTCGTTTCTCACAGAAGCGCAGTACCACGAGGATCTGACAGTTTAATTACATTTTTTTTTTAGTTTTCCAGTATAATAGCAATAATACCAATAGTGGTTTGGGTTTCCTCAGTAATAACTGGACCGGGGGTTAGTAAACAACTGGTCTGGCTATTACCTCCTAGACCCATACCATTATGGTATTATTGCTATATTAAAAAACTGGGTTTTGCCAAAATACAAAGTCAGAACACTGGTCTAAATCCTATCTAGGATGTACTTGATTAAAAGATCATAATTTTCCTAAAGTCTAAGTGAGAGGGTAGTTCAAACAGTACTTACAGTCATGTGGTTAATCACAGAATTGTTCAAACAGTTCATGGATCCACTACAGCAGAATCTTCTTGGTTCTCTTGTTTGGTCTGCTATAGTGTTGCGATAGGGTTTGTCTATGCCTTTGGGTTAGTAAACGTATACTGCTTATTCAGAAGTGAAAACTGTGGCCGGCCCGGTGGCACTGAGGGCTGAGGCGCTGGATGCCTTGCTTTGCGCTACGCCGGTGACCCGTGTTCGGGAATGAGCACGGGCCGCTGGGGGTTGGCAGGGGAGAAGAAGGATCAAGCATCTGAGGGGAGGGACTGTTCTCCTTCTCCGGGGAAGGGGGACGCCAGTGGTCGGTGTTCTACTGACCCCTAGTGGAGGCTAGGCGGCAGTGCGCCGATGATGCTGCAAGGGGGCGGAGATGGGGAAGATTCCTGGAGCAGTGTGTGCGGACGCATGCACACTCCCACTGCTGGCATAATTGCATGCCTCCTCTCAGGAGAAAAAAAAACGGAGGAAGAAAAACTGCCATGGCGCATGACAGAGGGCACCTCGCAGGCCCCGCTCCTATCTAGCAATGGCGCTGGCCACACTGGATCCAATCTCCAGCAGGGGTTGGGGAACCCCATCAGCCCCGCCAGGGGGGTAAACCCTGGGGGTAAGGGTCAGCGCCGGCTGGTAGACACCGGGGGATGGCGCTGGGGGCTCCCTCCTGAGGTAGGGACCTCGGCAAGGAGCAGAAAGTAATAACTAAAAAAAAATAAAAAAAAAAAAGAAGTGAAAACTGTAGATGGGATGGAAGTCCAATGTGATATATGATCCCAACCTCGTTCAGTTTGCGAGCCACCCCTTCAAAGACTTGTTGGCGCAGCCTTGTGGTAAAGAAATAATCTGAGAAGAATAGGATGCGGCTGCTGTCCACAGAAATGGGAGATTGTTCCTTACTGCCCCTAATACTTGGTTTCTTGCTTTCATTGGGGCTTTTACCTTGGTCCTTCTGTTCCTTCCAGAATGTGATGGGGACTGATCTGATGAGCCTTTTGAAGGGGCACTGCATGTCCAAGCCCAATTGCCTCGGGCAGCCATGTCGGTAGGTATGTCACTAGGTTTTCCCTCTCCACTCCTTCAAGGGAGATCGAGGATCCTCACATTGGCTGAGTGGACAGTATTTTATAAATGCTCGATTTTAACTTTTAAGCAGGAATTGCTTTTTAACAGTCGTTGCTGCCACCACCATTGCTTTGGTGACAGCTATCTCTGAGTTGTCCGCTTTACCCACCACACCATCAGTTTTCCTTCCACTACTGCCAGATGTCCCACATACTGCTCCATTTTTTGGTCCATTGTTTTAGTGGATCTCATGAAGTCCATCACTGCTCACTGCAGGGATTCTAGAGTGGCGGGAGTCCCCTTTGTTTGCCCTGGCACCGTTTTGGCAGGCCTGCAGGTTGCGATGGGTCCACTGTCAAAGGATCCTTTTTTGCAGCCATGTGAGGATGGACCATAGTAAAAATTGGTATCAATCTGTTCTGTAAAGAACGTTCTGTTCGGTTTTGCCAACTGTTTGCAGCTTAGTCCAAAATAACACATTTTATTCAATTAAGTTTACTCCATTTGATCAGGATTTCTGAGAAACCTGTTCCCTGCTATGCTGCCGGCTCTGTCCCCCTGCCTTTCCCTGTTTTGAAATACAGTATACCATAATTGGACATCTGGGAATCAGTATAGCCTCCTTAACCTCCTCATTATACTTTTTTTCTTTTGTTTGCTTTGAAATGATCTTTTTGTTTTCCATTCTTAGGTTTGCTATTTGATGCCCCCCCCCGCCACCCCAATATTCATTGCTATAATTACTGAACAGTTCTGGAATGCAGTGACATTACTTGAGAGGAATGTCACAGTACAAATTTCTCTGCCTGGCAGCTGCTCAGCTGATGTCACTGGGTTCTGGAATTGATCAATAAGTACAGCAATAAATATCAGGCAGTGAAACACAGAGTCAGCAGAGGGACCCTGAAAAAGGATAAACAAGAATATTTATTATTTTAGAATGATTTTGGCCCGCATTACGGAGTGCACTGAAGTGAAGCCACGTGACCAGTATGCAAGTGGAAGTTATGGGATTCAAACCTAGGTCTACTGGGTCTCCCAAGTTCATAGCCCAGTCCTCTAACCGCTAAGCTATACAGCCTCTCTATTTCAAAGTGAACAAATAAAAAGTACAGTAGTAAAATGAAAGAGGCTACTATACACACTCACATTTCCAATCATAGTAACGAAACAAAAACAAAAAAATGTCGCTGCAGTCCAGGCTCTATGACAGAGTCCTTTGTTCCAAAGACATTTTCCTTTTACATTTTAATTTAGTTTGATATCTGGTGCTGCTAGTTTGGCATGTGCCAACAGCCATGAATATTTGCATATTAAAACTGGAATCTAGTGCACACTCAGATGAGAGCAGGAAATCCCTAAAGTTCATTTACGTGTTTTTTAATTTTTTTTATTTTAAAACATTTATTTATTAGGGTCTGCATATACAAAAACATAAAAAGCTTCTGTATATTGCGGGTGAGAGTCAGGCATTACAGATTATTTATTTTGGCTACTGGAATGTTCTAAATAAGGATAAATCTTTATCTTCATTATTTTTGTTCCTCTCCACTTAAGACAGGTTACAGAGTCACCCTTAACCAATGGCAGAGCAGCTTGTACAATGCCCGATGATGTCACAGGAGCCTCTGCTGCACACAAAACTGAGCGGTGAAATCAGGAAGAAACCATTAAATCTTCATAAGAAGGCGCTAGGCTGGTGGCATTGAGGGTTGAGGTGCTGGACGCCACACCTCACACCACACTGGTGACCTGGGTTCGGAAGTGAGCTCGGGCAGCTGGGGGGAGGGCAAGGAGATGGACTGAGCAGACGCCAGGTAGCTCTCCTCTCCAGGGAGGGTTGTGGTTTCCCCAGCTCTTAGCTGCCCCAGTGGAGGCTAGGTGGCAGTGTCAAGCCAGGGGTACCTGGCAGTAGGCCAGGAAGGAGAAGAGGGGCCGCCACTGGAGCCCATGAGGAGCATGGTGCCTCACACACATGCTTGACCATGATCACGTGCGTGGGAACAACGGAGAAAACAGAAATACCATGTCTCCCCTGTTGCCAGTAAGGTGGGAGGGGTAACGGGGGAGCACCAGGCTAAGTTAAACAAACAAAAAAAATCTTCATAAAAAGAACACATTTAAACACTTTACAATTTAAAATACATTGTATAAATTGGACATATAGTAGTCTGGCTCAGAATATGCCACTTATGAGGGGACAGGACTTGCATGCAGTAACTCATTTGTGGCTCTGCCACTCGTGACTTTGTCTTTCCCTCTCACTCATGAAGATAAATGGCATATTCTTAGTCAGAAGGAACCTTGATCCAGCTTAGCCAACCTCGGAAAAAATAATAGTATTTATTCAGGGAGGAACCTGGACCATTTCAATGCTAACAAACTCCTATCACAAAAATTGGTCAACAAAAGGCCCACTCACCAAAATGTCTCAAACAAATAGTATTTATTGACACTAGTATATCCAGTACAGTTCACATAACACAAGGTCTGCCATCCCTTTGCTGCTGATCCCTTTGAAGTTGTTTCACCGTGGTGTAACCATTTGTGGTCTGTGCACTAACCACATTGCTGGCAAGCTGTTCCACTTCTCCCCCACCTATTCTGTGAAACAATGTTTCCTAATGTCCTTCTTACACCCCTGCTAGCCTGACATTGCAACTTCTTGTGCGTGAACTGTTTATTTATCTGATTTATCTTAGCTCCTACTGGTCCCTCATTGCCGAACCACCCAGAGCAAAGATCGTTCACTTACAGGATCCCCCTCTGGATGAATGCTTTCAACAGTGACATCTCCTCTGAAACTAAGCTGGGCCCGTTCAAATCCAAGCTTTGGCCACAACTCTCTACAGCTAGCACCTGTGACTGTCTTCTTTAACCATGTTTTCCCAAACCTTGACCTTAGCACTCAACCTCTTTCATAGTAATTTAGCACTCTTGCCTCCTACCCCTCCCCCTGCATCCCCCTACCCCCTTCTTCCCCTTCCTCCCCACTTCCCTTGCCCCACCTCTCCTCACGTCCTCCACTCCAAACTCCTCTCTTACTCTTTCCAGCCCACCCTCCCACATTCCTTCCTACACCCTGTGCGTCTTGACAAAGCCTGCTGGCCGATATCAATGTACTGAATGCATTTTCCTGTGCCTGAAACTGTTTAGCATAACGTGTCTCTGTTGTTTTACGTTGACTGTCCATTATGATTCTGTGTCCATTATGATTTTTGTACCTCCTATTTACACTTTATTGTACTGTACTTTACTGTCCTGTTTAATCTGTTGTCCTTTTTACAGACGTGGAACCTATGTAAAAGAGCTCTTAGCTCAAAGGTATATGTAATCCGAGACTTAAACAAATACACAAATAAAAATAAAATAACTGGGTAAGAACCCAGGAGCATCAAATGCCCATTTTCAAGGGGGAACCGGAAGGTACAAATGGTACAATACAAACAAAACACAATACATACAAAGGTACAAATACAAGGTTATTACAAATACATTTTGAATAATATATGGGTGGTGTGTTTAATGAGATTTTAACCGCCCCCCGAGGTGTTGGATGCTACATAAACCACTAGAGCAAAGCTCGAGGGTTTATTTAAGCATCCGACACTGAGGAGGTGTGTAAAATCTGAGAGTTTAAACAGTTCACCTTCATGTTTTATTTTATAATTGCTGGGAGCCTTTTCTCACCACAGCAATTATATAAAATAAAAACTGCCGCAGTCCAGTCAGAATGAAGCGCTGTCTGCAGTTTGTACTGCCTGAAAACTTTTGTTTAAGTTAAGCTATGTATTACTTGTCATTACAATGTATGATTATCAACAAACTCAACTGCTGAGAGGCATTTTTTAATCCACTTGACTTACCGGCCAGCTTTCTGGTGCTGTGTACTGGGAGAGCGGTGGCAGGCACATGCATGGAGCGAGGGAAACCGGACCAGGTTCGCCGTTGTAACCCGTGGGTATAACTGCATATTATAACTGGGTTTTCCTATGGGAGAAAAGGCTCCCCCGTTATTATAAAGTTATAAATACAGATAGGAAAACCACATTAATCAAAACAGTAACAATTAGATAATCCTAGGAAATGGCCTTTCAAATGAATCTTAAACCTAGAATAGAACATAAGTTGATGAAACTCGGTAAAGGGTTCCAATGAACAATGGACTTCAACAGAAAATACCATTGCCCTATAGCAGGGTGGTGTAAAGGAATTTTGATGTAAACATTAATAGTTGACCTGGTAACACGATTTGGTATCTAAGCACCCAGAACAGATTTGAAAAAAAGGAATAAATCTATAGAATTTCCAAAATGCAAGGATCCTTACATATAGAAACATAGAAGTTGACGGCAGATAAGGACCGCAAGGCCCATTCAGTCTGCCATTTTTTTTCTCTACCTTATGAATGTGCCATAGGCCTTCACTCTGTCAATGGCCTATCTATTCATACTCACCTGTATTGCTCCCTTATGTCTATCCCATGCCTGTTTGAAGCCCTGCACTGTATTCATATCCACCACTTCCTGAGGTAGGCTGTTCCATGCGTCCACCAACCTTTCTGTGAAAAAGAACTTCCTCACATTACCCCTTAATCGGCCTCCCTCTAGTCTCATGCTGTGTCCTCTTGTCCTGCTATTCTTCTTATATTGAAACATGTTAGACTCTTTCACCTTGTTAATGCCCTTAAGGTGTTTGAATGTTTCAATCATATCACCTCTCTCCCTCCTTTGCTCTAGGTTATACATATTGAGCTCTGTTAATCTGTCCTCATATGTTTTCTGATGCAGTTCCTGCACCATTTTGGTTGCCCTTCTCTGGATTGTCTCAATTTGGTTAATGTCCTTGTGAAGGTGCAGACTCCAGTACTGCACGCAGTACTCCAGATGGGGCCTAACCAGTGTCTTGTAAAGACAGATTATTATCACCCTCTTATGACTTGTGATACCCCTACTAATATACCCCAACATCCCCCTAGCCTTACCTACTGCTTTAGTGGTCTGCTTGAATGATTTCAGGTCATCTGTGATGATGATGATGCCCAAGTCTCTTTCTTCCCTTGTGATTGCCAGCAACTCCCCTCCCAACCTATAGGTGACTTCAGGGTTTCTCTTCCCTGCGTGCATGATCTTGCACTTCTTTGCATTAAACCCCAGTTACCACTCTTCCGACCATTTTTCCTGTTTATCCAGATCTCTTCTAGATGCAAAAGAAAACCAGTTCAATTTCTGATATAATACACAATGATGTGTATGTAACCCCCCTGTTACCCGGGGTTACAAGAACCCAGTAAGACCTAGTGGTAGGCAGGGAAGGCAGCTTGTGAAACTCCAGTTAAATGGATTTCACACTGTCTCACTCTGTTCTCAGTCTCAGCTGAGACTGAGAGATGACATCATTTTAGAACTGTCACAGCTGCATAAGCCACACTGGAATCTTGCAGTTGGAGGTTAGAGTAGAACGTTGGGGAATTTGAAGTCATTCAGTTCTGTAGAGTCTGTTGCAGTCTGTAGTAGAGGTGCTCTGCTGTAGGCAGGCCCTCAGAGCTCTAAGCTGTCAAAGAGCTATTATTTTTTATAGGTGTGTGTTCTCACCTAAAGAGGAACACAACAAGAGCACACTGAAGTGGTAGAGGCCGCTTTCAGTGGCTCAGGGCCCCATCCCTGCGGGGATGGGGGGAAGGAATCAGCCTGCTTCCAGGGGCAACTCCCCTGGTCCAGCGAGGGAGAAAAGAAGCTGCCTGATTTAAGTTTGTGCTGAGGCACCAGAAGTTCTGGACGAGATTTCCTTTGAGGAGAAAATGCCTGTGGGGCACCTGCAACCAAGGGGTGAGTCGCTCTGCTAAAGGGCCAATGTGTTTTCACCTGAATTAAGATGAAACTAAAGTGACTGTTACTGTGGGGTCAGGAAGAGACAGCCAAGTACAGTTTGGAAGATGTGGCGATTGGACTGCTTAAATCTGTGGGGGGTCTAGAGTAGTGGACACAGCCACTTATTAAGTATGTTCAAGTTCAGCACAACTGGGACGTAAAGACAGTAGATTGGATGTGAATATATTTAAAAAGAATCTACACAGCAAAGTGTTTTAAAGGATGAGGTGTTACAGTCCAGAGAAATGGCTGGGTATGAATTATGGGAGCAAGAGGTGGGAGACCCCCCCGTCAGTAGTAACTAAATTCACCTCTACGGGTTTACTTTGGGGCACCTGTTACTTTCTCTCAGGTACTTGGCCAGTTCCTGAGGAAAGTACCCAGACGTGGGATTGATGAGGAAGATTCCCTTATGGAGCAGAAGTGCTCATAGGTGGTTTAGGGAGCCACCAGTAATTGTTCCATGCTAAATGGAAAGTGTCCAAAGGGCTGCCAAGGGAGCCGAGCCAGGGAAAACCCAGAGCAGCGTACTAGTTCAGGCTGTGTGCCCAGTGTGTTTCAGAGCCTGAGGGCTAAAGTGAATAGGATGTGTTCTGATCTCCATAAATCTGCATTACCAGGAGTGTAGCCCCGTGGGGGTCCATCTATGCTTTGTTTATTCTGTTGGATGTGAATAAAAGCCACACTTTAGAATCCCACTTCTGGTATTGGACACTACAGTTATTGCTTCCTTTGTCCGGAGTTGCTTGGGTGCCCCTGTTGCAGAGTAGCCAAACCTAGCCAATGTGCCAAATGACATATTTCTCCCCGAACCCAGCCCACCAGGTAGTGCTGTCAAGATGGAAACGGCATACCTGGGTGGGGGTTACATGTGGACTGTAGGTCAGAGGTAACAAAACCTAAAAATCTGGATATATATTATTTCTATTCATTTTAATGTAGTTTTATTGGCAGCGGTATAAATTGGCATGCCATAGTCCATAAGAGACAAAAGCATTGTGCTAGCAATTTTTTAGAATTAAAGGTCAAACAATTCTTCTCTTTTTAAAGTAAACCTAAACCGTTCCTTATTTTGAGCAGTTCAGCGTAATCCACTGTATTGTGCTTCCAAATTTGTTTGTATGTTTCACACACACACACACACACACACACACACACCGGCCTCCAGTGAGCACATATTGAGATCCTCCAATCTCTCCTCATAGGTCCTCCCCTGGACTCTGTATTTACTCTAACCTGTCCTGGTCTTTCTTCAGTTGTGGGCTCCAAAATGGCACACAGTACACCAGGTGTGGTCTAACCAGGGACTGTACAGGACCAGAATTACTCCCTGCTATGACTTGTGATATTTCTACTGATACAGCTCAGCCTTCTGTTTGTCTTCCTTCCTATACACTTTAAGAGAAGTTTTTTTCTGCATAGCTTTTTCCTCCAGATGACATGTGGATAGGCTTATCCTCCCTGAACCCGCTCTCCCTGACCAGTTATCACCTCACCCCAGGAGCCCACCCAGACCAAAGGTCCCCATAGATTACCCCTTACCATGGTGGGACCAGGATGGGGAGGGCTGTCCTCATCCCTCCCCCTCATACACAAATCTAGAGTCAGGTCTGGTGCTCCCAGGTGGTGGCCTGAGTCAGGGATGATCACGCAGGGCTTCATCAGCCCACATGTCTTCTCTGTTTTTCTAGGTCCCACCCATCCCAGTGATGAACAGTCAGTACTATGTGCCATGTGGAGGCACACACCTTATGTCAAACTGGCGGCCCCTCCCATACGTACAACCCCTGCCTGCTCCACCACCAGGCCTCCACCTGGTGGCAGTCAACGGCAGAGCTTACAAGCCTCCCCCAGAAGAGGTGAGCAGTCCATTGGATGCTTGATCTTCTCTCCCTTGGTCGACCCCCAGCAACCCACATCTGCTCCTGTCACTGGTATGGTGGGTGGCAAGCGCTATCACCACGCCACTGGGCCGGCATTGATAGGAGGGTTTTAGAGTGTAATAATAATTATTATAAGTCCCTATAGGAAGGTTTTAGAGTGTAGTATTTAATACAAGTCCCTCTCCTCTCCTTTAACCTGTACTCCATCTGTGGCTTCCTTCACCCAGTGGGCATCTCTTTACACTTTTGGCACTGAATTTGAGCTCCAGCCTCTTCACTTCCTTTCTGGATGGAGGCAGTATAGCACAGTGGTTAAGGGCACTGAGCTGCAAATCTGGAGACATTGGTTTGAATCCCACCAGCCCCCACTTGTATACTGTGGGACGCTGAGCAAGTCACTTAACTTCCATTTGCTCCCAGGCTGCACCTGGAAACAAGCTCTGACTTGGCGTGCCTTTCCCAGTTAAACAATTTCCCCTTTTCCTTCCCTTTCTCATAGTGTTAATTCAGTCGTCACTGTCCACTGTCCCATAGAGTCTGGTATTATACAATAGGGGTGACATGATATGCTATTCTTTATTTCAGCATAAAACCACCACCATGAGATACCACACTCTCTTGACATCACCAGAGTGTGATAACTGGAGTTATCTCCAGTTATCACGCCCCTGTTATATAAAACAGATACATGATGTGCACTCGTGTAATATGGAAAATATTTTCGCTCCTGCACAGTGACCTCTGAATACTCGTGGTTTCACCACTCGTGAATATCCAGAGATCACTCTAAAGATCACTCTAAAGGAGTGAAAATATTTTCCATATCACACTCATGTCCCACAGAGTTTGGTATTATCTGCAAATAAACTGTCTTTCTCATGGCGCCTGAACCCAATGTTGTCAGTGTACGTGTTTAAAGGAATTGACCCTAAGATGGCCCCCTTGGGTACCCCACTGGTCACAAGTTGGCGCCTAGATGTTTTACACCTTGATATTGCCTTATGATATTGCTTGAGCAATATGATCGCTGGCGCAGTTCTTGACCTTTCACCCTTTTCACATAGAAAGCCTCTATTGTTGTTGTTCTTCCCTCCTGCAGGTATCGTTCTGGTGGCCATTAACCCTTACGAGCAGTTGAACATTTATGGGGAAGACATTATCTACGCATATAGTGGGCAGAATATGGGTGATATGGACCCCCACATCTTCGCTGTTGCTGAGGAGGCATACAAGCAAATGGCCCGGTAAGGACAGAATGCTTTGGCATTTAATGAGCCCCAGTTGTGGGCCACCCAATTACTGAGCAGCAGCACATTCTGCTGTTGTGCAGGGATCGGATTCAGGAACACCCTTGGGAGTGGTTTGAGGAGGTCGAGGGGCCTGGGCTCGGGCTGCCTGCATGGCAGTGCTTCCAGTTGGGATGTGACTGCTGCTGGGTTTTTCAGCCACAGGTACCTCTGAGGATAATCGGGGACCTCGTTTCTTCGCAAGATGTTGCTGTGTGAATGTGTGGGCTGTTGGTGTTTAGCTTGGCACCATGGGAGAGTTCAGGAAAGAAAACCAAGGTGGAAAAAAATGGTGGTTATCTGGAAGACATTAGCGACACACTCGGCCCTGCACCAACCACCCTTCTCCAAGCCAGACTGTGCTCTGGTAAGAGGTGTGGGATGTCTTTGTAGCTATGCTACACGGGAAAAATAACATAGGGGCTCTTGGAGGCCCAGGGCGGGGTGGGGTGGGGGAGTGTTGGGGTTGATAGGGCTAGAAGAAAGCCTGTCAGATATGGGATTTTTTGCCAGGAGGGTAAACAGATGATGGGAGAGGGGAAGAACCCCTAATGTCTCAGGCAAAACTTTGACAGAGAAAAACTCATTTTAGACACATTTCTGCTTATATTTCATTTATTTTCAATATTAGACTTCCTTCTTTTTCCTTTGTAACTATGTATATTAACATAAAAAACACACAGGATGCAAGACCTCAGAGTTAATCAGAATTGTAAAATGGTAGAACAAAATGCTGAAAGCTGATTAGTGGAAGAAGGTTTCACCCATGATGTTATCCTGGTGCAACCTCACAGGTGAGACTGTTGCCCACAAAACAATTTACTTATGAACACAAACACATAAATGGATCAATTTTATTATAATTGCAATACGGCACTTCATGGTGTGTCGCTGAGATAATGCCAGTTGTAGGGTAGTTAAAGGCACTTGGGCTGCGGCCACGTGCCTCACAACACACCCAAGGCATGACTTATCCCAGCATGACGTTGGCCCTAGTGCACTTATTGCTTAAGTAACTTGACAATGTTCTGCCAAGACCAGGGCTTGCACAGGAGACCTGAAATTTCCTCTCTGCAGCTGGCTACTGTCCAGGCATGTCATGGAGGTGCACACAAGTTGTGGACTCCACCGGAGGAACCACTACATATCTATATACTCATGCTGAGGGCGATTTGTTTGACGCTACAAGTGCTTACCTCAGCAGTGGCCTATCAGTTGATTCCAAAGAGATAATTTATGAGAAGGACTAGAGGGGTCATCAGTTTTCAGTAACTGTCTCAATATCACAGAAGCTTAGTACGCCACCATATTGCAGTTGGCAGAAAGAGTGGGTGGAGCTTCTGAGTCCGCACTCTTTCTGTACTACAGGCATTAATGGCTACTCAAAAGTGATGTTTTGAATATTCATACAGAGTTTTGTCTGACTGCCTGGCAAACATTAATGAAAATGATTCATGACTCCTAGTCTCATTTAGAATTTTTTGTGTCCATAGGTGTGATGTATCCCGACACATGTGGTAGTTTTGTTCCCACTTGAGTTCTTTCTGGTACACTGTTTTTTGACATCAGTGCATAGATGCAGTAGAGAGAAATTACCTTTTCTTCCTTAATGTTTTGTCTTAAATGTTTTTTGTTTTTAAGAATCTGGCTGAAATATACCAGATAGTGATCATTTTGCTGACATTTGGTGCCCATTTTTGCCATTTGTGCTCAGATTTTACCCTGCGTGTCCACCGTGTCTGACACTAAGGTAATCTTTTGCCCTGTCTCGTCCCAGCTTCCTTGTGCTTTTTAGTCATTTTACCCTGTCCATACAGGAGAGTTCTGCTTGCCATGCTACCATCCAAATAACATTTTTTGTGGGATCCTGGCAGGCAGTGGCAAAGCTAAAATACAGTGAGAGATGTGGAGTCGCTGTATACCTGTAGTGAAGGTGTCTAGTTGCTGTGTGTATAGTGGAGGCCTGGGGGAAGAAATGATGAGGTGGATGCTGATGAGAGGCCACAAAACATTAAGTGTGACTGGAAGCTATTCCCAACCCCCAAGACCTGGTGCTCTCCATCTCCTGTGGGACTGAGAACTGGCAATGACTTCTAACCCTGGCCGCTGTCCAAGAGGAATAACTTGCCATGTATCCTTCCACCATGTCTATAGTTACCACCCCCTGCCTCCTTTCCCCCCTGCCTTTTTATGGCTACCTAACAGTGGAACAGGGGATACCATGGGTATTGAAAGCAACAGCACTAGTGGTAATGAGCTACTCCTGTAGCAGGCAGAGAGCTGAGCTACCAGCAGCTTAAATTTGCATTCATTGCTTTACTGGCGACCCTGCTTGCTGCACTAACGGTAGCCAAGATTCGCAGTCTTTGATCACCTGGCTTGCTCCACAGTGCTGTTAGGAGCCACTATATGGGCAGTCACCTGCAAAAGAAGTGGGTGTTGTGATGGGGAATGAGGCAGCAAGACCCGAGAATCAAGGCTGAGGAACAGCCACTGATAGGTGGGAGAGGGGAAGGGGTTCCCTGGTGACTGTACTAGGTGGGTTCCTCCATCACCCCGGACAGGTAGAGGTACTTTGCTGGCAGAGAGGGAGCTATTTGGTCATAGTCATGGATTGTCTGATGAAGCTGTCTGCCCAGACTGTCCAAGTGCAACTAACCTCTGAATCTTTTTAAGGTTTAAAAGTACACAACCCAGGGACTTACAGTGGCCTAGCTCAAGCTGAGCCCATTGATGGGTTGGGGAGTAGCATTTGTGCAGGATGTTCCAGTGAGGAGGGTGGTTCTGAGTCAGTAGGGTCAGGGAGAGGAGATGGGCAGTATTTAGAAGCTGGGGAGAACCCCAAGGGGGTTCAGTGCATGTCAACCAATTATAGTGTAGGGAGAGACAAGAAGCAGGTATTCAGTAATGCAAAAAAAACAGTACACAGTATGTTACCGTATCACCATGGATGGTGCGGTTACTACCCCTGCCTTATGGGCTCAAACAAGGTTGAGGAACCTGGACTCTGATTTTCCTGATTGGGGCATTTGTATCCAGATCTTTTTAAGTTTAGTGCGGTACCTCCATCCAAAGTAAGGTTTAAGTGGGCCTGGTGTCAGAGTGGTACAACCCCTTGGGATGTAGTACCTACCCACAGTATCCCCCTACATATGCAAAATCACAGTGCAACCGTAAATTCAGCAATAATGCAAGTAGTAACTTACACTAATAATATGCTCATGAGACAAAATGCAAAATATCAACAAAATATTTAGAGGGGGATAGTTACAAGGGATGGGGGAATGCAAAGCTGTTTTTAAAAGAATCTCATGAACTTCTGAGGCAAGGACGAAATTAAGTGCCTGACTAGGCTCGGCCAGTAAACACTTTAAAACAATAACAGTGCCCCTGCCCGCACCAGACAAGGCAGCAGCAAGCAAGACTATAAGACCTTTTGCATCACCAGCCCAACTATACTTGGGGCACTACCCACTGGTGCTAGTTTTAACCCTTAAACCTTAAAAGGAGCTCTCGGTGCTTCACTGGGTACCCAGCCGTAGGGATGATGCAGGCTTGGTGATGTTGCAGCTGGTTGGCCAGTGGTGGTGCACTTTCAAACAAGCAGAAAAGTTGAACCCAAAACTCCATGGGCCATGCAATTGCTTAAAGAGATTCACCAAGCTGATGGCTTGCACCACACACCATGGTGCCTTACCCCTGCGTGAATCATCTGGTGCACATGGCATGAAAAAGAACTCTGTAATATTTCTGTAAAAACACTTGTAAAATTGTAATCACTGGGTGTTGCTGACTTCCCGGTATATAGCACCACCCGCTGTGCCCCGCACACATACACGTTATGATATAAAACAGCGAGAGCACGGGGACGCGCTCCATTCTAGCCTATGGGGGACTATTTTCCAATTGATTTTATGTATTGTAATGGTCAACTGGTGCTCAATCAAGGGCACTGATCGACTAACGAGACCCTTGTTAGTTGATCGGTGCCCTTGATTGATCACCCCTCTTGGTGACTGGTAGGCATAAATTTCTTTAACGGTTCCACTGATTGTGGAGTCTCTAAGGTGTCCCATCACCTATTGCAAGACCCTTATGTAATTAATTTATTCAGCTAGCAGTGTCCAGACCAATTATGGATATGTAATATAGCCATGGGTTCCATCTATTTTGTATCTTCTCCTCTGTTTTTTGAAGCTACAAAGGCATGTGTTCCATTCTGTAAATATCCCAACTCGTATCTTGCTATTGAGTCAGTGTTGGTGGCTTTGGCTGGAGTCAAAGGCAAGTAATGACTTTTTTGACTGCGGTGAGGAGTATGCCAAGGAAGTATAAAGAAGTCTTATTTTTAAGATGTATGGGGTATAACAGGAGAAGGGCTGCTTGTGGAGTGAGGTAACTACAATCTGTAAATACAGCTCAAATCTCCCTTTCTACCCCCTCCCAGAAGGAATGAAGGACAGGACAGCTCCAAAATATATGGGTATGTGTGGCAACTTCACACCTGCAGTTCCACCAGCAGGAGGAGTTGTATATTTGAGAGAATTTTGCTGCTATCTGTGGTGAGGTGTTATAAAATATTGAATAGCTGTTTTCCGGCTAAACTCTCTCCATTTGTAGGTGTTAGTTATTTTATGTTGTTGTGACCAAATAACTGCCCACTTAGATGGGGAAAGACTAAGAGATAGTTCAGCTTCCCAGTGCAGCTGTGTCTGCTCCTCTGCTCCACATCTACATCTGGGAGCTGCTGTAAGGCTTGGTAACACTGGGAAAGGAAATGGTCAGGCCAGGTTCCCCCTAGATATGAGAAATGAAGTGAACCAGGGGCGTTAGGTGTGTGTAATTAATCTATAAGCCTAGGCTTTAGCTAAGTAATGATACATCTGAAAATATCTAAAGCTGTCTCTGTGGTCTAATTGAAATTCATCTTGTAGTTGTGTGAGGGACTTTAACGTGCTATCCATATAAAAACTGTGCGCATAAGTTAGACCTTTACTGGCCCACCTCTGAAAAGTTTTGTCTAGTCTGGCTGGTTGGGCCTGTGAGGTGTAAGCCAGGATGGATAGCCAGCTTGCACTGTAGGTATATTTAGCTTGGGTG
Source organism: Neoceratodus forsteri (assembly GCA_016271365.2). NCBI lineage: Eukaryota > Metazoa > Chordata > Ceratodontiformes > Ceratodontidae > Neoceratodus > Neoceratodus forsteri. Next base: position 86,673,727 of record JADMNL010000031.1, on the reverse strand, counting down.
AATAGTTGGTGCCATACTCTGAGGACCTGTTGTGTGGATTGGAAGAGACTGGACTCTCCTTCCTGTGACAGGGTTGAATAGGACCCTGTCCCAGTTGTTATAGAGAGTTTGAATGCAGGGATCTGTTCTGTTCTGTTCTTTCCTTTCCTGTCTCTTGTCTGTCTGGTTGCGCAACCAGATTTTCTCATGAGACCTAGGATTTGATCACCCCGACAGTCTTGCAGTTCTTTGCTTCTCACTTAGTCTTCCCTTGCTGTTTGTCTTTTCCTCCCTTGCTTATCTGCTGGTATAAAAATATATGCAAATCATTATGTGGAAATGTAACTGATATTGGGATCCCTTTCTTTAGTAATTATATAGTGTTACTGTTGAAATGTATATAATTATAGTTTGAGATGATTGCAAAATGCTATTGGGAACTCAAGGGGTTAACCTGAGAGCAATTTTTAAGCCCTTTTTCAGAAGCTGTGGAGAAAGGGCTACAGTTCTGGGACATTGTGTTCTTGCTGCACCTGCCTGAAATTTACAAGAACATTTTAGAAAAAAAGCAGGATGCTTGTTAAGAAGGGGGATTGCAAAGACTTTTAAGGGAAAGAGAGCTGCAATGTTTTAGTACAGACAAAGATTGGAGGAAAACTCAGATGGATCTTCTCTGTTTATTCTGCCTTTGTAAATAGTTATTCTGAACAATTTTTTTATGTTACTGCTAGTACTAATACACATATTTTGCAAATTCTACAACTGCTCCTGGTTTTTCCTGTGCTTCCTGACTGGTGCCTCAACGACACTTCCAATTGCTCCAAAGAGCTAAAGATGTATTTCTCAGGTTTGTGCTCAAGCTGTTCCACCTTGATGGTTCCCCAGCTGGTTTGCCCTCTTCCCATGTGTGACATAAACCTGATCCCTCTCGCCAAGCTCGTGGTGAAGTCATTCAAGCTCAAGAGGACATAGGACTTCATTTTCTTATCCTAGAAAATGACTTTCCTAGTGATCATTTATCAGGCTGGTGGGTCAGTGTGTTGCTGGGAATTGTTTTGTTTTGTTTAGTACTTTTTGCTGAAAATAATTCCAGTTGAATACCATTAACATGTTCTCCATGACAACTTCAATAAAAAAAAAAAATACATATTGTATACAGTATATCAGAATTCCATTAAGGGCTATGAAGAATCACAACGATAAATAGGTATACAAAAGAAAAACATCAATAAATGTGAGACAGGATCAGTTCTATGAATTTTATCAGGACAGATATGTTGTAACCTACCATACAAAGGGATGATGGTCTTTTATGTTGGTTTCTATTACCACACACCCCCACCACCCGCATGCTCATTGCTCCAAATCCTTAGCCAGGCATTGTTCTGTCTGACCACGACCTGCCTGCCTGGTCCTCCATGTGACACAGAGAGCTACTTAGCTGCATGAATTTATGCTGGAGGACCTCCAGTCTGCCTCGATCAACCCAGCTGGTGCCAATATGTACCATGATGGTTAGTTGTATGTCCCCCTCCGGCATAATCCTGTCCATCTTCATTGTGGTGTCTGCTACCCACTCACCATGTAGGCAAGTGACTGAGAGGTCATTGTGGCTCTAGGGTACTAGCAGTTCACCTACTTTCGCTGCACACACCCACAATGTGGTTCCTGATAATTGCTACTTCTAGGGGCATGGCTATGGTGCACTATCCACACACAGGCAGTCTTCTTTTCCCTTTCAGACCAGCCGGAACATCTTCAAGCTAAGCTCCTCCCACCCGCCTGGGTGGGATACTCCCTGGCTCCACCCGTGACCTCAGATCTTCCTTTCTGCTGGAAAAGTCAGGTCTTCTCCTTTGTAGCTTCATGTGTGGTGTAGGCCAGAGTTTTTTTACAAATCTTTTTCTCTAGTGTTTTCAGCTATTTCTTCGAACTTCGTTCTGTCATGAAGTGTGAAAAAGCTTGGTCCGGTCCCAGCTTCAAGTGATGTGTCACCTGTACTTGAAAAATGTCCCAGAGAGCTGGCCTGGTGGCGCTGAAAGTTGAGGTTGCAACCCGGGTTCGGGAACGAGCCCGGGTCATCGGGGGTCAGCGGGGATGGGAGAAGATTGAATGTCCGATGGACAGCTCTCCTCTCCCGGGGGGGGGGGTCTTTGCTTGGAGCTTGCCTGGCCTCTTGCGGAAGCCAGAGGCACTGCAAGCGTAAAAGCCAACTTGAGGGGTTGGGGAGTGGTGACGTCGGCGGTGATGCCATGACACCAGGGTGTGTGCCACTTCCCTAAGAACAGTGGAAACAACTGTGCCCAGTCTCCTAGATGACGGAGATCTGAATAGCAGAGACCCTGATTGCTTGCACCTGCCTGACATCCCGGTGAGTCCGAAGCATGCAAAATCCTCGGGGTGTCACTGCCCCGCCCTGTACCCACCTGGGGGTATAGCCACGGCTCCATGGGAACTAGCCGGGATAGATCAGGCAGGTCGCGAAGTGGGGAGACTGCAGTATGTGTCTCCTGAAGGAGTGGGGGCTGGGTATATGAAGAGGAGGAGGTAAAAAGAGATTTAAAAAAAAAAAAAAAAAAAATGTCCCAGACAGATCTGCACTCCTCGTGCATCTGCTGCCTTGGGGCAGAGCACGACTCTCAGGCTTGCAGCCTGCGCAAGTCGCTGTTACCCTCCTTGCTCGAGGATTGCTACGCCCACCTCCTCCTCTGTTGGCCAAATGATTGTGATCCCCTGATCCGCTCCAAAGACATGTGGAAGGCAGTGTCAATAGTCGTGGGCTCGGCCACTCAGCTCGTGGCCATGGAAGAAGTGGTGGCCCAGGCTGTATCGGTTTCCTTGATGGTGTCCGCACTGCTCCCAGCCGGTGCCAGTGTTCTGCGGTATCCTTCACAGGCTCATTCTGCGTCATGTGCCAGTCACTGCAAACCCTCGGGGAGGACCCTTCCCATCGAGATAAGAAAACAGTTAAGAAATCCCATCAGTCATGGGACCGGGAACAAGCACGCTCTTGCCTCAACCACTCAATGGCTGTCGAGCACTCAGCCTCAGCCTAAACCAACCTTGGTCGAGGGTCAGGCCACTAGCTCCACGGTAACCCCAACGGGCTTGTTGGCTGTGATGCAGGCCAACCAGCCGGTCAAGATTTTTCTCGACCCAGTCAACCCAATGTCTGAAGGGATCTAGGATCACTTGATCAGAAGGACTCCAGTCCTTTTGACTCTCTCTCAAGAGGATTATCAGAAGCCAGTTGAGCATATTGTCTCCTCCCAAGACCTCCCTCCTTTGGGGGTCCCTCAGAAGGACCCAGTCCATGTCCTGTGCATGATTCCAACTCACATTTCTCCTTGCTGTTGACACTTCAGTCGAGGTCCCAATCTTGGTCAAGATTGTGGTCCAGGAAACCCTTGCATTTCTTCACTTGGCCTTCAGCCAGGAAGTGCCATTGGTGCTCCTCTTCTTCATCATCAGGCAAATAGAGGTTCCCTCACAAATTGCAGTGGTGCTGAGGAGCTGATGTTGCAGTAGTGGGTCCTCTGGTATGGTAGGCCCCTTTCTCAGACCCCAGAATTTCCCTTGTCATCCCCGGTCGGGTCCATCCCAGTCCTGCTACCTCTGGTTTCTCCAGCACCAGCTTCTCTGCTGATCTGGGTAGAGACACTGCCCAAGCAGCCCTTACAGGGTGCGCCTACCAAGGCCACTTGTCCAGTTACCGGCTTTCCAGGATGGCTGCCAGTCGAAATCACCCACTCGGATGAGTCCAGAGTGAGTGGTTCATGGGGAGAAGCAGCCAGGGGCGGTCTTTGAGGAGTCTTTGAACTCTGAGGGGTCCTCTGTGCAGTCCTCCTGGACCCTGGGCTTTGACCATGAATCGGCCAAAGACCTTACCACTGATCTTGGGATGGTCTTCTTTGGGGCTCTGCTCCATTTGATCACCGAATCAATGGAGATCCCCTTGGAGCTGGTCCAGAAGTGGGCCAAGTACCCCCTTACAGAGATCCTTGATCTGGATGATTCCCCAGGGTGCCCTTCCCTGTGGTGTAGGCTATTTTTGGTCCCACACTGCAGCTCTGGCAGCATCTGGCTTTGTGCATAGCGCCATTGGCCCACATAGTCCACAAGTATGTTGGTCCCAACTGGTTCCCTACCCGTCTTTTTTTTTTTTTTTTAATCATCCCTCAGCCGAGGGTTTGGTGGCGGACTCCGTCTTTCACAAGACTGTCAATGTTGGGGATGTGGACAAGCCCTCTGACAAGGAGTCCAAGAAGCTGGATCATGCAGCCAAGAAGGTTGGTGCTGCATCCTCCCTGGGTCTCCATTAGGTGAGCTCTGCCTTGATGATGGCCAACTTCGATCACACCCTTATGGGTGTCCTGCACCGTGTCCTTCCCCACCTTCCTCCGGACTTGAAGTCAGCGGTAAAGATGGTCTGAGACCAAGGTCAATCTTTATCCAAGCAGCAGCTACAGAATGTCTTGGACATCGGCAACTCCTGCACCTGGTCTGAGGCAGCGGCGGTCGCGATCTGCCGAAGAGCCTGGTTGAGGATTTCTACTTTCATGGTGGATACCCAAAACAAACTGGCCAGTGTACTGTTCCTGTGCACCAGCCTTTTTGACCCTGGGGTGGATGGGCATCCCACCAGGATTGAGAAGTCCAGTGCCACCCTCATTTCAGTGACATCCTCACAGAAGGATCCCAAGGGTCAGAAGTCAAAGAAGAAATCTTTTCAGCTTCTGCCCTTTCCGTCCCAGCAGCTCAAACAGTGGCAGTTTTGGCTCTGGAGACATAAGCCTAAGTTTGCCTGCCAAGGTTCCAAGAAATCCAGAGGCAGGAGCAGTGGGCCTCTCCAGCCGCTGGTGCCAGTGCCTCCTCCAAGGCTTCTCAGTGATGGATCGAGGGTGTCTGCCTCCCACCTCCCAGATCCTTGCCTCAGTTCCTCGTAGGGGGACAGCTTTACCATTTCTGACATGCCTGGTCTGTCATCACTTCAGACAAATGGGTGCTGGAAGTGGTGGGCAACTGGTTTCCTCTCGACTTTGAGGTTCTCCGGCCCTACCGAGCACATGCTTCATGCACGGAGTCTGTGGTGTCGCTGGACATGCTGTCTGCCCTCCAGGAGGAACTCGGTCAGCTCCTCGAGAAGGGAGCCATAGCCCATGTCCTAGACACCATGGCCGGCCAGGGCTTTGTGTCCAGATATTTCCTGGTCTTTAAACAGATGTGGGGGGTTGGCATCCCATACTGGATCTGCATGATCTTGATCAGTTTCAGAGGAAGCGTAAGTTCCGGATGGTCACTCTGAACCAAATCATTGTATCCCTGGAGCAGGGCATGTGGTTCTGCTCTCTGGATTTCCAGGATGCCTCCTTCTGTATTCCAGTCTGTCCATCCCACTGGTGGTACCTTCGGTTCCATGTAGAGGGGGTTCTCTATGAGTTGCAGGTCATGCCTTTCAGCCTGTCTTCAACCCCCAGGGTCTTTACCAAGTGTATTGCAGTAGTTGCAGCCTTCCTGCAGTACCAAAGAGTCCGGGTCTATCCCTACCTGAATGACTGGCTGATTGCTGGCTCATCTTGAGGCAGTGGAGTGGTCCAGGGACTTGGCCCTCCAGACCTGCTTGGCCTTGGGCCTTCTGATCAACCCAGCCAAATTGGAACTCAACCCTTTGCAGGTCATCCACTTCATCAGGGCAGAGAACGACTCCCTCTGGGCCAGGGCCTGACTCCCAGCAGACTTGGCAGCTAATCTTACCTCCTTTGCCCAAACCATTTCAGGTTGGGCACTGACGCTCTGTCCAGGATTTCCTGTGGCTGCTGGGGTACATGGAAACCTGCATGAGCATGGTCCAATTGGCCTGCTGGTGGATGCACCACCTGCAGTGGGAGCTGGCCCGCTAGTGGTCTCAGCACCCAGGTCACCTGGATTAGCCTGTCCTGGTGACCCAGCCAATGTGGGATGCCATCCAGTGGTGGCTCATCCCAGAATATCTCGAAGAAGGAGTCCTGTTCATCCGTCCAGAGCCAACGGTCACCCTGACAACTGACATATCTCTAGTGGGATAGGGTGCGCAGCTGGGGGCACCACCAAGCCCATGAGCTCTGGACCCCCAGAGAGATCAACCTGCTAGAGCTCCATGCAGTGCACTTTGCTGTGATGACATTTGCTCCGTTTGTCCAAGGTCTGGTCGTGCAGGTCCAGACAGACCATATCACAACCATGTACTCCCTGAACAAGCAGGGAAGAATGCACTCCCTTTGGTTGTGTTTGGAGGCCGTCCACACTAGGACCCTTGCGCCCAACTTGGGTTCTGACCTCCTGGTGGTTAATGTAGCCAGAGCCTGCAACCAGCTAGCAAACACCCTCAGCCGGGTGGGCAAGGCATCTCATGATGCATCAGGAGGTGGTGGACCTCCTGTTCTCCCAGTGACACTCCCCTGGTTGACCTGTTCGCCTCCTGAGAGAACGCAAAGATGAGGCTGTTTTATGCCTGCCCACCTCAGTGCAGGACATGCTGGAGGATTCCTTCATGGGGCCCTAGACCACAGGCCTCCTTTATGCCTTCCCTCCCTTTCCCCTGATCCACAGAATCTTGGTCAAGGTGGGGAGGGACAAGGTGCAGATTATCCTGGTAGCGACATACTGGCCATGCTAGTTTTGATGCCCAGATCTCCTCAGCCTCAGCAGCAGGCCTCCGTGGTGACTGCCCCGTGTCTGGATCTGCTTTCCACTCACGAGGGGAAGGTCTTGCACGTTTATCATTGCTCCCTGCACGTAACAGCCTGGTTCCTGAGTGGCTAGAGTTCCAGGCTTTTGGTCTCTTTGAAAAGGTTCTCCATGTTGTGGAAGTCTTCTAGAAGGAGTCAACCTGCTAGTGCTATGCCTTCAAATGGAAGAAGTTCTCCATTTTGTACCAGGGCAGGGAGCTAGACACCCTGGCCTGCAGCTAGTATTCTGGACTACCTATGGTCCCTGTCTGTTGGACCTGAGGTCGACAGCCCCTAAGGTGTACCTGGCAGCCATCTCTGCATACTGGGTATGGGCTGGTATGCAGACAGTGGAACAAGAGAAGGTGGTTGGGTACTTCTTTAAGGGCCTTGACCACCTGTCCCTGCCAGTGCGTGAACCACCACCACCTTGGGACTTGTTGCTGGTACTGGAAGTGCTCCTGGGCAAACCATTCAAATCAACTTACAGCTGTGACATCTCACACTTGTTGTGGAAGACCAACTTCTTGATTGCTGTCACCTGCACGAGAAGGACCAGTGAGCTCCAGGTGCTCTCGGTGGAGTTTTCGTATTTGATGTTCCACAGGGACAAGGCTGGCCTTCACCCCAACCTGAAGTTCTCCCAAAGGTTGTTTCAGAGTTTCCCCTTAATCAGGTGATTAACCTCCCAGTGTATTTTACCACTTCAACCTCAGAGGCCGAGCACAGGCTCCATACGTTGGACCTGAGGCAAGCCCTTGCTTATTATAAGGAGTGCACAGCTGGAGTTCGGGGAAAGGTTCCCCAGCTCTTTGCGATCTACGCTGCAGCCGCACCTGGCAGACTGGCAGTAAAGCGGATGATTGGCAGGTGGATTGTATCCTGCATCGACCTCTGCTATAGGTTGGCTGGTAGGGAGCCTCCCGTAGGGCTTAGGGCTCATTCCACGAAACATACTGCTGCCTTGGTGGCTGCTTCCATGGATGTCACTATCCTGGAAATCTGCATGGCTGCTACATGGAAGTCGGCACACGCCTTCATTTCCCACTACCACATTGACCTTGAGTCACACCGGGATGTTGGTTTTGGGACCTCGGTTCCCCAGTCCCTGTTTGCCAAGTAGGGGTTTGCCAGCTGGGCTTCTGCTGAGTCTCTATACCCAGCACTCTCACTGCAGCTTCTCTTTACTCAGCAGTGGCTGAGCTTTGACACAGTCTGTAGCCTCAGCACACTCAGGCTCTCCCCTTGGCCACAATTTGGTCTCTCCACACTTACCCCACTGAGGGGGAGGAACAACAGCTCAGTCTCCACTCAGGGTGGCAGCGCTTGGCAAATTAGACTGCACACACAAAGTCTCTCTTCTCACACTGCAGCTACAAGCACTTAGGCTTTCTCTGCTGGCAAAAGATCCCAAAATCCTTTCTTTTTCCTCTAGACAGCAGCAGGAGGAGGAGGGTCTCTCAGAGACACTGTCCCTAGTTACCAAACTATGGCCAAACAGTCCGCTGTGGCAAAATTGAAGTCGTAGGGCCGGTAGCTAAAGGCAGCCCTTCCTGTACTCCAGCTCTGGCTGCTCTCTTGTTTTGGTAGGCTGGCAGTCTTATTTATCTTTTTTACACAGCCTTCTGCTGATTGGCTGTCACAGTCCCAGGAAAATGCAATGCCCTTTCACAATTCCCAGCAGCCCCCTGGCTCTCTAATCCTACTGCTGGCTGCCATGTTTGTTTATCTTTCTGCCCCAACTGTAGCCTTCTATTATTTTATGTAGTAGCCCTTACAAGGGCAGAGAATGTAACCCCCTTGCCCAGAGGCATCATTCTATTGACTCCCGGCTCCATTGCCTGCCCTGGAGCCAGGGACATTCTTAAATTACGTCCATAGCCGACACACTCAAACGGAGCTGCGGCTTCTTTAAATTTTTCCTCCGGGTGGCCGTGCATGTGTGATAGGCGCAGCAGTGCCATATTTGTTTACATTATTGCAGCCTGGCTCTTACAGACAACCGGGACCAGAAACACCTCCCTTAACTTGCCCGGAGTTGAAAAAACACCACACAGAGCTCGGCCCCCCTTCAGGGGATATGGCAACCACAGAGCACAACAGGGTCAGCTGGCCCGAATCCCACCAGGGCCATTCATGGACACTGGTGGGAGAGTGGAAGGCCGGAGACCACACAGGTAAGCTCATTTGGGAGGTTTACATTAAGAAATTGTGAGTTGCTGCCGTCTTTAATGACGCAAGTCATTATTTACAAAATTAGTTATAAAAAGCTGTTTAAAACTATCTGAGGGGATAAAAATGGATACTTAAGAGAATCTAAGGCTGTCATAAATAGTTGTTTGCTTAAAAACTATCTGATGAAATGTTTTTGTTTTCTAACAAATATTACTGCTGTACAGTGTAACTGTAGCATGTTGCGGCTTTTCAGCAGCTAGACAGCTAAGTGATTGTTTCTACTCATTCTGTGTTCCACCAGTAATCCTTGTTTAGTTTATTAAACTCTTCCTCCTCGTTACTGTCTCCCCTCAAAAAAAAAAAAAAAAACACAGCAAAAACAATAAGTGGTAGACGAAACTGGATAAGGGTTTCTTCACGGTTGGCTTGTGGGATATGACGTGCTGGTAATACGAGACGCTTGCAGAGCTCACTCGACTTCAGCCTGTGGTTATTAACTCAGCATGTATTTCCAGTAACAGACTGAACAACACCCTCTGCATCTTTGTCTTGCCCTTTGAATTTCCAGTCCTGTTCAAAGTAATGTTAACCAAGTATATATATTTGGAGGTGGGGGTCGTTGGGGAGCAGGGGGTGTAACTTTGAAATCTGTACTTTTTTTTTTTTCTTATGAAAGCTGTTCCATCTTTCTAAGGGAGGACTCCCAGATAATTTAAGGAGACGGAAGGGTTGGACTCTGAGGGCCAGATATTCAAAACTTTGCCCGGGGCTAAATTAACACTGCCCGGAGCACAAAGCAAGCTATATTCAAAAGGAATAGCCAGGGGCAAACAGCTTCTGAATATAGCATGGGAAATGAGGCTGGGCAGACTTAACCCTGGAATAAGACAGCTCTGAATATAGCAACCAGGAAGCGCAGACCACAACAGCAACACAGTGCACAGCAACATGAAGGTAGGTAGAGGTGAACTATGTGGCCAATGTGTGTGCCAGCAAATGTGTGGACCCAGTACAGCTGCAGGCAGCAGCACATGTGAAAGTACAGTGTTCAAAACTGTATAATATTCCCTGAACTGTTTGAGCAGTGCTAACACGTTTGCGCAGGTTTAGCACAGGGCTAAACTTTGCCATATTCAAAAGTGACATGCAAATGAACCTACTTAGGTAGTCTCTGGGCAAACATCCAGATTAGCATCTTATTATGCCCTGATTTGCATGCAGTTTGCCCAGCGTTATGCAGGGTCCCACAGCTCCATCTGTAGGTCAGTCTGGAAGTACAGAGGCTGTCCAGGTCCGACCGCAACTCCACCTGTAGGTCATTCTGGCAGTGCATGATGATAGCTGTAGGCTACATGTAAACAGTACAACATAGCATAGAATATTGTACCCCAGGGGACAACACAGCATAGGCACAGATGGTGGTGGTGTTGCATGCAACTGTCGCACTGTAGGTCATGCTACAGTACACAGCAGACACTACAGTAGCAAGGCCAGTAGGGTGTGGACACAGCACTGCCTATGGTGTGTAGGGCAGTGCTAATGACTGCACTGTACACAGTGACAGGCCCAACATGCAGGTGTTTACTGACACTGGACATTACTGATACGCTGTTGTGTGACCCACAGATGCTGCACCTCTGGAATGGGATGCTCACAGTGACATACACATGTCCAGCTTTGTGTGCTGTGGCAGTTGTACAGCTGTGTGGTATGTGGCCGAGGGGCATATATTATCAGAAAGGCATACTGGTGTTGGGGTATTCCCAATACTGGCCCACGTGCACTGTGTGATGTGTCTCAGCCTTGTGGCCACACCTGGTCTGTGGCACAGCATGGGCACCCGTACACTCTCCCCTCAACATCCTCCATGCCCACAGTGCTGCGTGTGTGTGCTGGCATCTGTTGGTGTCCATAGAAGAGTGGTCCGCAGGTATGTGCTGTATGGCCACACTGCTATGCTGTCCACTGGCGGCAGGGTCACCACTTACTGCCTGGCATGGCTGGGACTGGTGGCAGATGACAGCATCATTGTGATGCCATCAGTGAGCAGCATGTTTCCTCTATGTCTGACTTTGTGTATGTGTCATATTTATTTGTTAGGGATGCGCAAAAGCCACAATGTCGCACAAAGATGATTGTCCAGGGTTAAGACTTCCTTTTCCTGGGCGGTAATGTGCACCGCACTAAGTGTCACACTAAGTCACACAAAACCACTTTGCGTGGCACTAGTCACTGAATATAGCATTGCGCCTGTATTCATGTAAACACCCCTTCAGTTTGCCCCTTGCATACATTATGATTTTGCCCGGTGCTAATGCAGTTTGTGCGCGCTATTTGGCCTTTTGAATATAGCAAACCCATGCTAATCCTGGGCAAACAGTTTGCACTCAGCGGAAAGTTTTGAATATCTGGCCCTCAGTATCTTAATTTTTTCCATCTTCAGTGAGACAGATGCGATGCAGTAAAAACTTGGTAAATTTGACCCAGCAGTAACATAGTCACAAAGGTTCTGAGTTTCCCTATGAGAATGCCCTCTTTCTCTGATTTTTGAGTTTCATGCAAACAAAAAACTACACTTGCTCTCAGCAGGACCAAACACGTACTGTAAGTGCAATGCCCACTTATTTCTGTATTTGTTTGGCTGGTTGTTTGAAATTACTCCAACCAGGATAACTCCATGAGGTGCAGTATCTCTTTTTTGTGGGGGTCCCAGAGAGTAATGTATTTGAGCTGGGGGGGGGGGGCTTCCCTCCATACCCCGTGTTAAATTAAAAAAAGGGGGTGTTCGGGTACAGCCCCAACTCAAATAAACTGATACATACAGCCATACCAACTAACTCTGAGTAGAGCTGAGCACTGCCGCTTACTCACGCAAGTAGCATAATTTACGCTAAGTCCATGATGTAGCACCGTGCTACTTGTGCGGGTCTGGAGTCCTCCACTATCGCCCATGATCATGGTCAGGGAGAGGGGGAGACCGGACCAAAACAAATGGGATGCAGGACTGCATAACATTCCAGCAAATTCCAGTCTTTGTTACTGAAGACATTTGCATGAAAACAGGCTCTTTGCTCCTCAGACTTGATCTGTCTCTGCAGCTTTTCCTGCCCTCCATTCACAATCTTCGGTTTGTGACATCAGAACCATTTCTGTGGCAAAAGACTGTGATGTCCTAAACAGAGGATTATGACCTTAGGGCATTAACACCAGCAGGAACAGAGAGAAGGTGGAAAGATTCTGTTTACCTGAAAATGCCTTCAGCAGTTAAAAAAAAGGCCCAGAAACTGAAATTTTGAAGGAATTTTGTTTAACTCAGCCTTGCTGATGTCAGAAGGAAATTTGATGTCACAAACTGGAAAATATATATATATATATATATATTTTTTATCACTTAACATTTTTTCTCCTTACCAGCCAGCCACCGCTCCTTCCACCTCAGACCCCGAAGCTCCACAAGCCCAGGTGGCAGACACATCTCTGCCTGCGAAGGGGGCCCCCCCATAGCCCCCATGCCTGGTGAGGAACCATTACCGGCACATGCCATTCCGGGCATCGTCGGTTGGTGGAACAGCGGCTATCAAGCAGCCGTGGATCTGTGCTGCCATTTTCCCCCGATTTTACTCCCAATGGAAGCATGGACGTGCAAGGACGTCAGCGCACTAACGTGCAGATGTCTGCCGTGCTTCCCCCCACTGGCACCTGTGCAACTGCAGTACCACCAGGCATCCCCAGGGACCAGTAGAGTGCGGTGTGCGCCCACCTCGTCTCCCCAGGACTAGGAGAGCAGTTGTCGGACTCTCAATCCTAGTCCTCCCCTGCTGACCAACGACCCAGGCTCGTCCCCGAACCCGGGTTGCTGGTGTGGAGCGAGGTGTGGCGTCCAGCGCCTCAACCTTCAGCGCCACCGGGCCACAAACTGGAAAATATTTTTAAAGGGGTGATTTGACCAATTGTAAAATAGTCTGACATTTTATACCCCCCCCTTTTTTTTTTATTTATCTTTCCTCCCTCAATGGCATACCCTCTTCTGCTGTCTCCTTACCAGCCCCATCACCTGCTTTTTCTGGGAACTTGCCTCATAGAAACATAGACTTTGATGACAGATGAGGACTGCTTGGCCCACCTAGTCTGCCCATTTCCCTACCTATTGGATGAGCTGCAGATCCTAGTTAACCAACAGCCTACTTCTTCCTAACCCCCTGTCAGAATTGCCTTATGTCTGTCCCATACATTCTTGAATTCCCCCACTGTTTTTGACCCCATGACCTCCTCAGGAAGGTCGTTCCACAAGTCCACCACCCTCTATGTGAAAAAATACTTCCTCACATTGTCCATGCGCCATCCCCCCTCTATCTTCAAATTGTGTCTCCTTGTTCTTGCACATCTCTTTTTCTGAAATATGCTACCCTCTTGGACTTTGTTGATTCCCTTGAGGTACTTGAAAGTTTCTATCATGTCCCCTATCTCCCTCCTTTCCTCAAAGGTATATATATTAGCTCCTTTAGTCTCTCTTCGTGTGGCTTCTGTTGCAGACCCTGCACCATTTTAGTTGCCTTCCTCTGGACTGCCTCCATCCTGTCTATGTCCTTGCGGAAATGGGGTCTCCAGAACTGCATGCAGTACTCCAGATGGGGTCTCACCAACTGTCTGTACAGAGGGATAACAATAATCCTATTTTCTACTGGTGATGCCTCTCCCTATACATCCCAGCATCCCCCCAGCCATCCTTAATGCCCTCTCACATTGCTTGCTTACCTTTAGGTCATCTGATATGACTAACCCCAGGTCCCTTTCCATTTGTGTTGTTAATGCCCCTCCATTGTGTACTCTTCCCCTGGGTTTTTGTTTCCCAGGTACATTACTTTGCACTGAATCTAAGCTGCCACACTTTTGACTATTCCTGCAACCTTGCCAAGTCTATTCTCATCCTTTCCACACCCCCTTGTGCATCAGCCCTGTTGCAGATCTTTGTGTCATCTGTAAAGAGGCATACGTTTCCTTCCAGTCCCTCTGTATTGTCACTTATAAAGACATTAAAAAGGACCAGTTCCAGTACTGAACCCTGTGGTACCCCGCTAGTAACCCCCCTTTCTTTGGAGTGGACTCTATTTACTATTACCCTCTGTGTCCTGTTGTCCAGCCAATTTTTTACCCAGGCTGCCATCCTGGGACCCACTCCCAGGCTGGCTAATATGTTTATTAATCTTTTGTGTGGGACGGTGTCACATGTTTGTGGAACAATTCAAATACCTGGGGGTCTGGATTGACTACAAATTGTCCTTCACTGATCACATTGAAGAACTCACTAAGAAACTGCGTCAAAGGCTCAGTATTTTCTTCAGGATCAAGCACTCACTAACCCAGGAGGCTAGAAAACTCCTAGTCCAAGCTACCGTCTTTGCTCTCCTAGACTATGAGGACTTCCTATATGGCCATAGTACTAGCACAGCTCTCTCTCCACGTTTGATACCCTATACCGCAGAGCCCTTAGGTTCATTTTGGATGCCCCTTATGACATGCACCACTGCATCCTCTATTCTTCCATAGGCTGGAGCTCCCTTAGCTTCAGGGGGCAAAAGAATGCTATTCTATGGACCTATAAGGCAATCACGTATAAATTACCTCAGTACCTCACAAGCTGCCTAACTCCCCACATCCCTAGTGCCTATTCACTCAGAAGTCTTACCATCTTGTCTCTGGCTATCCCTAAAGTTAAAACGTGCCTTGGTAGAGCCCCAATAAGCTTCACTGTTCCTATGCTCTGGAATAAGATCCAGAAAACCTTTAGGCTCGCTTCCCCTATCATGTTCTCCCTCTTCAAATCCTTGTTCCTGAGGACCTTCTCTGAGGCCTGTCATTGCTTCTAGTCAAGGTCTTAACACCACAATTTGTTACTGCTTTAAATTCTTGACTTAAACCTCAACCATTGCCTGAGGCATCATTTGAGTCCTCCCTTCTGTCATTGTCCAAATCAAGGTCCCAACATCACGATCTGTCTTTGCTTCAAATATTTGGACTTAAACCCCAACCATTGCCTGTGGCATCTTCGTGTTCTCCCTTTGAACAGTCCTTCCTCCCTAGGCCATCATGTTCAACCTTCTATCTTGTCTGACCTTCCCCCCCCCAACTCCCTATTCCCCCTTCCCTTGCCACCCCACTTGCCAGGATATGCCTATAGTACTTATCAAAGGACTCTTACATCTCAATCTTCTTTGCAATTTGACACTAGAGGAACTGCCACTCCTGCTCACTATGACTCCTCCAATGATGTTTACTGTATAACCTTTAGCTCATTACCTTATGTCACTATATCTGTATCTATGCAATTGTATTTAAATGGCACTACCTCCTGTTGAACCTATTGCTATGTTCTGGTACAAGTATCTTGTCACATGTGACAGTTACTGTATATGTTATTATGTTGTTGTTATTACTATGTAATTGTTATGTACATTCGCTCAACCTGTTATGTCTTAACCCTGTTGGCAATTGTTTTGCCCCAGGTCCATCTTGTAAATGAGCTTGTCTCAATGATGTTCCACCTGGAAAAATAAAGATTTTGATTGATTGATTGAAATGCCTTGCTAAAGTCTAGGTAGGCCATGTTCACAGCCTCTCCCTGGTCGTCTACTTTGGACACCCAGTCAAAGAAATCCTATTAGAGTCTTCTGACATGACCTTCCCACTTTGAATCCATGCTGCCTTGGATCTTGTGCCCTGCTGGCCTCTAGGTACTCAACAGTTCTTTCTTTCAGAGGTGATTCCATCATTTTCCCTACCACTGAGGTCACGCTAACAGGTCTATAGTTTCCTGCCTCTGCTTTGCTCCCACTTTTGTGAAGGGGAATCACATCCACCCTCCTCCAGTCCCTGGGTACCACACCATCCTCCCATGATTTGTTAAAAAGGTTAGTCAGTGGTGTCACTAGTTCTCCCCTTAGTTCTTTTATAATTCTGGGGTGAATCCCGTCAAGCCCCATTGCTTTGTCCACCTTCAGTTTTAGGAGTTATTTTAGAACCCTTTCTCTTGTGAAAGGACTGGTATCGACCCCCTTATCCAGAGTGCTTCTATTGATTGGATTAGGTACCTCCCCCTCCTCTTCTTTTGTGAATACTGAGCAGAAGTACTTGTTCTGTATCCCTGCTTTTTCACTGTCCCTCTCTGCCCACCCACCTCCCCTTTATTAAGCCTCACTATACCTCCCTTTGTCTTTCTTTGCTCTCTAATGTACCTGTAATCCCCTAAAAACAGAGGTGCCTGTAATGTCTTTCTGGGCTTACCTGCCACCCCGTGGTTCTGTCTCCTCCTGCTCTTCCCAGGCATCTCCTGTTCCAGCAGTCAATTTTGTTTGTCTCCCAGGTGTTGTCCTGCCCCTCTGCAGCCCCTCAGGGCTCAAAACGTCCACCACAATCTCCTGCTATGCAGTCTACCCTTGAGGCAGCAGGGATCGTGCAGGTGTGAGCAGCACCTTTCATCTTCAAATGCATGAATTTGTGGTCATTCTGGGCAGTGCTACGACGGTCCCGGGATCCCCATCAGCTAAGTGGGACCAAGTGACCACAAACAGGCCACTGAGAAGCGGCTCCCCTGAAAATAAAGGGAGTTTCATGAGGTGTTAAATTGGGGCTCATTTGCATATTCATGAGCTGAGCCCTGATTGTATTTAAATATTCTTGGAAGCCTGTCTGCCCTCAGAGCAGCTGTATCTTGGCTGCGGCCGACAAGAGAAAATACATTTTTTTTTTTTTTTATTATAACCTGCTGCTGCATATTGGGGAAAGTGTATTACAGGAGGGAAAGTGTTAACTAAATAAATGCTTCTTCCAGGCTGAACCAGAAACACTGGAACTCAGAAAGTCAGCCTGTCTGCTGCTGCATATCAGGGAGCTTAAACCCTGGCAGCAGTGACAGGAAAGCAAACTGAGCAAAATCCTTTATCTGTGCAGCAACAGCAAGTATTCATCCTGGACTACAGAACTGTGGGGCACTGGGGAAGACATTTGTTTATCCATGGCTGCACCAGAACTTTAATTCAGGACTGTGCTCGTTCTGCTAAAGGGACAGTGGGTTAAGCAGCCATTGCAAACAGCTACAGCCAGTCGGAAAACCAGGAAAACAAAGCTAGGACTTGAGGGACAATCAGCAAAGCTCATCGGTAAATGCCAAGTGCTCATGGGGACTTACAAGGACCTAATTCTAGGTACCAAAACAGCAGTCCAACAATGCATCAAGTGAGATTCATGCATTATTCATTTCTGTGCTTGACAGGTCTTCCAGCCAATCGGAGGCCAGTCACCCCATCACCACAACCAATCACGAGCCTCGGGAAAGCCCTATAAGAGACAGTGTTTGCCAGCATTTTGCCAGATTTCCAGCCTACAGCTTGAGATTCAGATTCAAAGAGATTCAAGGAGGACACCTCCCCCTCCCCTTGTGGGTGGGGGCCCAGGCCCCAGTCATGCTGCCAAGCCTGGAGTTCCAGTTAATCCTCTCCAGCCAGGAGAAGGTTTGCCTCTTTCTTTATTAGTTAATGATAAAGTAATTTAGTTAAGTTTGAAACTGCTAGCTTGGAGGTTGCTAGATTGTCCTCCAGATGCTAGCCTTCAGTCCCACGTTTGTGGGGGGAAGGAGATGTGGATCAAAGACCAGATGTCATCAAGCAGCGGTGAGAGCGCTGACCAAGTACCTCAGTTGTGAGATGACTGAAGATGCCAAGACGCCTTCTATAGCAGAGATCAACTGTGGAGGACCTGTGTGAGTACCCTTGTACCCCCCGGTGCCAGGGAGAAGTTCTGCAAGTTAACCTATGGGCCTGCTTGCCCTTGTAATTGTTTATGCCAAAATAGAATAAATAACCTTGGACCGACATGCCCTCTATCTACCTAATTAAAAGCCCATAAAATTGTTTTGGGCTGCCTCGACCAAGTGACTGTTATGTTAGTGGTTATTCAGTTCGCACCTTGCCTGCTGCCCAGCTGGCCCAGTGCAGGTGGATTTGGAGACCGTGTTGTGCAGATTGCAGCTTACGCTGGGGGTACCCAAGAGAGCCCAAGACAGTTTGCAATCATGTAAATCATATAAGCTTGCTGATATTTATCTGTACCCTCCAATGGTCAAGATTGCCCTGTTGGACCTGCCAGCCACAGTCACTTTGCCACTTCAAAGGATATGAGGCCCTAGAGTTTGTTGTGACTGAGTTTTGCATTTGGAAATGACAGATTTCCACCGTGTCAAATTATGTCTAAGAATATAGACGCTTGAAAAAAGTATTGGTATATGAATGTACTGGATGTGACTACAATTTACATGTGCTGAATGTTCAGGATTTGCGAATCCAAGAACTAGCCAAGTAACCTGGACCAAGTTGTCTTTTCGGGAATGTTCAGTTCTGTAACAAGCAGGGTAATCCCTGCCCTTCTGAAAATGCAGGGCAACCCCTGCTCCTCTGACAAGTGTAACCCCTTTGTTACCCGGGGTTACTAGAATCCCAGTAAGATCAAGTGGTAGGCAGGGAAGGCAGCTTGTGAAACTCCAGTTAAATGGGTTTCACACTGTCTCACTCTGTCCTCAGTCACAGCTGAGACTTGAGAGATGACATCATAATAGAACTGTCACAGCTGCATGAGCCACTTTGGAATCTCCAGCTCAGGGAGTGAAGTTTAGAACTTTGGGAAATTCAAAGTGAGTCTTCTGTTTGTCCTTAAGCAAGAAGGAAGCATTAGTGTGCAGTGTGATTTCTCACTCAGAAAAAAAGGAAGTGTTCCTGTATTTTACCTTTTTAAAGTGGTGGAGACCACTCCCCCGGTCTCAGAGGGAGGGGGGAGTAAAGTTCTCTGTGGGTTCCAGGGGCAATCCCCTTCTCCCACCTTGAGAAGAAAGCTGCCTGATTTAATTTCAGTCTGTTCGTGTATAACAGCAAAGGTTACAGTACTTCGCCTGTGGGGCACCTGCAACGAATGGGTGAGTGTTTGGCTCCATTGGAAAGGGCAAACATCTTGTTTTCTTCAGTTGGATTTCAAGTATTGGGGACTGCTATTTGGGAGGACTATGTCAACTAGGACAAACAAATAGAGCAGTCAACTGTTTAAAGTTTTAAATGGATTTAAAGTTCGCTGTAGAGGGGGTGCTTCAGGTCATCCACCGTTCAATCTACATTTTAAAGTCTAAAGTTCTGTGTGTCCAGAGAAATGGCCGGGTATGGGCTGTGGGAGCTGGAGGTGGGAAAACCCCCATCTTTAGTAGTCAGGTCCACCTCTCACAGATTTCTTCTGTGTTTTGCTACTTGCCTCATGCGCTTGGCCAGTGATGGGGTGGGTACCAGACGTGGGTCGCGAACTCTGAAAATCTCTTTAGAGTCGAGACTCTAAGTGGTGTGGGAGACACAGGATGGGAAAATTACTCCTTGTTGGATGGGAGTCTCCTGTTTGATGGGAGTTTCGATTGGAAGTACAAACAAAATCTCTCTAGAGTCGCGGACTTCAAGTGGTGTGGGAGCCACAGTTTGGGAGTCTCCTTGTTTGATGGGATGTCTTTCCAAGTAAAGTTTGGGTTCATTTGCCAAGTGGACCATCAGTCGAGTGTGGCTGGCGGGGAGCCGGCCAGTCGGGCTATATATCCAATCTGCGATGCAAAGTCTGGGCTGAGTGCCTGGTGGGTCCAAAGCCAGACATCTGTAGTAATGTGTTCATTCCTCAAATGGACCGCTGTGTTTAACCTCTAATCTGCATTACAGTAACGTAGCCCTTTGGGGGACCATGCAGTGCTTTGTTCATGTTCAGTGAGTTAATAAATAAAGCCACACTGAAAAATCCCAATTCTGGTTCTGGACATTACAGTTATTGCTTCCTGTAGTTGGATTTACTTGGGTGCCCCTGTGCAGAGTAGCCAAACCTAGGTCTCTTGTGCCAGGTAACCTCACCCTTCCCCGAACCCGTAGATACATATGTGAAGATAAGTGGTACACAAGGAATCGGCAGTCGTTGTTTGTTTGCTTTCCAAGTTAGCCCCTTCCTTTCAAATCAAAGCCGGCCAACTCGACTAGCTGCAACATCCACCAGGCCAGTAACTCCCACCCACTATTAGCCACATTGCCCACCGTGTCACCACCCACTTCCCCCACTTCATCTCTGTCCCCGAAGTCCAATAATTGTGTGGTCCTCCCCCTCCCACTCCACCTTTAAAACCTCCCTGTGGAGCTTTCTGAAATCTGCTGCAACCTGCCTGTGTGCTGCCTAATGCCCAGCCCCACAACTTATCTGCTTTGGTACCCCAAGCCAGGCTCTGTCCCCTTCGCCACCTCGGTGCTGCACTCTACTAGTAAGTAGATGATTTATTGTGTCTTTCTACCTGGGGGAGGTCTCCTACCGCCCTGTAGCCCCTGGGCTTGTATGTTTGGTTATCTGTGATTGTTTGATATGCAGTCCCGTTGCTTGTTCTCCCGCCTTAATAATCCCTATTGTTTTATCCCACTACTGGAGTACGTTGGCTCCCGATTGTAATGTTGACTATGTAACTGATACTCTGTCTTACTATTGGAGTATGTCTGCTCCTGAATGTCATGTTGTCAATGTATTTCTCCTATGTAATTACCTTGTAATTCTCCCAGGTCACATCTGAAAATAGGCGCCTGCTGTCTAGCGTGCTTACCCGGTTACCAAAAACAAGCAAATAAATAAATACCCTACCAATCCTCTAGCATCCTGCCCTCCCCAAGTATATAATGGTGTAACCCCTAGGTGGTGCTATCCCAAGGGCTGCTACCCCTGTCTGCGTGGCTAGTAGCAGGTTAAGGGGCCTGAGTTCTGAAACGGACGCCTCCACCCGGAGGTCAGGGTTGGTAGTGATCAAACTAACCTGGGCACAGCCCTCCGGGACACTGTAACTCCCCTCTTTCCCTTCTAGTGGCCTGAGCAATATATGATAATCACTTTCACAGTACCTCTTGTACACCATACTAGTACCCACACTGTTTGCACTTACCACCAGGGCTGGTTCCTCTGGCTCAACCCTGGGGACCCCCTGTAAAACAAGGTTATGCACAGTAAATAGCAACAGTACAGTACTCTTGGCCCAAACTGGAACCACAGTCAGGTTAAATGCAGCAAAAAAGTCAGATCTGATTTATTCAGGGGACTTGAACAAGGAAGGGGCGTAATCAGGTTGATTGGCTCAAAGGCTATATTAATCAAACAGTTATGCATGCACTTTAAGTCCCCACACAGTAACACACTCTGGGTATCCAGGTAGGAAAATGGTGGGCTAGCCAGGAACGTTGCAGATGGTTGGGGCCCTGTGATGGAAAATAGCAATATGCACAACACACACTACTTGTGATCTGGAGCTGGGGGGGGGGGGGCTCTGTTTGTGAAAGAAAAAGCAACAAGACAATCAGATGACAACACTTTAGATTTAGCTGTTGTTGCAGGGAACTACCCTGATGTTTACTCATGATACCCAATATTGGACACAGGCAGGATGAAATTGAGACTGCAGATTGTTGAGCTGGAGTGCCCGGAGAAGCGGGGCCCACATGAATCACTGAGGCGTTGTTCCTGTTCAAGTGTTGAGCAGGGGGCTGATCCCCAGGCAGGTGTCTCATCGATGGCATTCTCTGTGCAGTGTTTATTCGGGCTGGGCCAGTGTGGCAAGGTCCAGGTCCAATGGAGATGATTTTGGATTTAGTCCGTGGGGCTGGATGTGGCTTCCAACAAGCAGAATACAGTTCAAACCATAGTGGGGAACCAAATCGCAACCCACTAGCAGCACACAGCACATTTACAAGTAAGAAAATTCTAATGCAGCTTCCAGCAAGCCGAATACAGTTCAAACCACAGTGGGGAACCAAATCACGACCCACTATAAGAACACAACACATTCACATGTAAGGAAATTCCACTGTACCAGGCAAAAGGCTCTCCGGTCGCAATTACAGAGTCTCTGCACAATCCGGGAGTTCGGAGGTGGCTGGAAGTCCAGACTGGCTGATCGCATTCAGCAAATCTTCTATCTTCTTCAGGTCGGAGCCTGGTTACAATTCAGCGGCTTACTTCGCTCTCGAAGTTCGGATTCAGTCTGAAAAAGACACAAGTTCCCTCTCAGGGACAGCAGGCAGGCACGCAGGCCAAAACTCAGGCCTTTCCACAGTTCTCCCATATGACTCCACTATGGATTGCTGCTCGGACTACCTCAAGCTGTTACTTCTTCACTTCCCAACTTAGATCTAACTGAAACTGCAAGCAGTTTGGGACTTCTCCAAGATCCAAAAGGTTCGGTTGGCTGATCTGTCTGTCAATCACAACAAGGGCTCCTCCTCCAGGTTATTTTAGGCGAAAAAAGCCCAAAACTACAATTCCTACAAGTTTTAACACCACCAAGCCCCTGTAGGCAGGCTCCATTTTAGAGTCCCAAATGTACTGATTGGCCCATTTCAGCAGTCCAGGACCAAGATGATGGAAACAAACAGAACTGTCCATGCTGCAAAGAAGGCAGGTTAGAACAACCTGCAATATTATTACTGATCTAACAAATTATCAGCAAACAAGCACATCTTCCAAAAGAGCTCCCTTTTGGATTAATTATGACTGCAATCCAGGCAGCTCTTAAAGAGACAGTACACAGAGGCTACATAGGCACTCTCTGGCAATACATTTATTTATTTATTTTTTGATAACCGGGTAGGTGCGCTAGACACGAAAGTGACTATTTTCAGGCACGACCCGGGAGGTCAACAACATAGGGAGATAACAGTTACATATACATTTCAGGCACGACCTGGGGGGTCAAACAACATAGAGAGATGACAGTTACATAGAATACAGTGTCAGGAGCCGTGCAATACATCGCAAGCATAAGGTGAGACAAATTTAGGACAAAATAACGATACAAGGCATAACTGGTTTAAAATTAAACAATCGTAGATAAGTGCCCAAGTGTGGATTAACATAGTAATAACAAGAATATGAAGTACATAGAGAAGAAATCTATTGAAGCGGCATTATAACAAGGTACTGAGAATGAGAGGGTATTGGTTTGGAGGGGGCAGGAAGAGAGGTAAAGTTGGGATGGGAGTAATGGGGCTGGGGGAGCAAGGTGTAATCTCACACTGTAGAAGGTGTAACCAAGGCAGCCAGGGCAGGGTAAGTCTGGACCTATGGAGGGTTGAAGCAGGTACATTGAGCACAAGTAGTAAGGAGGAAGCGGTGCAATTTCTTAAACATGGCATGATTAGGTGCAAGGCGGACATCTAGGGGCAGCGATTCCAGTAGGAGGGGCCTACATGCGAGAAACCTGATTTCCCTTTGGTAGTTCTACATCTGGGAATGCAAAACAAGGAAAGGTCAGTAGATCAGAGACCATAAGAGATGGGCTGAGGGATTATCAGGGAGGCTAGGTAGGTGGGCATTCTAGATCGAAGTACACTGTCCATCAGGTTCCCAAGAGAGAGGAGACGTTGTGCAGTAGGAGAAAGCCAATTGAGATCAGAGTACAGCAAGCAGTGACATTTTAGCCTGGGGGGAAGCAGAGGCATAGCGGCATATATTGTTGTAAGTAGTGTCCCACCTATGAAGATTAGCTTTAGATGTATTTGTATAGATTACTGATCCGTAAGAAAGTGATGGAAGAAAGATTCCTCTAGCAATGGCAGTCCTAGCAGTGGGGGTAAGAATATAGCTTGTTTTGTAGGCTAAGCCCAGTTTGGCATTCACAGCCTTACAGGTGGAGGTTATATGGGCATCATAGGTGAAGGATTCATCGAGTAAGACCCCCAGATAATTAAAAGAAGTTACCATCTCCAGTGGGGAGCTGTCTGCCCAGGTGACCTGGAAAGATTTACTGTGCTGTTTTAATTTAATAGAGGAACCAAAGAGCATGGCCTTGGTCTTAGCAACATTTAGGACAAGCCTATTTTTGGTGATCCAGGATTGAATATTTTGTAGGTCCATGGAGAGCTTATGATTAATGGAGTGGACATTATCTGAGTTTGTATAAAGGACAAGGTCATCGGCATAAAGCAGCGATGAACAGGTGGATACAACTTGAGGAATGTTGTTAACCATTGAGAAAAGCAGGGGTCCGAGGATAGAACCCTGCGGTGCACCAATATTGATGAGAGCTTTATCTGAGGTGGCGAATTGAATTTAACGGTTTATGCCTGTTTGATAGGTAGCTACAGAACCAAGTTACAACATTGGGCGAAAACCCAGGGAGTGGAGATTGGTGAGCAGAAGAGGGTGGTTGACTAGATCGAAGGCTTTTGTCAAATCGATAAAACTGCACCAGTTAGGTGACCCTGGTCCATAGTTTGAAGAATATCATTTGTCAGCTGCAGAAGAGCAGTTTGAGTACTATGACCTTTTCGGAAACCGTGCTGGTTTGGGTGCAGGAGGTTATGTTTTGTGAGGTGTTCTGAGATCTGAGCTGAGATGAGCTTCTCAAGGACTTTATCTAGTGTTGACAATATTGCTATTGGTCTGTAGTTGGCTATGACTTTTTTGTCGCCTTTTTTGAATACTGGCGTGATTCTAGCAAGTTTCCATACCTCGGGCACCACGCCTTCACTCAGGGACAGGTTGAATATGCAGGCCAGAGGTCCTGAGATGAAAGGTGCTGCCAGTTTGAGGAGTCTAGGCTCAAGGCGGTCAGCCCCAATAGCAGTACTGTCTGATAAGGAATTTAAATGTTTGAGGATGTCATTTTTCGATATAGCTTTAAAGTAGAAGGTGGGCGTCTGTGAGGTTACTTTTGGGTGGGGGGCTTCAGGTATTAAGTTAGTGGAGGAGAGAGTATTTGTGTAGCTCGAGAGTTCGGAGAAGGTAAGAATTAAAAGCATTGGCAATGGTGCCTGGGTCATTGCAATGGATGCCTTTCAATATCATGTCGTTATTTAGTGGCCTTTTGTTAGAGCCGAGGAAAGTCTTGACATGAGACCAAAATTTCTTGGTGTCCCCCGCTGCATCCAGCAGGAGGCCTTTGCAGTACTGGCTTTTTGCAAGTCTAAGTTGTGATTTGCATTTTGATCGCTGTTCTCTACAGTTGTTATAATCGGCTGGGAGACCAGATGCTTTAAACTTTCTCCAGCATTTATCCCTGTTTTTGAGGGCAGTGAGGAGGTCTTTGTGCAGCCATCTGGTTTGTGTACCACGAACGCGCCGAGTGACGACTGGGATATGCTTATCCTGAAGGAGGATGAACCTGCTCAGGAAGGCATGCAGGGCAGCTTCAGCACTAGCAGAGTGGAAGACAGGGGACCAGTCAGTGTGGGACACATCATAAAGGAAATTACCTTGATTTAAGTTAGCATAATTTCTGAAGCATATATAGTTTTGGTGGGACGTGGAGTTTGTGGAGGTGCTCCATATGCAAAAGACGGGGGGGTAGTCACTGATATTGTCAGGCATGGTTCCAGATGTTGCAATTCTATCCACACGATTCGTTAAGACCCAGTCAATAAGGGTGCTGGAGTCTGTGTTAGCTGATACCCTTGTGTAGTCAGTAATGATTTGGTGCAAATTGTAGCTCTGTACCAGGGACTGAAGTGAGTCTTGAGCTTTGCCAAGCCAGTTTAGATTTATATCGCCGAGAATGATGAGTTCATTATTCCCCGCATGTGCAGCTGTTTGAACCAGCAAATCAACTAGGCCTTGTGTTCCACTGGTAGGTGGGTTGTAGGCACATACAATGTGGAGTTTTTTCTCTCCGAGTCTAAGTATAGCATGGATATATTCACATAAGGAGTTTTTATTGTTTGTTAACATAGTCATATTCAGGTGGCTTTTGTAATAGATTGCGACACCCCCACCGCGTTTAGGAGGTGGTCTGACGCACCTAAGAAGGGAATAGTTTGGAAGCAGGCAAAAGGTATCTGGGATCGAGGGTTTTAGCCATGTCTCAGATAGGCAGAGCACATCTGGTTGGTGGTGAACCACCCAGGCTTCTAGATCTGCTTGACTGTGGAGAAGGCTCCTGATATTAAGGTGGACTATGCGAAGGCCTTTCATATTATGTCTAGAGCAGATTAAGGGTGATATGCCTGTTGCAGGGCCTGGGTTCAGTTCTATATCTCATGACAGCATAAGGGCCAGCAATATGAGATACCTTAAGTTATGCAGTACAGTTTTGGTACAGCTCCGCCAGTAGGTACGCCATCGTTTAGCAGTGGATGCCGTGGCATGGTAGATGAGTAGTTTAGGGAGGAGAGCAGGGGTTGTGTCTGTGTCATATTCGGTTAGGATTAGCATATTGGAGTAGGTAAAGTTATTTAGATGCGCATAACTACTTTGAGTATGATCTTTGGTGTGAGGTACAATAGGGACGCTGAGTAGCATCAGAGACAAGAGTAGAGAGGTCATAGCTAGCGATGACCAGAACATGCTATAATCTTTAGTGATAGGCATATTTTTAAGAAAGAGCAGGACTGAGGGACACAGTAAAGAGCAAGAGGTGAGGGTTGTGAAAGGAGCAGTACAGTGTGCAGTGGCTTGCCTAGTGTAGGAGTTACAAGGGATTTAAAGAAGCTAAGATTTTTGTCAGTGGGGTGGGAGAGAAATGAAGCTGAGAGAGACTGTTTTAAGGCAGTAGGCAGGGGAGCTAACAAGATGTGAGGAGAGCTGCATAAATTGAGAGGGAAGAGGAGAAAAGATTCAGGCAGCCAGTAATAGTATAAGAGAGAGCAGAGTTATTCTGGCTGAAAGACGGTGGAAAAAGATCAGGGCAGACTAGAAACTTTGAGTGTTGAACAGTAAAAAAGTTTACAATACTGCTCGAGAGAAGAGAAAAAAAGAAAAGTTTGTTTGGGCGCCCCTGTGGCTAGTTAATATAACGAGCCAATGGGAAGGTGGGGAGATATTAAAAATAACCTGATTGGTTTCCTTAGCCTATAAAAGTAAAGCAGTACAGGCGGGTGGGGGTGGTGGGAGGCGCCAGGCGTCGGGGCTAGCAACAGCTAAGAGCAAGAGCAGGGTGAGCGAGCCAGCCAGGGAGCCCGGTTACAGAGTCAGCCTAAGCCCTGCTTCAGTCGTGATTCCCAGCTGCTGCAACACCATTAACTTGCCCTGGTTACAAATTGAGCAGGAGCAATGCGCTGCTACGATGTAAAATCTCCATGCTCAGCCCGAAGTCCAGGAGAAAAGAGATGGCGCCAAATTTAAAAATTCAGAGAAAGGTCCAGGCTGGGCAAAGGCGCCACGAGTAGACTCCGTATCAGTTCTCGTACCTTGTGCAGGCGAATTCTAGTCCGAGGAGCTGCTCCGATCAGGCGGTAGCCCAGGGCGACTGGGCCACCTGAGGATAGAGAAGAGGCAGAGTCAGTCGGAGGGAGGGGACACAGGACAAAAGAAAGACCAAGGAACAGACTGGATTTGCTGCAGGGGAACAATGAGGTAAAAGTGATTTGCTGAGCCCCGAGGTGTAACAAGGTGGGGGTGGGAGAATACAGCCGGGGGGAGAGAGAGGCGTGTGCAGGTGAGCAGATAGCTAGGCAGGAGGGGATGAGGTCAGGATAAAGAGCAAATACAGAGGAGGTACATGCACAGGGTACTATAATCACAAAATGTGTAAGCTAACTATCTGTACAATCTTTACATAGCATCACAAACATTTTTAGACAGCATATAAAAATAGTTAGCAGTCAAAGCATGTCAGCGGATTGCTCGATTTGCAGAGGGCAAACTAAACTGAAGCCAGATATCAGATTTATGCAGAGCAGCAATAGATATTATGGGCTACTGTTCTGGCAGCAGCTAAGAGCGAGAGCAGGGTGAGCGAACGAGTGCCAGGGAGCCCGGTTACAGAGTCGGCCTAAGCCCTGCTTCAGTCCTGATTCCCGGCTGCTGCAACACCATTAACTTGCCCTGGTTACAAATTGAGCAGGAGCAGTGCGCTGCTACGATGTAAAATCTACTGCTCCATGCTCAGCCCGAAGTCTGGGAGAAAAGAGATGGCGCCAAATTTAAAAATTCAGAGAAAGGTACAGGCTGGGCATTTAAACTGCTAAAACACAGAACACCAGCCTGGCAGTGAGCATTTAGACAAGTTCAAGGAAGACTTTTCGGGAATCCCCATTTGTAGTGGGGTTACAATGGGCTACATAAAATATGTCTTTTAAACTGGAGGGGAAAAAAACAGTCCTGCACTAGAGCTGGAGCAAGTGTGTTTACTCCTCATTGTCACATGCCAACTTGTCACACACGACGAACAATACAGTGTCCAGTGTGTACAGCAGCATGGCTTTGGGAAGCTCCACAGCACAAACACAATGCTGTTGGAATACATCAGCTATGTTTCTAGGGACGTGGATATGTTGTTCTATTCACACTGTTTGGCATGTCCTTTCCTCTTCAAATCTTGCTGGAAGGTCTTAAAGCTGGCTCTGCCCCATGATGCCAGATCTTCCTTTCTGCTGGAAGATACAGGTTGCCTCCTTACTGCTCTTGTGCTCAGTAGGGCCTGGCTTCTAAGTGTTTGGATTTGTTGAAAATTAAACTCATCAGAGTTACCAAACATCGCCTCGTGATCTTGGCTGTCATGGAAGAGAAATCTCCCGGTTTCCGCTGCTGCCCGTGCGAGCAAAAGATATTCACAGACCCGCATGCCACACGCGTTTACTGCCTGGGTGTTGGCCATGACACTCAGTCCTGCTAGATGTGTCTTGCCTTTCATCCTGATGTCCTCGACGATCATCTTGCATGTTTGTAGTTGGGCAGGCTGGAGAAACGGAACCCGCCAGTCAAATCTAAAGAGGCCCGATGGGTGGTCTCTGTGGCTGCGGGGTAAACCGAGCAGCTCGAACAGATGCAGTCCTTCGAGGAAGAGACAGCTTGGGCTGTGGATCGTTCCTTGAGACCCTTCTTTTTGCTGCTCAATTTGGGCTCAACTTTCTCGGGCTCTTTTCGGGAGATGTGCCAATCTCTCACCACTAAGGGTGAGGGACCTTCGGGCTGGCCTGTCTCCTGGTCCCGTAAAAAGGACAAGGAACGAAGAGATTCTTCGTCTCGGCGAAGACGTTCTTGGAATCATGAGAGATCTCAGTCTCAGGAATCTCCACTCTTGATCTCAGTCGAGATTGTGGCCTCGGCCGCTGGCTTTTCGGGCACACCATCAGGTCAGCCAGCCAAGACTTCGGTCAATGATGTGGTTGAGATTATTCTTGACACTGTCGACCCATTGTCGCCCGAGGAGGCCGACAACTCTCTCAACAGGACCCTGGTCCTGCTTCTTCCCGATGAGGAGAACCAGCCCGCTGGTAATCCCATTGAAGAACCAGTCCCAGACCCGGGAAAATCGTCGGTCCCCCCAGTGTCTCCTGAGCAACCTAGTCTATCCCCCTGACTGCTGAGGCCTCAGACCCCTTCGACCAATAGGCCGAGGAATGCACATAAGCGCTCTAAAAAGAGTGATGCTGACATTCTTCTTCATCCTCCTCGGATGAGGAGAGGCTTCAGCAAAAACTCCGTCGACACTAGGAAGATTTAATGTGGCAACAGCTGATTTTGTCCAGTAACAAACTGATCACGGTTTCCACTCCAGGCATTAGCGACTCACCAGTCAAAACCATTCCTCTGCCTGCAGAGCTAATTAAAACCATCCTGGTTCAGCCAAAATTGACCTCTCCTCTGATAGTGGTAGAACTGCCGCCTAAGCAGCCCTTGGGAGGGGCTTCTATTAAAGAGTCTTGGATCGTTCCAGGCCTCCTGCGTGGGCTATCGGTCATCCTCACACCTGATTGCCCCAGGCGGGTTGAGGGAGGTTTAGGTGGCTGGCCGATTTACCTGGACTCTTCAGAGTCTGATGACTCTGACCTGCATTCTCATCCCTTCGATGATGAATTGGTCAGCAGTCTCTTGACAGAAGAAGGCCCTTCTTCCTTCCTGGGCATCCTCCATCTGATCTCCGAATCCATGGGGATGCCTCTCAAGCCTGTTCAAAAACTGGCCGAATATCTCCTCACAGATATCCTTAAGAGAGGGTATTCACTGACGGAAGCCTTCCTGGTGGCTGAGGCCACTGTCTGTCCGGCTTTGGAGCTTTGGCAGCACCCTGTCTCCTGCCCTGCACTGTCTGCCCATATGGCTCGCAAGTACGCGGTGCCCATAGGGTCCCTTTTGGGGTTCACAGAATATTCCTATGAGGGAGGGTCTGGTGACCAAATCATCTGTGTTCAGATGCTCAGGTAGTTCAGCAGATACAGATAGACCTCCGGAGAAGGAATCCAAAAAGTTGGACCACTCTGCCTGAAAAGTCTATGCCGCTTCTTCGCTGGGCCTCTGTCAGACAAGCTCAGCCGTCATCATGGCGCATTTCTCCCATGCCCTTCAGGGCTTCCTGGATGAGGTCCTTCCTCATCTCCCCGCAGACCTCCAGACCACGGTCAAGCAGGTCCAGGACCAGGGTCGGGCTGTAGCGAAGCAGCAACTCCAGACGGCTCTGGACCTCGAGGACTTGTGCACCCACTTGGTGGTGGCCACGGTTGCCATGCACCACAGGGCTTGGCTGAGGCTCCCCACCTTCACAGTGGACACCCAGCAAAAGCTTACAGATGTCCCTTTCCTGGGCACCAACCTATTCAGCCCAGGTGTGGACTGTCACCTCCAATGTGTCGAGAAGTCCACTGCCACCTTGGACTCTGTCACTTCTGCTCAGCGGGAATCCCAGGGTTCCAAAAAGCGGAAGAAAAAGCCATTTCGGCACCCTGCTGCTGTGGCCAAGCAGTCTCACTTTTGGGTGGGACAGCAACAGCAGGCACAGTCTTGGCACCCTCTGCCCCAATCTGGACCCTCTTCCTCCAAGCCTGTCCAGTGATGAGTTAGGGGCTGCCACCCCTATACCTGTCATGCCAACTTTGGGTCCTCCGGTGGGGGGGTTGGCTCTGCCACTTCCTTTCAGCCTGGTCCTCTGTTACCACAGACAGGTGGGTCCTAGAAGTGGTCGGCCAGGGTCTGCCCCTAGAGTTTGAGCAGTACCCTCCCAGCCAAGCCAAGCCCCATGGGAGGAGATGGTGTCCATTCTAACTCGGTCGGCTCTCCAAGATGACATTGCCCAACTCCTCCACAAAGAGGTCAAGGCCAGAGTCACGGACCTCCAGTAAACCCAGGGTTCATTTCCAGGTACTTTCTGGTTCTGACGTGGATGGGGGACTGGTGCCCATTCTGGATCTGCACGACCTGAACCAGTTCCTCAGGTCACACACCTTTCGGATGGTAACTCTGTCTCAGATCATACCATTCCTTGAGCAGAACATGTGGTTCTGCTGTCTTGATCTCCAGGATGTGTCCCAATCCGTCCGTCTCACCAACGGTTCCTTCGCTTCTAAGCAGAAGGAGCCCTCTTCAAGTTCTAAGCCATGCCATTGGCCTGTCATCGGCCCCATGGGTCTTCACCAAATGCATAGCAGTGGTGGCAGCCCACCTTCGGTGTTGGGGGGGTCAAAGTCTACTCCTACCTCGATGATTGGCTCTTGGCAGGTTCTACCCAGCAAGAGGTGGAGAGGTCAAGGCACCTGGCCCTCCAGACCTGCACCGAACTTGGTCTCCTGATCAATGAGGCCAAGTCTGAACTCGTACCTTCGCAGGTGATATGCTTCATTGGGGCAGAGCTCAACTCCTGCTGAGCCAGAGCCTGGCTCCAGATGGACAGGGCAGAGGTTCTCTCCTCCTTTGCCCAATCATTTCTGGTTGGGCACTTGCACCCTGCCCAGGACTTTCTGTGCCTTCTGGGGTACATGGCAGCCTGCACCACTGTGGTCTGATGGGCCTGGTGGCATATGCGCCCCCTGCAGTGGGAGCTGGCTGGCCAGTGGACCCAGGGTCATGATCATTTCGACCAGCTGATCACTGTAACCCAGAAGATGTGGGATGCTCTCCAGTGGTGGACCATCCTGGATCACTTTCAGGAAGGGATCCCGTTTGTCCGTCCCTAGCCAATGGTCGTTCTTATGACCAATGCCTCTCTCACGGGCTGGGGAGCCCACATGGGGAACCACAGAGCTCACGAGTTCTGGACCCCCGAGAAATCCCAATACCATATCAACCTGCTGGAGCTCAAAGCAGTCTGACTAGCACTGTCAGCATTCACTCCGCTCCTTCAGGGTCAAGTGGTTCAATTCCAGATGAACAATACCACGACCATGTACTACCTCAATAGACAGGATGACACGCACTCCCGGCTGCTGTGCAGGGAAGTGCTCCGCATCTGGACCCTCATGAGCCGACTGGAGGCAGATCTCCTAGCCATCCATGTGGCAGGAGCCTCGAATCAACTGGTGGATGCTCTCAGCTGTGTGGGCGAGACATCCCTCGAGAGGTCTCCCCATCCAAAGGTAGTACACAGCCTGTTCTCCCACTGGGACAAACTGCTGGTGGACCTGTTCGCCTCCAGGGAAAACACCAAGCTACGGCTGTTTCATGCCCACCCCCTCAGTAGGGCGCACTGCAGGGGGAAGCCTTCTTGAGGCCATGGACCCCAGGCCTCTTCTACGCCTTCCCTCCATTTCTCTTGATCCACTGGGTACTTCTCAAGGTGAGGAGGGACAAGACGCAGGTGATCCTGGTAGCCCCAGACTGGCCATGTCAGTTCTGGTATCTAGATCTCCTCTGCCTCAGCTCCAGGCCTCCGCGGTATCTTCCAGCACACCTGGACCTGCTATCTGTCAATCAGGGGAAGGTATTCCATCCAGACCTTCAATCCCTGCACCTGACAGCCTGGTTCCTGAGCGGATAGAATTCCGGGCTTTGGGTCTCTCTGAGGATGTGCTCACAGTTGTAGAAGCATCCAGAATGGAGTCAACCAGGGGGTGCTGTGCCTTCAAATGGAAGTGTTTTTCCATTTGGTGCCAGGGCAAGGGCCTGGACCCTCTGTCCTGTCCAGTGGCTAGCATCCTAGACTACCTTTGGTCTCTGTCCAAAGGGGTTTTTCGGTCTACAACCCTTAAGGTGCACCTGACAGCCATCTCTGCTTACCGGGCGCGGGCCGGTCAGCAGACAATGATGCAGGAGAAGATGGTCTGGCGTTTCTTCAAAGGCCTCGATTACATATCCCCTCCAGTGTGTGAACTGCTGTTTTGGGAAAAACTCATGGGCAAGCCATTTGAACCGATGCACAAGTGTGAGATGTCACATTTGTTGTGGAAGACCACCTTCCTCGTGGCTATCATGTCAGCCAGAAGGACTGTGGAGCTCCAGACGCTTTTGGTGGAGTTTTCTTACCTGGGCTTCCACAGGGACAAGGTTGTCCTGCTCCCTCACCTGAAATTCCTCTCGAAGGTGGTGTCAGAGTTCCGTCTTAACCAGATGTTGACTCTGCCTGTGTTCTACCTAAACTACACCTCGGATGCTCAGTACAGGCTCCATACTCTGGACCTGAAATGAGCACTCTCTTATTATGAGGAGCGAACGGTGGAAATTCGGGGAGAGGTTCGCCAGCTGTTTGTTACCTACACTGAAGCCGCATCTAGCAGATCTACAGCAAAGCAGATGATCAGTGGACAGATCACATCATGTATCGATCTCTGTTATAGTTTGGTGGGCAAGGAGCTTCCCAGGGGGATAAGAACTTATTCTACCCACCATACCGCTGCATCGGTGGCTGCTTCCAGGGACACCCCTATCCAGGAAATCTGTTGGGCTGCCACCTGGAAGACAGCAAACACCTTCATTACCCACTACCACATCGATCGAGAGTCACGCCGGGATGCTGGATTTGGGGCCTCAGTTCTCCAATCTCTGTTTCCAAAGTAGGGGGTTTGCACCTTGCCTCCCTCCTCCCGGAGAACTGCTTGGAGTCTGCCAAACAGTGTGGATAGAAAAACATATCTACATCCCTAGAAAAACAGGTTACTCACCTGTAACAGTAGTTCTAGGAGTGGTATATGTTGTTCATCCCATGAACCCTTGACCTCCCAGCTTCGACGCACAACCTGAGCTTCCAGCGGGCAAAGATCTGGTGTTATGGGGCAGAGCCAAGGGTTATACCACCCAGGTGGGTGGGAGGAGCCAGCTTTAAGACCTTCCGGCAAGATTTAAAGAGGAAAGGACATGCCAAACAGTGTGGATGAACAACATGTACCACTCCTAGAACTACTGTTACAGGTGAGCAACCTGTTTTTATGAGGCCCTTGCCAATTCTGACCTAGTCGGAGCTATATACATATTGACCTTACTAAGGCCTTCAACCTGGTCAACCATAAGCTCCTACTTAACAAACTCCTTGGCATGTCACAGAGCACAGTTGACTGGTTCCAGAGCTATCTCACCAATTGCTTCCAGTAGGTGAAGATCGATAAATCTTTGTCCGACATTAGGGGAGTATATATTGTTGTCCACCAAGGCTTCATCTTGCGCCCACTCCTATTTTGCCTCTTAATAAATCAACTGTCTGATGGTTGCCAGACAGCTAGTGTGCACTCTCCAGAGTTACTTTATCACTTGAAAGCTGGTTCTCCAACAACAAACTGCTTCTCAATCACAAAACAAAAGCCATGCTCTTCTCTAGCCTCACACAAAAGAGGAAAATTCCACCCTTTGTCATCCAAAATGGGCAAAGACAAAACCTTGACCAGGTGGAGACCTTCAAATATCTTGGAGTAACTCTGGATGACACCTTATCTTTTGCCCCCATGTTGACCATCTGGTGTCCATAGTTCATAGAAGGCTGGGTGCCCTATACCATAACCAGAACAGTCTCACTGGGGATGCTAGACATCTCATTGTGGCCAGCTTCATTATGTCACTTATAGATTATGGGCTCCCTGTCTATGCAGCTGCCTGGGACACGGTGCCAAACAGAGTAAATCTGATCTGTAACAAGGCGTGCGTGCCACTTTGTCTTTGGTGCTCATAGTTGTCCCCTTTACGCACTCACTAACTGGCTACCTTTACCCAGCAGAATAAAGCTCCAGACCTGTTTTCTAGCCAAAAAGGCACTCTAGGGCCTAATACCCCCTGCTTTAACAAATTGCTTCTGCATCGTCTCCAACCAATGCAACACTAGGAACGCGGCCAGGAATGTCCTTAAGCCTCCTTTCTGGTTTACTCAGCTGGGCATGCGGTCATTCGCTGTCAGGGCAGCTAATTGGTTAAATGAATTGCCTGCTACACTGCTGAATCTCCCCCAAGTTCAGTCAGTTTAAGAGATCCTTGCCATCACCCTTGCAGTTCAATACAGTTGTAACCCTTAAAGTTTTATTTGGTTTCTCTCTGTACATAACCTGGGACTTTTTATACAACGATCTGTGTGGATTTTTCTCAAAACTGTATGTAATTGTTCTGCCTTTAAAAACTCATGCTATCTTTTGTGTCTGTTTTGGGTTAAGCAATGGATGGTTCTGACGCCATATGGCGATACCGGTAACGATGGGTTAAGTGCTTTGAGCCTGACTCGACTGCATTTCCTCTGGAACTGCTTATTGTACTTTTTTTTTTTTTTTTGCGTAATATGTGTATTGATTTTCCAATTTCTTAAAAAAAAAACAACACATACAACTTCATCCAACCACACAATAAGTACATACCATGCACCTTCCTCTCTCCCCCCTTACATTGTTCTCCCTAATTAAGACAATAAATTGGTGCACTACTTTAGGACAAACAAAAATTAAAAGAAAAGGACAATTAAATAAAGGTACCTTAACAACATTAAAACAATGCAGATCACAATAACTGGAATTTATTCCTTATTCCAAGCCTAAAAGAAAATACATATGACTATAGGAAAGTTTATCTATTGCCCTCCTTTTAGAGACACAGGTTTGAGGGTTCAGGATAATTAATTTGTACCCCTATGGCTTGTTCCTTCCCTCTCCTTTTCTGGATTTATTCCTCCTCACTTTCATTAACCATATCCTACCGGCACATGGTCTCCCTAGGTTATCCCTCTCGGGGTGGGGGTTCCCCTATCCCTGCAGACCCCCTTAGTGCCTAAGCCTCCCCTGGGGAAAAGGACGCCAAAAATGGTTCCCACACCACCCAGAAGTACTCCGCCTTATTCTTAACAATATAGGTTAATCTTTCAAGGACCAGGACCTGTATAGCCATGGTCTTCCATTGCTGGATTGTAGGTGTTGCAGCAGTTACCCAGGTATTCAGAATGCAATGTCTTGCAAGCACTATCATGACCCTCACCCACCTGGGGAAGGGCGTCCATTTCTCCGGGTCTGTGTCATCAACCCCAAACAAGAGAGAGATTGGGTCAGCCCTGACCTGCTTGCCCCAAATCCCACCAACCTCCTGTGCAACCCCTTCCCAAAAACTCTTCAGCTCTGCACATGACCAAAAGTAGTGGAAGTAGGTTCCAGTTTCCTTGTTACACCTTCCACATATAGGAGCATGGGTTATATCTATGCACCATACTCGGGGGACAATAAAGTCTGTGGACAAACGTATAAAAGGATTCCTAATATTTGTTACATATTACCAGTCTCTTATGTAGCCTTAAAAGCAAGGCCCAGTTCTGATCTACAAAGCCCCTCCCCAGGTCTCTTTCTTGTAATCTCCTAGTCTTACAGGTATAATCTGGGAGGTACTGTCTCCCCAGGCGGGCTGCCCTGCCAATTAATCCCCTAGTTCCCATTCTGGTACTGAGGACCAGGTGTTCTACATGTATTAGGGGGGGAATCCTCACTTTGATCCCTGCTTAGTTTTTTGGCATTGTCCCTAGCCTGCAAAAATTGAAGTACATAGATACATAGTGTCGGCAGATAAGGGCCTACGGCCCACCCAGTCTCCCATTTTGAGCTTGTAAGTTTACTTTATGTTTTCCTAGATGTCTGTTGCCCCTTAACCCTGACCTCCAGAATTCCTTTATGTCTATCCCATGCGTTCTTAAATCGTGTGATTGTTTCAGCCCCCACCACTTCCTCTGGCAGGGTGTTCCACTTGTCCACCACCTGTTCTGTGAAGAAATTTTTCCTCATGTTTCCTCTGAAACGTCCTCCCTGCAACTTCATCCCATGCCCTCTAGTCCTGGAACATCTTTTTCACTTAAAAATAGTGTCTTCCTGCACCCCGTTCCTCCCTTACTTGTATGTCTCTATCATATCCCCTGTCTCCCTCCTCTCCTCTCCTCTAGGGAGTACATATTCAGTTCCTTCAACTTGTCCTCATAGGACTTGTGATGCAGTCCATGTACTATCTTTGTTGCCCTTCTCTGAACCTTCTCCACCCTGTCTATGTCCTTACGTAAAGTGTGACCTGGGGATCTCTCTAGATTCTTCTACCGACAACCTCTGCCCACCTCTCCACATGTCCCTCGCACATCTTATATCCCTAGCTTCCCATACTTGAAACCTTCTGTCCTCCAAACCCACCAGGAACCCTGGATTCCCCCTGGTGGGGAGCAATAGGGTGTCTTCCTGTCCCACTCTCATCCATTTTAAAATCTTCCCATCTTTCCAATACCGAGACCACCAAGGGGTTCCCACCTTCCATCCTATTATAGGCCTTCCGGCCACCTCTTCCCAACTAGGCGGAGAGCCTAACCGGTCCTTCTTCCTCCTCCAGCTCCATCCAACCTGCTTCTGTAGGTCTCTTAACCCAGTTAACTACAAACCTGTATTGCATGGCCATAGTGTAATTTTGCAAATTGGGTAGATTTAACCCCCCTTTTTCCCCATCCGCCTGCAGCCTATGTATACTCACCCTGGGTTTCTTACCCTGTCACAAGAATCCTGAAAAAGCCTTCTTCGCCCTCTTAACATCTTTCTTAGTTAAGCCCACATGCAGCATCTGCATTATATAGAGGATCCTGGGTAAAATGTTCATTTTTAACAGGTTAATGCACCCCAACCATGACACTGGCAATTCTTTCCACCTACGCATATCCTCCTCCTCCTCCATCCCTTTTAGCACCGGTGTGTAATTCAAGCAACTCAGTGCCCCCAAATCATGTCCTACTTGAGTCCCTAAATATGTAAAAGCTTTTATCGCTTTCCTCAGTCCCCATGCCTTATCCCCACGTGCCTTCTCTTCTTCCCCACAAAGCATGATTTGCGATTTATTAACATTAATTTTGTACCCAGAAAATGTGGCAGATCTCCCTATCATGCCAAGTAATGGGGACAGATCCGGCCAGCTCCCGCACATACAATAACATGTCATCAGCATACAGGGTAACCTTATGCTCCCTACCCAATTTTCCAATCGCTCCCTTGATTGCTGCTTTGTCCCTTATGCTCACTGCCAATAGTGGGGAAAGGGGGCATCCCGGTCTCGTACCCCTATGCAATGTGAACCTTCCTGTAAGTGTTCCATTTACCAAGACCCTGGTATTAGGCATACTATGCATCCTCTGGACCATTCCCATGAAGCCCTCCCCCAGACCACACTTTCTAAGGGCCTCAAACAGGTACTCCCACTCGATGCGATCGAACGCCTTCTCAGCGTCCATGGTGAGAATGGCCACATCTTTTCTGCCCTGAGAGGCCCGCCACACTACGTTTAACAACTTCCTCATGTTATGATATGATCATCTACCTGCTGCAAATCCAGTCTGGTTCGGGTGGACAAGCTTGGGGAGTAGGTGGTCCAGACGCCTCACCAAAACCTTCGTCAAAATCTTGGCATCACAATTCAGCAGGGAGATTGGCCTATACGAGGAGCACTCCTGTACATCCTTTCCTGGCTTAGGAACCAAGCAAATCACTGCCTCATTAAAGGATGCAGGTAGCACCCCCCCCCCGTGCCTCTTCAAAAACTCTCCACAATACCTCCACCACCTGGTTCTGCATAACCTTATAATACTCAACTGGGTACCCGCCCGGGCCACTAGCCTTCTCCTTTTTAAGACTCTGTATTGCTTGCCTAATTTCTAACCTGGTAATTTCCCCTCCTAATCTTTCCCTCTGCTGTTCTGAGAGTTCAGGTAACTTAACTCCCTCCAGGAACCTCCTAACTTCTCCCACTGTGCCACTACACTCAGACTGGTACAGCTGACTGTAAAATTGCTCAAACCTAGCTCTTATTAATGTCTTATCCTGGGTGAGTTTCCCTTGCATGTCCTTAACCTCTGGTATGTGCATGTCTAACCTCCTCCCCTTTATTAGGCGAACCAGGAGTGGTCCGGACCTGTTCCCGCACTCAAACAGTCTACTTCTCGCAAAGAAGCCAGTTGTTTTAGCTTCCCCCGGGAGGTAAGCATTGAGAGCCTCTCTCGCAGCCCTTAAGTTCCTCAGCAGACCCTCTGATGATCTCTCCACACCTCTCTTTCTGACTCTTTTACTTTCTGTTCAAGCTCAATTTGTTTAGCCTCTGTCTCTTTTTTATACTGCGCCACCAATTTAATAATGGCCTTCTAATAAATGCCTTCCCAGCATCCCAGAACACCCCCGGTGACACCACTGAGCCTTCATTCATCTTGTGATAGTATTCCCTCTGCTGCTTAATATATTCCAGAAATTCTTTCTTACCCAGTAGGTATCTAGGAAACTTCCAAGGTGGGGTTCCTCTTTTTTCTCCCCAAAAGAGCATATCAGTTTAACCATTGAATGGTCTGAGATCAGTGTCGGGCCATGGTCCACTTTCTGCAGTCTCCCCAACCAGCTCAGAGGCACATAAATGTAATCGATTCTGGACCAGGTTTTGTGGGGATTGGAGAAGAAAGTATATTCTTTCTGTCCCGGGTGGAGGGATTTCCAAGTATCTGTTAGGTCCATGTCGTGTCATCCCCTCCTGCCAGTGTCTCAACCCCCCCTCATGTCTTCCTTTGCCTTCAGAGTGGTCCATCTCTGGGTGCATAGTTGCATTAAAGTCCCCTCCCCCATGATCAGCCCTTCAAATTGTTCTCTGATTAATACGCCCAGTAGTTCCTGGTAATACCCAGGGCTAAAGACAGCAGGGGCATTTACACTTCCAAATGTAGTTCTTTTCCCACACAGAACCCCCTCCACAAACACATACCCCCCTTCCGGTCTGTCACCACTTTATTAACGATGTGGGTGCTTACTAATAAGCATTGCAACACCTCTCTTATGAGAACTGTAAGATGAGGCATAACCTTTCCCTACCCACCCTCTCACCATTTTCTGGTGTGTTCCTGCAGGGTCACATGCGTCTCTTGCAAGAGTGCCACCTGCGTTCCCTGCCTATGAAGAGCAGTAATTAAACTTGTCCTCTTGACAGGAGATGAGACTCCACGCACATTCCATGATGTTACTGCTAGCGTTTTATGATTACTCATCTTTGGTTACAATTCTTTCTCTCCACTTCCCTCTCCTCTTCCCTCATGTCTCTTCATTCCAGATATCCCTTCCATCGATTTGACACTTAAGGCTTGGTTTACAAACTAAACAAGGTCCCTTAAATCCAGAGGACCCTTGCCACATCTGCACATTTAACATTTGTTTTAATTTCAACAAAGCAACCCCAACCTGTAGCCCCCAACACATATACCCAAAGTTCCCCCCTCACCCCTTCTCCTTCCATTTGTAACAATTTAAATCTTGTCCAAACTCCCCAACTCACATACAAATAGCCCTTCCACCCTTCCCCCCACAACATCCAACCAGAAAAATGCCATTCAATCTACAGAATCGCTAACCCTCCTCACAGCAGATGTTCTGTTCCCTACTCCCGACCCCCACATGTAACGATTATTAATGAGTGCCCCCAGCGTGGCCCTCATAAGGTCACTACAGTCTATTTCAGGCTCCTCCATTCCTTTATGTGTCTTATCAAATTCCTCCCATCCGGTAGAGCCTGTTAGCCATTTAATCCCTTCATTATTTTGCCACTTAAAACGCCCCTCTGAATCGGCAGCTTAAGCCACCTAAATTCCATTTCCTTACCCCCCCCCACCGGCACCTCCCAACAACAGCATTAAAACTGAAGGTGCCCTAGGATTGCAGAGGCCATGGGGACGCCGACACTGCCCTCAATCATACGCATCGGCCCTCCCCACATGCCCTGACTCACTGCCTGAGGAGTGTGGATGTAGAGATGCCTTCAGCAGTCGCTTTCCGCCATTCGACCCCAGTCTTAGAGTACTCCTTTGCAGCACATACGCAAGATTCCACAGGCTTTCACACAAGATGATTTCTTCAGGACTAAATTCTGCTCTTACACAGTCCAAACCTGGTGTTATCCTGCACACCCACGCTTCCACATGACGCCTCAGTTTACCACTGCATTCCACATCGCCGGTGAGAAGGAAGGGCAGATCAGTCGAACAACTGCCACAGTCCAAGGGTTTAAACGTGGGGGATTTGGCTCATCACAGAGTCTCTGTCCTTTTTTATTACCATAGAAAAGAAAAACGTGCAGCAGTACCAGCACCATAGGTTCCATCAGTTTCTTCTTTCCGGGGCTACATCTTGTCCCCAGCTCCCCTGATACCAGCTTACCCTAACTTCTTTTACAGCTCCTCCACAAAAGCCATAGCACACTCTTGCTCCCAAAAGGAATTTGTAGCTCCTTCGTGCTTTATCTTTAGCGTCGCTGGGTATACTAGGAAGCTATCCACCTTGAGCTCCCAACGCTGTGCAAGGAGAGGGTTAAAGCCCCGCCATTTTTTCAAGAGCTTGTTCGAATAGTCCTGAAAGAGGTACAGCCGGGCGCCTTCATAGTGCAGCTCTTTTGTGTTCCTGTATGCCCTCAGCATCTCCTCACGATCCTGAAAGTTGTGAAATCTGAAGATGATCTGTCGGGGCGGCTGCCCTGCCGGTGGTCTCAGCGTGACGGCTCTATGGGCCCTTTCCAACTTAATCCGGCCCTTTTTCATGTTCATTCCCAGCAAGTTCGGTAGTTTCTCCGCACAAAAGGCCATGATGTCTGGGTCTTCTTTTTCCTTCCGGAAGCCCCCTGAGTCGCAAATTTAGCCAACGATGGTAATTGTCCTGATAGTCATGCAGATCCTTTAGTTCCGTTAACTCCTTCTCCAACGTGGCTATGCAAGCAGGAAGCGGGTCCACTATGTCCTCTACACTGGAGATATGGTCCTCCATCTCTGTTATTCTGGTTGCCTGGGACATCGTCTGCTCTACAATTGCTTGCAGGCGGGTGTTGATCCTTTGCTCCATCTTCCTCAGGCGACTTTCCAGGGCCTCCTCACTTGTGCCGAGACCTCTCGTCCCAGCGAGGCCATCTCCGTGGCCGAGAGAGAGAGATTGGGCCCAGTGCCTCAGGTTGCTTGGTAGCTGGCTGCTTTTTCTGGCTTTTAGCAGCTGCACGTTGACTCTTGCCCGGATTTGCCAGCAAATTTTCATCCATGCTGCTGTTCTCTAGACAATTCTGCATTTTAAAAGGTGGATTTTACAAGGATGCCTTTGAATTTAAATAGATTTTATCTGTAAGATTGGGAGCTGTGGGAGACTACGTCTTCACTCTATGCTGCTCATCAGCACCCCCTATTGTACTTGTAATGTATTTTTGTGACTCTGTATTTGACGTGGAACATTTGTAAATGATCACTTGTCCTCAAAGGTGATCTCTGAAGTTTTCAATAAATAAATGAGTGTCCATTGCTTATTACTGCTGTGTGGAGTACAGGGCAGAACTATACAATTTAAGATCCTCTACTACTACAGTTATTTGCTCAGGAGGCTTGAGACCATAAATATACTGCCAAATGGACCCTGTTGGAGATGTTAGGAACCCGTGCAGACCTCCCACTCATGTAGTGGAGCTGCCCTGTGATAAGCAAAATCTGGCAAGAGGTACACAGAACTAGTTAAATTGTTATCTCTAATGACTTTCCTTTTCTCCAGTACTGTTCATCTTGGGAATTCCCTTCCAGGTGAAACAAATTTGTAGATCTCGGCTTAACTTGGTGTTGGCTACATCCCTTGCACTGGAAAGACTTCTTCTAGCAACACGGAAAACTCCGCAAATTCCATCATTTGACGAATGGTATAGAAATGTATGTGTTGTCGCAGGAAAGGAGTTTGCTATATGTTAGCTGGAAAATCCTTTAAACTAGTCTTGTCACCCTTGTGAACCCTTGGGAATTAGTGCAATTGCAAGATGACTCAGGAACCTGTAAGACCCCCAACCCCATCATTTTGCAAACGACAGGTGGTATGCTGTTTGAGTCTGACAGCAGTACCAGGTGGGGACTGGGTTTGGGGAGGAATAGATTACTTGGCACAAAGGCTAGGTTTGGCTACTATGCACAGGGGCACCCAAGTAACTCCGAACACAGGAAGCAATAACTGTAATGTCCAATACCAGGAATGGGATTCTAAAGTGTGGCTTTTATTCACATCCAAACAGAATAAACAAAGAATAGATGGACCCCCACGGGGCTACACTCCTGGTAATGCAGATTAAAAGAATCAAGAACACTTCTTCAACACGTCAGCCCTCAGGCTCTGAACCGACCAGACACACAGCCCAGACTTGCATGCTGCTTTGGGTACACAGCCCAAACTTGTACACTGTTTGGGGTTTTCCCTGGCTTGGCTCCCTTGCCGGCCATTCAGACACCTTCCAAATGTCATGGAAACATTTGCTGCTGGCTCCCTAAACCACCTAAGAGCACCTCAGCTCTATCAGGGAAACTTCCTTTTAATCCCACGTCTGGGTACTTTCCTCAGGCACTGGCCAAGTACCTGAGAGAAAGTAAAGTTGCCACAGAACAAATCCGTAGAGGTGAATTTGGTTACTACTGATGGGGGGTCTCCCACCTCTCGCTTCCACAATTCATACCCGGCCATTTCTCTGGACAGTAAACACCTCATACTGCAAAGCTTGGCAATGTAGATTAAGGCTAAATGTGTGTCACATTTCCTCTACTTGTCTTGCTTTCCCTTTGTGCTGGACTTGAAAATACTTTTACTTGGCTTAGCCCATTGCTCTAGGCCCCCACTGATTAAGCAGTCCAATC
Organism: Neoceratodus forsteri; assembly: GCA_016271365.2. Lineage (NCBI taxonomy): Eukaryota > Metazoa > Chordata > Ceratodontiformes > Ceratodontidae > Neoceratodus > Neoceratodus forsteri. Next base: position 86,630,062 of record JADMNL010000031.1, on the reverse strand, counting down.
CCCACGTTCCAACAGTTCAGGTGAAAAACATTGGCCCTCTGTCAGAGCGAACTCACCCTTTGGTTGCAGGTGCCCCACAGGCGATTCCTCCACAGGAATTTCTCTCTCAGAGCTTCTGGTGCCGCAGCACAACTTGAAATAGGCAGCTTCTTCCCTTAGCTGGAACCAGGAGGGTTGCCCCTGGAAGACGGGCAAACCTTTTCCCCCCATTCCCTCAGGGAGGGGGCACTTGGACCAGTGACAGCAGTCTCCACCACTTCAGCAATAAGTTTCTGTGTCCCTCTTACGGTGGAAACACACACCTTCTTAACAGTAGCTCTAAAACAGAGCTTAAGGCTCTGAGAGCCTGCACACAGACTGCTGTGATGCTCCTCTCTCCAAGACTGCACACAGACTGCTGTGCTGCTGTCTCTCACCAAGACTGTTCAAAATCCCCAACATTCTATCCTAACTTCCAACTGCAGCATTCCAGTGTGGCTCATGCAGCTGCGGGAGTTCTATGCTGATGTCATCCCTCAGTCTCAGCTGAGACTGAGAACGGAATGAGACAGTGTGAAATCCATTTAACTGGAGTTTCACAAGCTGCCTTCCCTGCCTACCACTAGGTCTTACTGGGATTCTAGTAACCCCAGGTAACAGGGGGGTTACAAACCTACAGTATATAAGAATCTGCTAGGTCGGCCTGTCAGCATAGCAGTAGCCTTACTGCTCGTAGTGCATACCACCTGGGTTCAGGAGTGAGCCTGGGTCATTGGAGGGCTGGCCAGAGGAGGTTGGTTAAGCATCCCAGTGAATGCTTGCCTCCTGAGGGAGGGAGGGAGGGAGGGCTCCTGGTCTCTGTTGCAGTACCACCACCTGGGTGACAGCAGGTAGCAATGCAAGCTGGAACCAGTAATTGATGGTGGGGAACGCCGTCATTCTAATGCATACTGCATGCGCAGTGCATGCACATGTGTATCAGTCAGGTGTCTCCACAGCATTCATGGGTCGGGACAGAAAAAGTGGTAAACCCTGGACTGTGCAGTATGGCAGGTGTTCATAGTCCACATCCCAGAACTACGACACTTAAGGAAAACATCACACCTACAAGTGAGTCACAGATAAATATGATTTAATCCACTATGGGAATACTGGCGCTCATAAGACGGTGGTGAAATGAGCTGTTACTACTTACCATGGTGCTTTGACTCATGCTGAGTGTTCCTCAGGGATGCCCATAGTGGATTAAATATTTACCTGTGACTCACTTGTTGGTGTGATCTTTTCCTTGAGTGCTGTAATTCCTGGAATGTGGACTGTGATGTGTTGGGGGTTGGCAGCACATTCTACGAGCACTGGCTGACCCGCTTGATTCGCGGTTCCAACACCTGCTCTGCTTCTAGCAGGTGTTCATGCCTGCCCCTTTTTGCCTGCTATCCCCCAGCACTGTCACCTGCTTTCCCTGGGTACTAATCTCATCCTGCTGTACCTTCGTGGGTTGCAGCCTGTGGCATGATCTCGTGGGTTCCACAAGCCCCTTTGAATTTCATGCTTGGTAGAGGAGGGTGCCAGTCAGTAGTGTGAGCCTGTGGAGAGAGATGACTTAATTCTGTGACAGCTGGCATGTTTCTGCCTTTCCTCCCTGTTGCAGGAATGCCACCATCTAGGACAGCATGGCACTCGCATGCTATGTGTGCCCTCACCAACATCAAGAGGCATCCCTCCCGTCACTGGGTAACTCCTGCTTATATGGACATCTGCGATTCGCTGGTGGTAGCAGTGAAGTGGAGCGTACTACCCTGACTCCCCAGAGGAGAGCAGCCTCTGGGAAGCTCACGCCTCCTCTCCCGGCTGGCTCCCAAACCGAGGTCACTGTAGTCACTAGTGGCAACCCCGACACCGTGCCAGTTGGCTGGCCCCAAAATTGTTTTTATACTTCAAAACAGTCCTCCTACTTTCCTTGGATAATGTGAAAGAGGGTTTTCACCAGTTGTACTCCGTGCATTTTCAAATCTTTATCTCTCTGTCGAGTTTTAAAATCTGTCTGCTCCTGGGCGGTTTTATCACTTTTTGACACCTCTACATTTCATGCCAGATCTGTTCTGGAGTTCAAACATTCTGAAGCTCGTGGTCCCAAGAAAAACCTTCAAACATTCTAGCGAACATTTGGTTTCACCTTTAAATAAACAGTATTTGTTAGCAGAAAATGAATTCACCAGTTTTTAGTAATGTATTTTTGACAAAAACATCAATGTATACATTTTTTCTTCTCACTGTATTTCACTATTGAACTGAGATGATTTTTATGTTTGCTTGTGCGCATGCGCAAGAAACATGTGGCAGCTTACTAGAGAAGCGGGTTGTGGAGGTGCGGCAGTGTTGTGGTCAGTGCCGCCACTGCTTTTGTGGGCTCAGCTGTCTGTCACCAATGCAAGCACACGCTGGCGGTGACACTAGTTGGCAAGCGTGCCACCAACTTGTAACGATTTTGCTGCTGCAATGAGGGAGTGACCCGTCATTGCAGGGCGTGCCTTGTGTCGTGTAAAATTTCAATAGATATGGCGGCGACCACAATCCCCATGAAAGCCCACGTCGGGGGGGGATGCCCAAGCCCCCTGTCGGCATGCCCCCTTCCCAGTTCATTTGCCAACAGGGGAGCCCAATCCCCATTGGCATAATGTCCCCCATATAATAGTAGTATGCGGGGGGTGCCCAATCTCCCTTGGCTCATGCGCCTCCCCCCAAACACAGACACATTTTCTGTGCCGACGGGGTGCCCAATCTCCATCGGCTCCAGTCCCCCCCTCAAAAAAAACACCCAGGTGGCATGATGGGAGCCCAACCCAGCGTGACAATTGTCCCTGTAAAAAAAAAAAAAAGAAAACACACCTGTCTCGTGATGTCTTTTTCTTTTTTTTCCCCTGTAAAAACAAAAAACCGTCCCTCGTTGTCTCTGGTGCCCCCTTCCCCAACCCACACCCACTCTCTGCGCACCCTAGCTCCTCACTCCCCCCCTCACCCCATACTTACCTTCGGAGCCCAGCTTGATGATCTTCGGTGGAGCGGGAACACGTCTGCACTCTTCAAAGCCGACTGCGAACTGAAGAAATGCCGGTAAACTGTATAATGGCATAAATGTTTTTTTTTCAACTTGGGTGGATATCTCTGCCATTTTTGCGACTTTTGCCACCACGTTTTCAACATGGGGTTCTTGGAACCCCACCTCATGAATTCAGTCACTGTCATGTTGTTATTTGGTCCCGAAAGGTGATTTCGCGGTCACTGTGCAGAATGACCTTTCGGGACTGATTAACGAAATTATAGTGTCTCTGTTCATGAGGTGGTCTCCCAAAAAACCTGTTTAAATTTGGTGACAAGATTCGAAAAAATGACTGTGTTATGAGTGTGCATTGTGCAGTTTCCACGCACACTTGTAACTTCAAGAATTTGTAATATTTTCATTCCAGATCTTCAACATTGCCATTTTTTCACACCTCCTTATGAACAGTACAGCTGTCATTTTTCACATCCTGCCCGAAATGTGTTTTCGCACATCTGGTGCAGAATGACACGGTCGCTGTGGGAAATCAATGTTCGGGACAGAGTAACAAAATCACAGTCACACTGTTCATGAGCGGAGGTCCTAAAATGCCTATGTTGAAAATTTGGTGACAAAATTCCAGAATTGACTGTGTTACGGTGTCGTTGCGCAGTTTCACAGCACTTTCAGTAACTCCAGTATAATATTTTACTCAGATTTTCAGCATTGCCATTTTGCACACCTCCTTATGAACAGTATAGCTGCCATTTTTCACATCCTGCCCGAAATGTGTTTTCGCGCATCTGGCACACAATGGTGTGGCTACTGTGGGAAATCAACGTTCAGGACAGATTAAGAAAATCATAGTGACACTGTTCATGAGCAGAGGTCCCAAAATGCCTATGTTGACAATTTGATGAAAGAATTCCACAAAATGACTATTACGAGCCTGCATTGCGCAGTTTTCACGCATGCTCATAACTTCGTGAATTTTTAATATTTTCACTCCAGATTTTCAACATTGCCATCTCTTCACACCTCCCTCTGAGTGGTACAGCTGTCATTTTTCACATCTTGCCTGAACTGTGTTTTCACACATGTGGTGCAGAATGGCGCGGTTGCTGTGGGAAATCAACTTTCGGGACAGATTAACAAAATCACAGTGCCACTGTTCTTGAGCAGAGGTCCCAAATGCTTTCATGAGGTGGGGTCACAAAAAGGCCATGTTGAAAATTTGGAGTGCAAATACCAACAAACTCCCGGGGCGTTAGGGTTTCTAATCATAACGTCCCACCCTGTACAGACTTACAGGTGTCAGGGGTGTGCCTTTGGAGTGCCGGCTGTAATGCCCACGTCATTCCACCCCCACCCCCAACCTGCAGCCAGTGACAGGCATCGAGGTGTGCCTTCGACTCTTCGGTCCCAAAGTTCACCCCATTCTCCTATACTGCACCCATTTCAGTGTATTTCCTTATGGAATAGGGTGACTGTAAAGCCGAACACCCCAAGGCACACCTCAACACTTGTCAGTGTCTGCAGGATAGGGTGAGGTGAAATGGCGTGAGCGTTATGGGCGATGACCCAAAGGCACACCCCAATGCCTGTCCATCTCTGCAGGGTGAGGGTGGGGTTGGCGTCACTTCAATACTTCACGGCCATTCCTATTCTGCATCTGTCTAACTCTTGCACTTCCAGTGCTAATGCCAGCAAGCAAACATTCGGCACTGACAAATGCTTGTTTTTAAAGTCCCTGCTCTTTGGCCACGCCCACTATGAATAAATTAGACATTTTGGTGTTGAGCTGTTTTCCATTAGAAATATGTGCTAGTGCCCTCCTAATATAACCACGGATGAATCCAATACGTAATGACAAAAAAGTAACCTCGAGGAAAGGGGTTTAAAAAAATTGCTAGTAGCAGCCATGGTTAATGACTTGCATCATTAATTATAAAATTGGTAATAAAAGCTGTTTTTATAAATATCTTAGGGAAATAAAGGAATCTGTATTCAAAAATATTTATGCTAAAAACTATGTGGGGTAAGTTTTGTCGACTAAGCTATACTGCTGCTTTACTTACTGGTTTTAATAACTTACTTCTAAAGAGAAAAAAACCTTAGCCCTTTTAAATGTCCTTCTGAGTGCATGGCCATATTCAGTACAGCCTTGTGTAAGCATATGGCCGTATACAGTACAATCTTCTAATCAACTCAGATGATGAAATACTTACTTCTGAGGATCCCTGGAGAATTGGCCATGTGACAGGAACACGGTGTATTGTAACTGCAGACTGTAGGTGACTTTGAGCTGTCTTGTGTCATGTCGGTCACTTGATTGGAGTAATGATGAGGTAATGTTCGATGAGTATCAGTGTAATCTTCACTGGGGAAGTAAACATGATATGTCTTTCTGTAAATGTAACTCTGACAGAATGAAGTGTGTGGGAAATGTAATATAATCCTTCTCCCCTGTCTCCCAACTCCAGGGATGAGAAGAACCAGTCAGTCATTATAAGCGGAGAATCCGGAGCTGGTAAAACTGTCTCTGCCAAATATGCCATGAGGTATTTTGCCACCGTTGGAGGGTCAGTAAATGACACGGACGTAGAAGAAAAGGTTTTGGCATCCAACCCTATCATGGAGGTAGGTCAGAGTGTTGGACTGCAGTGCTACAGTAGGCTGGTGGAGAGCAGGGGGATAACACAGAGGTGATGAATTTCAGCCTGGGGGAGGGGCTGTTGTACATTGTTAAGGTGCATCTTGAATGGACACATTGTGAGAGCGCTTTGCGATTCTCTTAGAGGAGGTTGTCTGGTGTGACACTGACATGGCTAGCAAAAGAGAGGGTAGAGGGAGAAAATAAATAAGGGGGGAATGAATTCATGTCCCATTTCCCCTTCCCCCAGTGCACCAGGAGCCATACAGGCATGACCTTTTGACCTTTTCTCTGGCCAGGAATGTGGGCTAGTGTTTGCATCGTGAACTAACAGTAGCGCCACTCCTATTACCATCCTGCAGGGGGTGCTGTATACTGGCTGGCCAGAGACTGAGCAGTGCATCGTCTCTTGTGTATATCCAGCCTCTGCTGGCTTTGGGCCTGACAGACTGAACTGGCTCCAAAACCTGGGTTGCTCCAGTGAAAGGGTAGGACATTACTATTGAGCAACTGAGTTGGCAAATAGTCCACTGCAGCTGGGTTCCAGTGCATCTGCCAACCATGGTGTACAGTGGTCTTTGTACAGAGCACATCTAGAAGTGTTATAAAAGGGAGCAGGGTGTTGAACGTTGACATAGATTTTTGCTTCACCTCCTTGCCCTACCCAGGACATGAGTTTCAGTGCAACAAGCCACAAGTGAACCACGTTTGGGGGGCGCAAGTGGGAAGATTACACTCTTTGGCCCTGTTGTTCTTGCATGCTCAGGGAGGTAAAAGGGAAGAGTGGGAAGCTTAGCCTACTGTTACCACATTGTTTGGGGTGGGCAGAGTTGGTCAGCTTGCTCTAGGGAAAGGGGGAATTGTTTAACCAGGAGAGACACACTAAGCTGAAGCTTGTTTCCAGGTGCGAACTGGGAGCACAAAGAAGTTAAGTGACTTTCTCAGGGTCACACAGTATGCAAGTGGGGACTGTGGAATTCAAACCCAGGTCTCCAGGTTTGCAGTTCGGAGCCTTAAACCACTGCACTCTACGTGCTGGGCAGGGGATGGGCAGAATTGGGAAGCTTGCACTTTGTTGGCCCTGCTGTTACTACATGCTTGGGGGGAAGGAGCAAGTGGCAGAGAAGAGAAGCTTGGCTCTGCTGTTACAATATGCTGGGGGAGAGGGGCAGAGTGGGGTAGTTTGACCGCACTGTTAGGACAGGCTGGGGGGGGGCAACATGGGGCATCTTGGCCCTACTGTTACTGCGTGCTGGGGTTAAACAGTCCCTTAACTTCAGAGAGTGTTTACTGGTGCATGAAATTCTGAGATGCAGAGGATGATTTCCCAGCAGCTGAGCTTTGGATAAAAGTCTGTGGCCCATCACAAGGTAGCATGTCCTTCTCAGTAAGTTTATTGATCCAGTAGTTTAGAGTCCAGTCCTGGACCGATAATCGTTCCAGAACATACACTGGAAATGGGAAGTAGCTTATTGATCCTGCTGTGCTCTGAGGCTGTACAGTACAATACAGAGGGTTCACATTCCCATTGTATGGAGAGGTCGAACTATTCCCAGGAAACTCCGTTTTGTAAAACCTGATTTACAGAACTCTGTTTGGGCTATTAATCCCATGTTTGGGCCCCAGCACCAATTTAGCATCCAGTGCAGCCACCGGGATACTGCTATTACCCGTCCTCCTGATTTTTCTGAAATTGGCAAAGTAGAGGGAAGGGGTCAGTATGTACATGAGGTCGTGCGCAGGTGTGCAGGGTATGTTGCAACCTCTTGCTCAAAAAAAACCTGTGGGGTGAATTGAAAATTATCTAAACTGTGATACATTCCCGAGTCTGAGGAAATGCAGCAGCTTTGAAAGACTGGAGGATAAGACATGAGCGTGAAAGACGAGCAAAAAGTGCAGTAAAGAAGTATGAAAATAAAATTGGACAGTGAAAGAGAGAGCGAGTAAAAGAAGGAAAGGGGGAAGACTTTGGGAATAGAGCTTCTTTCTGGAAAACTTCCCATCATGCCTGTCATTGTTTTCCAGCATTGCTAGTTTATTTAATCTTTTGTCACCCATGTGTGGGAAGCTGGTCATCGGAATGAGGGCAAAAAGCCCTGCCCGGTGGCACTGACACGCATGCTGCATGTCCTTGCAGATGTCTGCGCTAATGCCTCGAGCTGTGGGAGTGTGAAAATGGAGAGCACTCTCCATCTGTGGTGAGAGGGCTACTTGTCCTACTGCAGGAGCAGCTTCTGCAGATAGCAGGGTGGTCTTCATGTCGCTGGTAGCTATGCAGTGTTGGCCCCTCCCCTCAGGGCATCTCACAGCAAGGCCGCTACATGACTGTGTCATGGTGTTGGGAGGGAGAAAACATGGGGAAAAACATCACATTGTTGACTATATATTCCTCTGTTGAGCCACATCATGGAATTGTAAGCCATCTGCGTCAGTACCACCTGGAAAATTGTTGCTCTCCGGGGCCACCCACATCGACATGTATTGTCACCAGCTATAGAACTTAGGCAGCCCCATCATGCCTCTGTTCATTCTGCTGCAGTCAGTCGCAGCCACTCGTCAGTCCACTGCCACTGAAGAATGCCGTTGAACTTTGCAAGTATCGCTAATGCTGCTACTTTTTCGTTTATAGTTTTATCATCATTTTTGCTGCTTACCAAGGACGGGGAACCAATCTTCTGCCATTGTCATTGCAGTAAAGTGAAAATCTACAGAGACAATGACCACTCCATGTGTATTTACTGCTTAGGCCTTTCTCATGACATGAAGGCCTGCAGCATTTGCCAGGGCTTTAACCAGGCCACTCGGAGATGTTACAAGAAAGCCTTGGAAGTTTACTTACAATTCAAGGCAGTGGAAGACAAACAGCTTGCATTCCAGATGGCTTCGCTGTCGTTTCCTGATGCTTCTCTCCACAACTCCCCATCGACCCACTGCCACTTGCTGATTTCTACAAAGAAAAAGGACAAGTCTGCTAAATTGATGGATAAACACTGCCATGCAGACAAGGACATGCAGAAGCACAGGGAAAAGGGTGCCTCTACTGAATGGTCCCATTCTCCTCTAAAAAGAGGTAAGTCCTTGGAGAAAGACAGGTCCCACTAACCGTGTCTCATACACCAAGGTCAGGGTCTTACATAGACTCTAACCCCCTGCTGGAGGATTCTCTGCCAACTCCACCACCTGGCACTGTCCCTTTGATGATTCTATTGTCTGTGACCCCCATCAAGACCCATCGACATGCGGATGCCGTTTCAGACAATGTCTTAACTGTTCCAAAAACTTTTGCCCCTGACTCCGACGTCAATAACCTCATTGCCATCAGAACAGCTGCTGTTGTCTTAATTGACGCAGGAGTTCCATCTGTTACTCACAATATTTAGCAAGGATCTTTCTCCATCGATGCCTGGCCCGCTGATGGTTCCTTCAAAGCCCCCTCCTCCTGCTGTCGACCCAATGCCAATGACCATCGATAAAGAGGAGCTGGAATACAATCCAGAATACACAAGGAGGAATTTGAAGAGGAGGAGGAGGAGGAAGGTCTGACCCCCCCCCCCAATGTGGTGGGCTCCAGTTCCTGTAGTGAGGACAGTGTATGCTACATGCCTTTTTCCAGGCTGTCCTCTGGCAGGTTCAGTCTAAGCTGGGATGTGCTGCCCAGGAAGAAGATTCCTGTAAGAGAAGTCTTTGCATTCTTAGAGGTGTCTGCCTCATTTTCTCCAATCCATATGGCTTTTTAGTATGCCACAGTGGGTGCTTGGCACAGCCCTATGCTTTACCAGCTGTGCCTCATAATGTATGAACAGTATCCTGTGTCTTCTGATAAGCCCTTTTATTCCTGTCTGAGACAGATTCTGTGGTTATCATGGCTGCTCATGAGAGGCTAAAGGCTCCTAAATATATCCTAAACATACGAATTCTGTCTCTCCTGATAAGCAATCTAGGAGGTTTGATGTAATGGGCAAGAGGCCGTATGCTTTGGTGTCCCTTGGCCTAAGAACTGCCAACTACCAGGCTTACATGATCAAATATCAGAGCAGCCTGTGGAAGTATATGTCTGCCATGGCCCAGGGAAATTGAGGTCCAGCAGACCTTTGCACATGGTCTAGAGGCTAGTAAGCACCTGTAAGGTGCACTTATGATGCCTTGAATGCAGCTGCTCGTGCCGCTGCTTCTGACATTTGCTTGCACTGCCACTCCTGGTTAACAGTTGCTGGCTTTGCCTCCGATGTCCAACAGTTGGTCCTTAATGCTTCCTTTATTCACTGGCCCCAGGCCTCTCCACAGGCCAGAATGCCTCCCGTACCCATGTTAGGCTCACCAAAGGTGTGGATATTGGCAGTGCTAAAAGCCCCATCAAGGGAGGCAGTAGTGTACACCCTGTTGCTCACCAGATGGCTCTTCAAGCAGTTGGGCATTATGATGTATGAGCCAAAGTCGGTATTTGCTCCATGCTAGTGTCTCCAATACATTAGAGTGTCTCTGGACATGGGGCTGAGTCTGTCTTTTCTTCCCTTGGACTGTGCTGTGGTACTAGTTGTCCAGGTTCACCTAGCCTTGTCCAGTTATTATGTATCAGCTAGATGTCTTCTAAGACTGGCCTCATGGCTGCTGCTGTTCTGACTGTCCCCCTGGCACAATTGCACATGAGGATCTCACAGTGGTTCCTCCATGCCCATTGGGCTCAACATTTGGACATGCTGTGCCTCATAGAAGTGACACCTCTGCTTTGCAGCTCCATAATCTGGTGGCTGGATCACTTCAACAGGAAATGGGTTAATCCTTTCTTCATCATTTTTTTCTGCTAGTGATGACAACGGATGCCTCAGTTCTGGGTGGGGTGCCCATCTGGGCCCCTTCCGGACTCCAGGTGAATGGTCCCCCTTGGATACAGTTCTTCACAGCAACACCCTGGTGATGAGGCCTGTTCTGCTTGGCCTGCAGGCCTTTACTATCCTCCTTTCAGGTCATCGGCTGTTCATACATACAGACAACATCTCTGTGAAGTACTCCCTCAAGCGCCAGGGTGGTGTCCACTCGTATCTGATCTGCAGGGAGGTGATGAGAGCATGGCTCTGGGCCATGGAACATGACATGTTTCTGTCGGCTGTCTTCCCGCCAGATACCTTCAACACCCTTGCAGATCGCCTTAGCTGATACCATGCACTCATCTATGAATGGGGGAGCTCCTGGACTCCAGGGCACAGACTTCTTTGCATCTCCACAATGTGTCTGCTGCTTACTTATGTAATGTTGTCACTTGGAGCACTGTGCATACTTTCACTAAACTACAGTCTGGACATCATCTCGTAGATGTGCTGGATTTGGCCTTACGGTCCTGCAAGTCCTTCTTACTAAGGGTCCTTAGATCCTTCCTTCCTTCTCTCTGTACTTAGGTACTGCTTGAGAATCATTCCATGATGAGGTCAGTGGAGGGAGATAATCTTGAACAAAATAGAATTAACCATAACAATAAGTCTTAAAGAGACTCTCCTTGGTTGAGCCATGGGTTTCCCTCCCCACCCCACCCCCTTTTCGGGTGATGGGTGGTTATCCTACCTGCTCTCACATACTTGTTCTCTTCTTATGCCTGAAATAGGCATTTTTACTCAGGTTTCCATACCTTTCCTGTGTGCTTGGTGTGGTCCTAGTTGCTTTGATCCCTGCTGGTCTGAATATCCTCCGAGCTGGTCTCTAGCATGGAACTGAGGCATGATGGGGCCACCCATATTATATAGGCAGTGATGATGCACATCTTTGGTAAATTATGTATTTCCTTGGTTCTGCTCCTGCCTCGGTGATGGAAGATGTAACACAAAGCAGTGATTCCTGCTCCCAGCTTTAAGTTCTGCATTACATGCCACCGGAAGATATCTTAGATGGACCCACATGTGTCTTGCCTCTACCATCTGGGGCTGCACACAATGTTTAAGACTGTAGCCTGTGCTAGATGATGCTCCCCTCATTGCTGATGATCACGCAGACTGGCTTCTTTGTGGCTGGCCGATTAGGACCTGATACTATGATCAGAAGGTCACATGAAAGCTTCTGCAGCAGTGGGGTCAGAGGCCCAGCTTGTGGCCATGCATGGAGCAGTGGCTAAGGCTGTGGCAGGCACCTCAATGGCCTTGGTGCTGCTCCTGGTTGAGGCGAGCGACAGTGTCCTTCACCAGTTAATCCTGGGATATGTCTGTCCCTCCATGCCTTCAGGGACAGCCCTGCCCACCACAGTAGGAAACACAAGAAAAATTGTTGTCACTGGTCGTGGGACTGGGAGAGATCACGCTCCTTCTGCTCCCTCAATTCTCCTGACTGGCTAACACATATTGAGTGCTTGACTTCGGTCGAGCCCTCCTTGGTCGGGGGTCAGATTGCAAGCCCCACGGTGCCCACATCAGGCTTGTCAACCTTAATACCGGCCGATCAGGCCATCAAGATTTTTCTCAACACTGTCCACCAGCTGTTGGAGGAGGTCAAAGAGGAGTCGATATCAAAGAGTGGTATTTTGGTCATCACCCAAGAGGACATGGTCCAGTCGGTGTCCCTGACTGCCTCCACTTGGGAACAGCCTCCACTGGAGGCCGTTCCACCAGAGCTGCTGCACGTCATCAATACTGCACCCCCAGTGGCTTCACCTCAGTGTTGCCTTGGGTCAACAGTTGAGATCTGGCTCGAGGTGCCACTTGCACTCCCAATCTTGCTCGACTGGGAGACATCGCCATTGGGATTCCTCAATCTCCTCATCCTTGGACGAGGAGAGGCTCTGCTATGAGGACTCCTCTCCTTTGCCTTGTTGTTCTTGCTGCGAATTCCTAACTGTTATTTGTTGTTACCTCTGTATCATCCTACGGCGGAGCATATTGCTCCTGTATGTAACCTCTGTTGTATTACCAACTGTTGGAGCATGTGGCTCCTGTATGTAACCCAACTGTTGGAGCATGTGGCTCCTGTATGTAATTGTATCTCTATGGATACCCTGTAACTCTCCTGGGTCGCTCCTGAAAATAGGCACGTTGCTGTCTAGTGTGCTTACCTGGTTAACAAAAGCAAATAAATAAATAAATAAACAGTGGGTCATGGCGGGGCAGGGTAGGGCTCTACCCAGACTCCTCTGGTCGACTGGTCAGCATCAGTCCAGTCCATGCTGGTCCACCCAAGACAGTTGTCCCTGACACCCATCTCTCTGCCTTTGCTGGTGGAGCCATTTCCACCACAGCCTTGGTGGAGTCCCTACCAAGAACTGCCATGTTGCAGCTTGATTGCCAGGCCATCTGTCAGTGGAAGTCATTCAGTTGGATGACTCTAGGATGGTTCATAGTGGCAAATGGCTGAGGGCCATTTTTGAAGAGTCTTTGGCTGACTCGGATGACTCATCTATGCAGTCGTTGGATGCATACCTTCAACTGTGGATTGGTTGAGGAGTTGACTACCATCCATAACCTGGTGTCATTCAGGGCTTTACTCCAACTCATCTCCTCAGAGTCCATGTCCATCCCCTGGAGCCTGTTCAGAAAAGGGCAAAGTACCCTTTCACTGACATCCTTGATAGGGACAAATTCATGGGGGTTGCCTTTCCCATGGCTGATGCAGTTTTTGGGACCGGCTCTGGAGCTTTGGCAGCATTCAGCATTCTTTCCACCACCCTCCTCCTGTATGGTCTGTCCCTTTCCAGGTTCTCCGACCATTCATTAGCCAAGTGTCTGGTCTCAGACTCTGCTTTCTGGTAGCCCAGGAACCAAGGGGATGTGGACAAGCCCCCCCCGACATGGAATCAAAGAAGCTAGAACATGTGGCCAAGAAGGTCTATGCCACTTCCACTCTTGGTCTCAGTCAGGTGAGATACGTCATGGTGATGGCCAATTTTGGTCACTTCCTGTTGGGAGTGCTCGATCATGTCCTCCCTCATCTGCCTACTGACAAGCAGCTGCTGGTGAAAGTGGTCAGAGACCAGGGTCAAACGCTGGCTAAACACCAGCTCCAGATGGCCTTTGATGGATGCAGCTCCTGTACCCGTGCCATGGCAGAGGTCGTCATGGTGCATCACAGGGCTTGGCTGAAGCTCTCCACCTCCACAGCAGATGCTCTGCACAAGCAGGCTGATGTCCCCTTCTTGGGCACCAATCTCTTTGACCTGAGGGTTGAAGGTTATCTCACGAGGATCGAGAAGTTCGTGTCACCCTGGACTCTGTGGCTTTGTCCCAGAAAGACCCAAAGGCCCAGAAACTGAAAAAGGCCTTTTGGTTTCTGTCCTTTCAGCCACAACAGCCTTGACAGCTGCAGCCCCAGCAGGGGCAATACAAAGCCTGGTACTCCAAAGCCAAGTTCTCTGACCATGGGCCCAAAATGAGGTGTAGGTAGGGGACGTGGTGCCCTTTCAGCCCCTGCAGCCTCTGAAGCTGCCCATTGACAGATTGGAGGTGTTTACAACCCACCTGTCCAGTCCCTGACCCAGCTCCCTGTGGGGGGGGCAGCTTTGCTACTTCTGGCCACACTGGTCCATCATTACCATGGGCAGGTGGGTTCTTGAGGTGGTAGGCAGGGGGTTACCTCTTGATTTTCGAAGGTTTCTTGCCTTACTGATCATGCTCCAAGGGAGTCTTCGGTGTCACCGGATATGCTGTCTGCCCTCAGGGATGACATTGCTCTGTTCCTTGTGAAATGGGCTAAAGCCCATGTCCCAGGCAGCCTGGCAAGTCAGAGGTATGTGTCCAGGTATTTCCTGGTCCCAAAACGGATAGGGGACTGGTGCCCCTTTCTGGATGTACAAAATCTCAATCAGTACATGTGGAAGTGCATGTTCTGGATGGTCACTCTGAACCAGATTACACCATCCTTGAAGCAGGACGTGGTTCTGCTCCCTGGACCTCCAGGATGTGTTCTTCCACATCCCAGTCCATCTCTCTGGCTGTACCTCTGGTTCCACACAGAAAGAGTTCTCCATCAGTTCCAGATCATGCCCTTCGACCTCTTGTCCACGCCTAGGGTCTTCTCCAAGTGCATGGCAGTGGTGGCAGCCTTCTTTAGATGCAAGGGCATCAGGGTATACACCTACCTGGATGACTGGCTGATAGTCAGGCCATCCACGGAAGCTGTAGAGCAGTCCGGGGATCTGGCCTCCAGACCTGCAGAACCTTGGGCATCATGGTCAACTTGGCCAAGCCTGAATTGATCTCACAGGTGATTCATTTTATTAGGGCAGAGCTAGGCTCTCTGCAGGCCAAGGCCCACCTCCCTGCGGACTGAGTACTGGATCTTACTGCCTTTGCCTGGTATTTTAGGTTGGGTGCTCACGCCCTGCCTGGGACTTCCTGTGGCAGCTGAGGTACATGACTTCCTGTACCAGCGTGGTCTGGTGAGCCCACTGGTGGGTGCAGCACCTGCAGTAGTAGTTGGGCCATCAGTGGTCCCAGTACCTAGGACACATGGATCAGCTGGTCACAGTGACCCAGCCAATGTGGGATGCCCTCCAGTGGTGGCTGATCCCAAAACATCTGGAGGAAGGAGTCCCATTTGTCTGCCCAGAACTGACTGTCACTCTCACGACGGATGTGTCTCTGATGGGGTGGGGAGCACACCTGGAGATCACAGGGCCTATGGGTTCTAGTCACCCAGGGAGCCCTGTCACCAAATCAACCTGCTGGATCTCAGTGCAGTGTGATTAGCTCTGATTAATTCACTACTTTGATTAGGGGTCAGGTCTTGCATGTCCAGGCAGACAACATCACAACCATGTTCTAGCTGAACAGGCAGGGTGGTATGCACTCCCTTCCACTGTCGGGAGGCCCTCCTCACCTGGATTCTTTGGTGATAATATGTTATGAACTGACTATAATGTTATGACTGCTTTTTTTATTGTGTTTTTATGTATTTATTGTAAGGATGCTATGGTCTTTGGAATAGCACCTTTTTAGAAATAAAGCTGATTTGATTTGATTCATGTGTAGCCTGGGTGCAGATCTCCTGGCGAGTCATGTGGTAGGAGTGGACAGTTAGCTATCAGATGCTCTCAGCCTAGTGGGAAAGATGTCACATGATTGGTTCCAGCATCAGGACATGAAGAATCACCCATTCTTCCTGTGGGGCATGCTGCCAGTGGACCTGTTTGCCTCCTTGGAGAATGCAAAACTGAGTCTGTTTTGTGTCCACCCCAACAGTCTGGGACACTGCTGGGGGATGCCTTTGCGAGGCCCTGGACCCCAGGCTTCGTGTACACCTCTCCTCCCTTCTCCTTGATAACACAAAGTGGTGGTCAAGGCCCAGAAGGGCAAGGTGCGGATGATCCTGATAGCTCCAGACTGGCCACAGCAGTTCAAGTACCTGGATTTCCTCAGCCTCAGCAACAAGCCTTCATGGCAGTTGCCTTTCACCTGGACCTGCTGACCAGACAACAGGAGAAAGTCCTGCATTCAGATCTTCAATTTCTGTACCTCACAGCCTGGTTCCAGAGTGGCTAGAGTTCCAGGCTTTGGGTCTTTCAGAGGATATGCTTCATACTGTGGAGGCCTCCCGAAAAGTCAACTTGCTAGTGCTGTGTATTTACATGGAAAAGGCAGAGGGAGGAGGATAGGGAGGTGTATCAGAGGAAACGGAGGAAAGCAGGTAAAGTAGTACGGAGCGCAAAGATAGCCCAGGAGGTAACAAAAGGGGACAAGACATGTTTTAGGTATGCAAGAGAAAAGAGGAAGACCAGGGTTGGGATTGTAAGTTTAAAAAGGGAAAGGGGGTGGGGGGGCTGTGCAGAGTGGTACCAGCAAAAGGCAGTCATCCTGAACAAATACTTTTGTTCAGTGTTCACAGAGGAAGGAGAAGGGGAGAGGACACAAAGTAACAGGAGCTTTGGAGGGAGAAAGGTGGGCACTAGTCCTTTTTTGGAGGTGAGCGTCCTGAAGAGACTCATTAATGTGAAGGTGGACAAAGCAATGGGGCCGGATGGGGTGCATCCAAGGGTGCTGAGGGAGCTTAAGGAATTACTGGCTACATCTCGGACAGTTCTGTTTAATGAGTTCACTGGAAACAGGAGTGGTTCCAGAGGACTGGAGGAGGGTGGATGTAGTCTTACAACACAAAAGTGGTAGCAGGGAGGAGGCTGGCAATTATAGACCAGTCAGCCTGACATCTGTGGTGGGAAAGTTAATGGAATCACTGCTGAAGGAAAGGATTGCGGAATATCTTGAATCTAGTGGGATACAGGACCCGAGGCAGCATGGTTTCACAGGAGGAGTTTATGTCAAACGAATCTGATAGATTTCTTTGACTTCGTGAAATAGGAACAGAGATGTTGATGGCAGAAAAGGACCTCTTGGCCCATCTAGTCTGCCCATTTTTCCTTGTCTACTATAAAGCCTGGATCAGAGTGGAACAGTGGATGTGATCTACCTAGATATCAGTAAGGCTTTCAGCACCGTTCAACATGGGAGACTGGTAAGCAAGCTCGGTAGCCTAGGAGTGGGTCCCAAGGTGGAAAACTGGATAAGAAATTGGTTAGGAGATGGGAGACAAAGGGTGGTGGTAAACGGATTTCGCTCCGAGGAAGGGAGGGTAATCAGCAGGGTGCCTTAGGGATCAGTGCTGAGAATGGACCAGTGGGGTGCCTCAGGGATCAGTGCTGGGACGGGTCTTCAGTAATGTTTTTATAAATGACATTGCAGAGGAACTGGAAGGAAAGGTCTTCCTCTTTGTGAACGACACCAAAATCTGCAAAGGGTTGACACTTAGAGGTGGGGGGTGGGAGGGTGAAAAGGATGAGCAGAGACCTGAGAAAACTAGAGGAGTGGTCAAGGGTATGGCAGCTGGGTTTCAGTGTGAAAACGTGCAAAATCATGCACTTAGGGCACAGAAACCTAGGGGTGGAGTACAAAATGGGTGGAATGAAATTGACTACCACCAAGCAGGAAAAGAGACGGGGGGGGGGGGTAATTGTATTGGATGACTTAAAGGTGGCTAGGCAGTGTGACAAGACAGTTGGAAGAAATAGTGAGAACTGGTGTGCATACGGAGGGGTATCACCGTCAGAAAGAGGGAGGTGGTGTTGCCTTTGTATAGCTCACTGGTAAGACCCCACCTAGAGTACTGTGTCCACTTCTGGAGACCACATCTCCAGAGCGACATAGACAAAGTGGAGGTGGTCCAGAGAAGGGCAGCTAAAATGGTGTAGGGTCTGCATCAAAATCCCTATGAGGAGAGACTAAAGGATCTCAGTATATATGCCCTGGAACAGAGGAGGTGGGGGGGATGTGCTAGAGCCTTTAAATACACTACCTCATGGAGATAACTAAGGTACAGGAGGGGGAAGTATTTTTTTGGAAAAAGGAACTCAAGAAACTCAAGAAGAAGGGGACATGCAATGAAGCTGAAGGGAGATAGATTCAGGAGAGATGTGAGAAAGTACTTCTTCACACCAAAGAGTGGTGGATTCTTGGAACAACCTTCCAGCAGAGGTGGCGGGGCAAAAACAAGGGTGGGGTTCAATGCATGGGATAAGCACAAGGGAATCCTGGTGGAAAGGAAGGAGGAGAGGGAGAAAGAGCTGTAGATCGGGCACGGTCTGTGGTAATAGTGTAGGTAGGGAGAAACTGGCAGACTGGATGGGCCGAGTGGTCCTCATCTGCTGTGAGATTCTATGTTTCTGTGTCTCTGGTTGGTGTCAGGGCAAGGAGCTTGAACTCCTTGCCTGCCCAGTGACTAGTATCCTCGAGTATGTATTTATTTATTTATTTGAATTTTGGTAACCGGATAAGCCCACTGAGATAATACAGGCCCTTTTTCAGGGGCAACCCAGGAAGAGCAGTACATACAAAATGTAGCATACTTTACAAAGAGAGATGGTTGGATACATTGGCTTAGGTAACAACGATTTAAAGGACAAATGGGTACCAAAATATGAACATCACATAAATTATACAGTAACACAATAAGCAAACACAATATAAAATAAATATATCACATGTGTTATACAATAACATAATTGGCAAATAAAATAGAAAGTTAGGCCCTGTCCACACTACACCAGTAATGTCACAGAAAGCGTTTTCAAAACCGTTGTTGAAAACTGATATTTTGGGCCAGTCTACACTACATGAGTAA
Source organism: Neoceratodus forsteri (assembly GCA_016271365.2). NCBI lineage: Eukaryota > Metazoa > Chordata > Ceratodontiformes > Ceratodontidae > Neoceratodus > Neoceratodus forsteri. The sequence continues at coordinate 86,611,310 of JADMNL010000031.1, read as the reverse complement.
AATCCTGTAATGTTATCAGTGGTAGGGTGGATGCACTGTAACATTTTGGCCCTGTCTACACTGCACTGAAAATCTGTAATGTTTTGAAACTGGTTCAGACTGAAAACATTATAGTGCATCCACACTACCACTGAAAGCAGTTTGAAAACGTTACAGGATTTTACTTGTGTAGTGTGGACAGGGTTAAACAGAGCTTTGAAACCATTAAATAAACCATTGTTGAAACCACCTCACAACAGGTTTCTGTAACGGTTACGAAAACACTTTCTGTAACGTTACCAGTGTAAACGCAAACCGTAACGGTAACTGTTTGGACCCTCTGTAACATTACAGAGGAGATTACCAAGGGTAGTGTAGACAGGGCCTTTCAGTCTGTAATGGTTTCAGTATATTACAGATTTTCAGTGCAGTGTGGACAGGGCCTAATTTATATAGTGGCTGACACACAGAGAGCATACAAAACAGCGCAGCGCAAACAGCAGCTAGGCCAGGCGAGGCTTAGTATAGTAAAGTATTCAATCAGGGAAGAGTAACTTCAGAACGATTGGTTAGAAGAGCACTTGTCAAGTTCCACAGGGAAGATATCTGTACAGTTAAGGAAGTAGAGGAAAGTCCTCTGGAGCAGGCACAGAGAGAGGAGACAGTGAGGTGGGAAAGTAATGAGGATTTAAATTTGGGGAAGGAGGAGCAGGATATTAGGGGTTGAGGTAGAATTGGCAGGTGAAGGTGTATGCTGATTTCCACTATGCAGCCCTGCAAATCTCATGGATAGGGATTTCCTTGGAAGCAGACACTGAGGCAGCAGTATGTCTGGTGGAATGAGCCCAAACCCCTGTGGGAGAGGGACCAGAAGAGTACTTCTGGTCCCTCTCTCAGCTTAGGCTGCGAGTGACAACCCTCAAGATGCACCTGATGGCCATCTCTGCATACTGGGCATGGGCTGGTATGTCTGTGGTGGTCCAGGAGAATGTGATTAGGTGCTTTTTTAAGGGTCTACTAGTTAGCATTTGTGATAAGGGGAAAATCCCATCCTGTTTAAAACAACCCAGTAATGGTTGTTGGATTCAGACACTGTTATACTGTTGCCTTTGCTGCTGTATGTAATTTTTACTGTCTTTTGTAACCTTCCAGGTCGTGCCTGAAAACAGTAATTTCTTGTGTAGTACACATACCCGGTTAACAAACGCTAACTAAAATAAATCTGCATTCCAGTGGTTTCCTCTTTTTAATTCCTCTGCAGGCCATCGGAAATGCTAAAACAACAAGGAATGATAACAGCAGCCGCTTTGGGAAGTACATTGAGATTGTGTTCAATCAGAGGTATCGCATAACTGGAGCACACATGAGAACATACCTTCTGGAGAAGTCTCGGGTTGTTTTCCAGGTAAGTGGATGTGTAGGGTCTGTGTATGTGTGACTCACTGTCTGGCAGAGCAATGCAGTATTGATCCACCTCAAGTGAGGACTGGGTAGGAAGCTCCAGCCATCTGGGGTGGACTTGATGGTATATGTTATCATTATCATAATTTTTATGTTTGCTTGTGTGTGCAGTGCAAAGTGAATGTCCTGTTACGATAAGACCATTTCAGAGGTGCGTCACTGTCAGGCCCAGTGCAGCTCAAACTCCAGTGGGCTTGGCAATGATAGGCTGGTGACCAGCAAAGCTGATCATGACAGTATTCTCTGCTTGCTGGGCAGAAACTTCTCATAGTTTAAAAGATCAAACCACTCCTGTCACCACTCAGGAAGCAAAGAACACACCCTCACTCTGCCTATCTTTCCTACCTCTTCCCTGTTTCTATCTCTGATTCCTCACCTCCCTTCGTGTCCACCACATTCACCATCTATGCGTCACTCGCTCTCTGACCCCGCTCCCATTCTGCCTGTTGCCCTCTCTATTGCTGCAGTGCTGATCAGAGCTCCCAATAAATTAAGTGAAATGGCATTTATGGGGGGGCCTGCCACTCACTGGCCACCTTCCTTCCCCACGATTTTCATGCGGAGCCCTGCACCCACCCCCTTACTCCTCATTGGCCTGACCCCACTGTCACTCCCCCGAGCCTGGAGACCTATGTTTTGCAGAAAGCACTAGGGCTGAATGCAAGATTCTTTTGCAGTCTCCTGATCTGGTCTATTTTCTTTTCAACGTAAATAATTTTTTTCTGTATGTGCACCTGCCTACTCATTGGCCACCTCCCTGTGATTTGGATATGGAGCCCTGCTCTTCTCATTGGCTGGGCCCCACCATCAATCACCCTCACCTGTTAGTCACTGGGTCCCTATGTTTTGCAGAAATCGCTGGGGCAGAATGCAAGATTCTCTATCACTCTCCTGATCTGGTCTAATTATTTTTTCTAAGTAAAGGATTATTTTTCTGTATGTGCAGTCAAATTTACTAGCTTCTTGAAAATATTGCCTGCATACATGTGCCGCCAGTGGGATGGTTTTGTTGTGGTGTGTCTGTTATTATATTGCAAACTTCAGAAAGAGTAATGTGACACGGCGTGGGTTTCTTGGCCTTGGCACCAGTGTGTTTCTTTTCCTGTTCGCATTCTTCTGCAATTGTGTTTTTAAGAGATTTTTTTTTTAAGAGATAAAATAGCAAAATGGACAAACATTCTTTTCTTCCCTCTATATGTCTTCTGTAAGCTGAATGTTTTGCTTTGGCAGTGCTGGCCTGAACATATTATTATGTTTGCCTTGCATGCAACAAGAAAACATCTTCCTCTGATAGTGGCTTTTGAAGGGCGTGATACTGTCCCTCCAACGCAGAGCAGTGTTTAATGGGCGAGTCTGTAGCAGACCAATTATCAGCCAGCCTAATTATGACAGAGTTTTAGCTTGGTGAGTGGAATGTGCATCTACTTCAAAACAAAAAGCTGACCCAATCATGGTGTCTTTGATGTAGGTGCCCAGCAGGTTGACCTCTCCTTATCAGACTGGCTTTGGTATTTCAAACATCCACAGCCTGTACTGTTCCAGCTGTTAAAAGTAATGTGTGTATGAGTGTCTTTCTTTCTCTCTCTCTCACTGTTGGGAAAGTAAGCAATAAGGCATGATGGGGTGTGCGTGGAACACATTTTACCGCATGACCAGGGGTGTAATAAGGCACGAGGCTGAAGGCCGAGTGACTTTAGCCACTAGCTGTGCAGTAAAATGTGTTCCACGCACATCCCAGAGTACCTTATTGCGCTTATAAAATGGGCTCCTTTTTTCAAAACTTTTTACCGTTGTGGAAAAGCATGTTTATATGTAGAAACAATAGATTTACTTGTGTATATTTATGATAAAATAGTCCTTCCACCCACTACAAATGATGTCATTGATGATGATGTAATTGTATTATTGACTACTTTCTTCTTCCTGTTTTGTTCCCCACATTCAAGATATGGAATGTTTATCATAGAATGTTTACCATGGAATACATGGATTCAAAATTCTGCTCGTTTCCATGGGCAGAATGTTTCTCTCCTAACACTCTGTACCCACGGACAACATAGAGGATTGTCTATGGGGAGGCATTCATAACAAGGATATTCTCGATCGAGAGGTATCCTTGGCAACGTTCGACCTCGAGAGCGAAGCTCGAGAGGTTGTCTGTTGCTCAGGATACCTTGAGATCCGAGAAGATCCTTGTTTGTGAATGCCTCCCCATAGACAATCTTTTATAGTGTATGGGGAGTCTATTCATTTCAAAACAGTGAATGGAAGCAGCATTTTTTAAAATAATGCCTTACTTGGCTTCCGTGTTGAGACTCGCTCCAGCACTACTAGCTCCCTCGCCGACGCGGCTTTTAAATCGCGCGTGCGCGAATGCGTTCAATCTTGTTGTGCTGCACCGGTGACGTACCCAGTGCAGCACAACAAGATCATGACGCACTGAGGCGAGCACAATAACGCTGTTGGGAGCATGGATTTCCATGCTCAACAGCGTTCCACCATACACTATAAAGGCCTTTGTTACAGTCAGAGACTCAATTATCTCACTGTCAGGGCAAGAAGACAGTTCCCTGATGAGCAGGTAAAGATAGAAGGGGGATTTTTCACTGTCAGCAAAGAAACCGTTGTAGTGAAAACTATAAACAATACGTATTGTTTCTAATTTGTTTATGTACATAAGGAAAGTGTGATAATCAAGGAAACTACAGTTAATTAATTTGTTTTACTTTTTATTTAAGGTAGTTTTATTTTTAGGGCTCAGATGAAGTTTTTTTTACAGTTGTAAAGGTAGCAGCCATGTTTGTGGTGGAAGATCGGTTCTGGCTGTAGGGGGCTAACTGAAATGCCTGTGTTCCAAATGCCCACTGATCTGGGTTCCAGACTCTTCGCAGTCCTTTTTTTTTTTTTAGTCATGTGTAAACCACATTTTACACATAAATAACAGCCAATCAGATTCCATGATTTTACCCTGCCATTTTATAATGCTATTTATTCACCTGGTAAAGGTGATTATCCCTGCAATCTTTCTGTTTTTACATGCCTCAGTAAGGCAGTCCTTTCTAAAGATAAAACTTTTTGGAGCATTGTAAATTTTGGAACAAAATATCACAACCGAATAGAGACCTATATTGAGCCAGTAACATGGGTCAACCACTTTAAGCAACTATTCTATAGGGATGACCCGGACTATTTGTCCGGTATGGCAAAACTTCAGAATACAGGGAGAGAGTTTGCTCCTGACTCAGGGATTACATTTTCAGAATTAGTGGTTGCTTTAGACTCTTTTAGCAGAAGAAAAGCACCAGGCCCTGATGGGGTCCCATTATATGTAATAATAAGAACCAAATATTTTTGGATTCCTTTCTTGCATAACTTTTATAATTACAACTGGAGATCAGGAGACATACCTAAAAACTGGAAGCTGAACATCATTGTTCCAATATTTAAGAAGGGTGATAGGAAGGACCCTGGGTGTTATAGGCCTATTAGCCTTCTGGATACCTTGGGGAAGGTTTTTACAAGAATTCTAAATAACAGATTAATGAGCTGGGTAGAGGACAATAATACAGTAGATGAAGCACAGGCAGGATTCAGAAAGGATCATTCGACAATTGTTCACAAATATTAAGTAGTCAAAAATCAAAAGCTGTTTTGTAGCTTCATAGATCTCAAAGCAGCTTTTGATAAGGTTAATAGAATGCTTCTATGGGGTAGATTACAAGAACTGGGGATTGAACCGTCATTACTAGAAATGATTAGACTCATGCATCACGATAACTATACTAGTGTTAGATATAGCGAGACTGGAGAATTGAGTGGCTGGTTCAAAAATAACATTGGGGTGAAGCAAGGATGCACCCTGGCCCCTTTACTATTTAACCTTTACTTCACTACAGTACTGAGAGAAATGTATAATTCTGATTTTCATTTACACAAAACTGGCTCCAAAGCAATATCATATTTAGCTTATGCTGATGATGTCGCTCTGCTTTCTGTTAGTCATCTGGGTATTTATTTATTATTTTTTATTTATTTTGTTTTTGTTCTCCAGGTAAGTGCACTAGACAAATCCTGCGTATTTTCAGGCACGACCCGGGGGAGAGGGATACAGATGAATGCCAACTGACCTTGAACCAGATTAAGCTGTTGGTGGTATTTTTAGTGAATGAGGGGAAATTTGGCCAGGGCATCGGGGGAAATTCCGCTGCTGTTTTCGAGAAGTGCCATGGGATGTTTAACATCCACCTGAACTACCACCAATCCAGGCAGATGGGACCTCGGTTTAACATCTCATCCAAAAGACGGCACCTCAGGAGTGCAGTACTCCTCTCATGCTGCACTACAGTGTCAGTATTGGGATATTAACCCAAGAGCCTGGTGTGGGGATAGAACCCACAGCCTGCTGATCTCCCGGCCTCAGAGGCGAGTGTGTTACCTGCTGAGCCACTGACACTGACACTGGTATGAGTAGGAGCCTTGTAAAATTCTACTTAGAATGTCAGAAAGCTGATTTACAAGTCAATTATGACAAAACTAAGGTTGTTGTTTTCAGGAGCAATAAAAATACATATGGATATTATGTGAACAACCATAAACTTGAGGTTGTGAGGGAATTCTGTTACTTAGGGCTTATAGTTGGCCACACTGGAACCTGGGGAGCCCATTTTAAAAGTGCATAATCTAAGGCTGATAGCTTTCTTCCAATAATTTTGTCTTTTTCCCATAAATATGGAGGAAAATCAATAAAGGGAAATTTAATGGTTGCACGTGCAAAGATTAAAAGCCAGTTACTGTACGGTGCAGAAGTATGGGGAGGAGACCTTAGAGGGACTCTGGATCCTTGTCTAAATAAATTTTACAAGAAAATAATGGGTCTCCCGAATAGTGCCCCTTCGGCTGTGGTTAGAGCTGAGATAGGTCGGTTATCGGTTGAGTGCTGCTGTGTACGAAGGCGAATCAACTATCGGATTAAGGTTTGGATGCTCCCAGATAGGCTTCCTCGACTATGTTTAGAGGAGGCTATTATTTATAAACATTCCAATATAACCTTCCCTTGCATGAGTGTGGCTGAGGAGCTTATAAAACCCTATGGTTTGTTGCATATAATTTCGGATAGTTTTAGATATCCCCTAGATAGTAGTAAAACAATAGTATATAACAGAGTTAGAGATATTTTCATTCAAAGGGATTTGGAAGCCTGCAGGCTCTCTAAGGCCTGTTTGTGGCTTGCCAAAAATAAAAGTGAGCATAAGCTTGAGAAATATCTCTGTGTTTTAGTAAATCCGAGGCAGAGAACACTTTTGACAAGATTTCGATTTGAAACCTTTATAACCAACCGAAAAAGGGGACAATATGAAGGGGAAAAGGCCAAGGATTTTAGGTGTAAATGTTGTCTTGGAGAAGATAACCTATGACATCTGGAATTATTATGCCCATTGTATGAGAAATATAGGCACTCTTTGTTAGGTAGCAGCTTGAGCCAGCAACAGTACCAGCCTCAACAATTACTGACCTAGTTACTAAAATCATGCGACCTTAAAGTGTTGGGCCCCATAGTCTCCCTCCTCAAAATAATTGATCAAAGAGGGCTTCATTTAAGTACTTAAAATTTGTGTTGCTGTAATTATGGATTTTTGAATTTTATATGTATTCCCAATGGTGTAACTCATATTGACATGTTTAGAGCACATTCTGCTTTCTTTGGGCCGGATATTCAGACTGCGCCAGGCAGGTGCGCATGCCTGGGCGCAGTGCAACTAGGATGCGCCAGGGCGAGGCCTGGGCGATATTCTATGGTGCTGCGCCATGGCTCAGCACCGCTGAATATGGCACCGTGGCGCCCCATGGCGCAGTGGTGCATGGCCATGCAGAGTGGCAAGAGAGGAGCAGGGATGCACCAGCGCAAGTGCAGTTGCGCTAAGCGCCGGACCGTGATATTCAGCGGTGGGTATGCAAATGGGGCCATGATGCATGCAAGGCACAAATGGGGCCATTTGCATGCATGTATACCAATCGGCAACTTGCTCCTGTCACCCAACATAGTCCCGATATGTGATAGAGTCATTCACATATCAGGACTCAATAATAGTACAATCGGATCTGCACGCAATTGGCCCTCGCTGTGGACAAATGGCGTACAGCCGTGCTATGCGGCTGTCAGTCAGTGAGAGCTGCCGCCCTCCGCTGACCGGGGGGGGGAGCCGGGTGGCGGGACTGAGTGGGCGGGTGAGGAGGGGGGGTACCGCCGGATCACCAGGGATTGTTAATTCTACAAAGCCTGCGATCGGGCTTGGGAGAGGGTCCACTGGACCACCAGGGATACATTTTGTGACACTAAGCCCGTGATCGGGATGGATTCGGTCCACTGGACCACCAGGGATAAATATATTATTACAAAGCCCGCGATCCGCTAGGGGGCAGGTCCACTGGACCACCAGGGAAGGAATTATCTTTATGAAGCCTGCGATTGGGCTGGGGGGCAGGTCCACTGGACCACCAGGGAGGGAATTATCTTTATGAAGCCTGCGATCAGGCTGGGGAGCAGGTCCACTGGACCATCAGAGAGTTTCATCCTTCTGGAGCCCACTGGGGGGGGGGTGCGATGACGGAACGCAGCTCAGGAGGTCGGGTGGCCACCCACGGCTGGTGGCTGCCGTGTTGCACCCTGCAATACAGCAGCTCACCTGTGGGTGGCCAGGCCTTGCTCCTTGTTTTTCCGGTGGATCTTTGCGCCCCCCTCCCTGTGCGGTGCAAGGCGGGTGTGTGCCTGCATATGCGCCGCATATCCCGGGCTGAATATCGGGATGTGCAGGCTACGTAGACACGCCCCTGCACTTGCCTACACGCGACATTGGAAAGGCCTCACGCGATCGATTTGCGCGGAGCAAATTCCCCTTTTGAATATCGCCCTGGGGCGCATCAGTGGGTTGCACATGGCACAACACTCTTGCGCCATACGCAACCCCTTTGAATATCCCAGCCTATATGTATTATCCAACCTGTGTTCTCTTATTGATATGAGGTGTTACTTTGTAACCACAATTTTTAATGTGAATCTGTATTAAGTATAAGATTGTGAGTATGATCTGTCATTTTTACATATGTGTGTGTAATATATTTATTTAATTTCATTGGATACATTTTTTGTAATGATTGTAATGGTCTCATGACCGATCAGTAAAATTTTACTTACTTACTTACATGCCTCAGTAACATCCATGCTATATAATTATAACAGTATTTATAAACGGTTTAAGTTTCAAGCAGTCAGCTTTGTGTTTGTAATGATCTTGTATCTCTCTGACTAGTGCTGGAGTAGGTTATTTTTTTTTTTACAGTGGAAGTCTTAAAGAGCTAGTGGAGCCAAAGCAGATAGACAGGAAAATGATACAAATTTTAAGAAGTAGTCAGTTGTAACTTTATTTCTGAAGCATTTTTTTTCTTTTGCTCATTAGAATGCCTTCAATGTGATAATATTGTGCTGGATGTGTGGAACAGCTCTTAGCCTGTCAGCTGACTGGTCTGTCTGCATTGCCCCCCCCCCCCACTACATCGGTATGGTGAACTCACTGAAAGTGACATCACAAGTGAATGACCTGGCAGTCACTGAATGGCTGTTCCTAGGCAACAGTGATGTCAGTGAGGTAACAGTGCTGATGATGTAGTGGGGCAGTAGAGCAAGATATGTCAGCTGCCAGGCTAAGAACTGTTCTATATATCACACCTACTAACATCAGTTAAACAATCTTCTAATTAATCAAAGGGGAAAGAAAAAGTACCTCGGATACAAAAGGTTACGGCTGGTTGCTTTTAAAATCTAATATTAGTTTTAGGTAGTACACTAGCTCTTTAATTTCAACCCCTGCATTGATCAGCCCGAGATGGTATTTCACTTTTTTATTCTATGTATTTTCCCCTAGCTGGCAGTTCTCTGCCTCCTGGTCCCCAGATACATCAGCCCTCCATGCCACTTGATGGGGACAGCTGTAACCTGTACAGTGGGCCCCCTTATAGGGATCATGACAGGCAGTAGAGAGAGTATAAATATGTATACAGAGAACAGTGTACTCCAACTCCCTGTCATGTTGATTGTGCTGTCCATTTCTGAGCCATCATCTTGGCGACCACATGTCGTGATGCAGGAATCAGTATGACAAGTTGATGTTTTATTGTTACCTGTTGTAGACGTGGTGCATCAGGTATACACAATGATGTGTGTTTGTTGGGTTTTTTTTTTTTGGTCATGTTAATTTTCTTAATTCTCCCTTGCCAGACAGCCCCAACATACAATGGCACCTACCTGCCAGCCACTGTTCGCCAAGGTTCCCCCCCTCCATTGGGGCAGTCATGTTTCCCCAACTCCCATCGGGTAGGACTAAACAGAAGCTTGTGGAATTAGGGTGAGACTGTACTGAAAAAAAATTGTGAAAACAGCAATTTCATAAGGACATGACAGATGCACGTCACTTTTGTTGCATCACATGTTATATATATACTCTTTGTGGTTGGTTTTGCTTCTGTGTGTACTGTAACAGCATGTTTACTTCTTTTCTATTACGTCTTTTTCATTTATACTGGGGCTCCTGCAATTATCATGCTATCATGGATACAGCACTAGAATGCTTATGCTGCCACAAGGTTAATTCTATATTGGACAGATTTACATATAAACATACGAAACTGCCAGCAGAAAAAGGCCGTAATGCTGTATCGAGTCTGCAGCTCAGTTACTTCCTTGGTACTGCCCCCCTCCTCAACTCCACCCAGAGTTATCTCCCACCTTCCCATTCCCCTCTCCTTACCCCTTCCCAGCACAGCCCCCTTCAGTCCTAATCCTCTTCATCGCCCTGTCCCACCTGGTCTTGAAACTGGCCACCGTCTTTGCTGCCATCACCTCCTCCTCCTGTAGCTGATTCCACTGCTTCACAACCCTTTTAGTGAAAAGTGCCTCCTCATTTCCTTCTTGAATCTATCACCCCCCACCAATTTAAGGTGATGTCCCCTTGTTTTACCCTCCTTTCTGTTTTTTTTTTATAGAGTTGTTTGCTCCCCATTACCCCTGCACCTTACTTGGCAATGGGAGAGACATACATTTTTCTGGTTTTCTCCTGTTAACCCAGGACCCCAGAACACAGTCGTGCATGCGTGTGGAGGCATGCACATGTGCCCTGGCTCCAGTGACTGCCACTTTCTCCCACCTGACCTATTGCCAGATCTCCCTTAGGCTTGGCACTACCACCTGGCCTCCATTGTGAGGCAGCCAAGAGCTGGGGAGACCTCACTTCCCACTCCAGAGAAGAGAGCTGCTGGCCGACAGCTCAGTCCAGCTCTGTACCCTCCCCCACCCCCTTCCCGGCTGGCCACAGGTAACACAAGCTCACTCCCAAACTCGGGTTGCTGGTGTGGCGCGAGGTGTGGTGTTCCAGTGCCTCAACCCTCAGCACCACCTGGCGGCCCTTACCCTCCTTTCTTAAGTTAAAGATACCCTCCGTACCAGCCCTGTTTATGCCCTTAAGGTACTTTAAGGTTTCGATCATATTCCCCCCTCTCCCTTCTGTCTTCCATGGTGTACATGTTCAGTTACCTCAGCCTCTTCTCATATGTTTGTTTACGTGCAAATCACCCTGGCCCATGTAAAGGAACATACCATAGAATGTGTCTCTCCACCCCCTTATCCCCATCCGTCTCTCTCCGCTTCCTTATTTCCTCTTAGTCTTGCCTCACCCCTGACTTGGTGTTATGTGGGGATTTTAATGCCAGTTGATTGGGATCAGGAGCCGATACCACTCACACCTCTGTATCTGAAGCTCACCCATCTCAAGTAATAACTGAACCCACCAGGCTCATTGTTACATCTGGCATTTCCTTTTGCACTGGGTCCTTACCACTAGCCAACTAGAGGAGAATAAATAGAATAAAAAAATCCCATCTCAGGCTGATCCATGCAGGGGTCAGATTAAGTTTTGTAGCTACTAGCCAGAAGGGTAGTGACTTGCAAAATCCACTAGCCCCACAGGCTTTTCTACTGGCCCAGCTGATCTACTTATTGAAATATAAGCACTCCTGGCTACTTAAAAAGATTTTGACTATCCCAAAAGAAAATCTAACAGCATTTGGCTAGTGGACTGCTGCCAATTTTGACCCTGTCCATTAACATCCACATGTGGTCACACAGTTGACAGTACAGGAATGGACAGCCAGGACTACCCTCCCAACACACACACACACACAAACACACACACACACACACATTCACCATGGCAAACATCCGGCATTAACAAATGCTTGTTATTTTTTCAGAGCATGAACTCCAGGTGCCAGTACACCAGTCACCGCTTGTCTTTTTCTGTGTAGTCTGAAAAAAGTGCGTGCAGTGGAACTGTAGGAACAAACTCATGTGTGTGTGTGTGTGTGTGTGTGTGTGTGTCTCTCTCTCTCTTCGAATATGGATTTTCCTCTCTTTGTTTCATCTGTTGAATGCAGTTTGCGGTAAGGGATATAGAAGCCTCTTGAATAATACAAGCTGCACAGTTTGATGCTGAGTACAAACCTAGTGCAGCACTCTTTGTTGTGGGGGCTGGTCTGAGAAGACAGCTGGAGTGGGTATTGGGGAGGGGGGTTCCCTACTGAGAAATTCGCTGCAGTTTCTCAAGGCGTGCATAGGAAGGGGTATAACAAGTGGGAAGAGGGAGGTGTTGATACCTTCATATAAGACCATGTTCAGACTTTACCTGGAGTGCAGGGTACAGTCCTGCAGGCCTCATTTAAAAAAGGATATAGATGGGTTGGAGAGGGTTCAGAGAAGGGCAACAAAGATGGTACAAGGTGTGCAAGAGAAGCCATACGAGACTAGATGGAGAGAATTAAATCTATACCCGCTGGAGGTTAGAAGAGATAGAGGTGACATGGTAGAGACTTTTAAGTATACAAAGGGAATAAAGTGAATGAAGGTAGCTTATTCAAAATGAAAATAGGAGTTAAAACAAGGGGTCATAATTTAAGATTGGAAGGGGGAAGATTTAAGAGCAATGTAAGGATATGTTATTTCACTGAGAGGGTGGTGGAACCCTGGAGCAGATCATCTAATGAGGTGATGTGTACAGAAACCGTGGAGGAATTCAAAAGGGCGTGGGACAGACATAAGGGGTGGGCTGCTGGGCAGAGGAAAATATCCCTGGGAAGTGGAGACAAGTAGGGGCGGGTGGCAAATGGGCACACTAGATGGACCAGGATGGTCCTTTTCTGCTGACACATTACTATGATACTATGACTTGCTGCTGCAGAGGTGTGCTGGACAGAAGGCTGGTGGTGCATGGACTGGATTGAGATGGATCAGTTTTCATGATGGCTTTAGGGTAGCCACCTCTGTTGTGGGCTCTGAATGTGAAATTGGAGGGACAGGATTATATGTGTTGCCAAAACAGAGCCTACACGAGACAGCTGTTTCTGTTCACTGTGTCTAGATTTGCTCCTTGGCTCTGACACTGTGTGTTTGTCTGTGTGTGTGTATATATAAATGATGGGTAAGTTCTGTAAAAACAAATGCCCTCTCACTAGCAATTATCCCTCCCACCTTCTGATAGCTTCCCCCATTGTCCCATCCATAAAACAAACTCCCTCTCACTACCAGTTATCCCGCCAGCCTCCCAATCGCTTCCCCCAGTGCCCCGTCAGTAAAACAAAATCTCTCCTACTGCCAATCATCCCGCCCACCTCTGATCATTTCTCCAGTGCCCGTCTGCAAAACAAACTCCTTCTTATTGCCAGTTTGCCCCCCCCACACACACACACACCTTCCAATCATTTCCATGGTGCTCCATATCTGTAAAAGAAGGTGTTCCAGTGGCATCTTCTACCCCCACACCCCCACCCTCAACCACCCTCTCAGCACCCACCACCCCACTCCCTCACACCTCTCACTTACCTATCCGGTCCATGTCCTTCTTCTTCTAACACTGACTGGGAATGGACTGAAAATGAACAAGGTAAGTTTGGTTAATAGCTTTTTAATGCATTTTGAACTTTTACTCATAACTTTGATTTTTTTAAATATTTTTGCCCCACATTTTCAACATTGTCCTTTTTTACTCCACTTCATGAACCAGGTAAGTGACATTTTTCAAATCCCACCTCAAACATGTTTTTTCAGTTGCTCTGCAAAATCCTGATTTGGACAGGATTTTAAAAATTCCACCTGTCTTGAACAGAAGATTGGGTAATTAAAAGGATATGTCAAACATTTAGGATCAGAATCTTAAACAACAAAGTTATGAAGAAATGTTGACATTTTTTATGGTTTACTCACAATGTTCCTATTTTTCCAAATTTTGACCCCACATTCACAACATCGCCTTTTTTTTTACCCCACCTCATGAACCAGGTAGGTAAAATATTTCATATCCCCCCACCAAACATGTTATTGCAGTCACTCTGTGAAATCACATTTCAGATGGGATTTAAAAAGTTCCATCTGTCTTGATCATAAGGAGGGGTAATAAAAACACTGTTGGAAGATTTGGTGTCACAATCTCAAAAATCAGAAAGTTATGAGGAAACATTTAAATTCTTCACCATTTACCGATAGCTTTGCTATTTTTTCCAGACTTTGACCTCAAATTTTCAACATAGCATTACGTGGAAACTTAGACAACGATGGCAGAAAAAGACCACTGGTCAATCCAGTCTGTCCAGAAAACCTAACAAACCCAGGACCTGTTGTCCATACAGGGTTCTAACCCACACCATCCATCCCCGTACTCCCTGCTCTACCACTATTGCTATCTCCCTGAGAAAGCCTTTCACTCTGTCCTGGCCATGTTTGAAACCTTTCATAGTTTTGGCACTCACCACATCAGCTGGCAAATTGTTCCATGGCTCTACCACCATTTCTGTAAAATAAAACTTTTTTGCTTCCCTCTTGAATCCCCCACCCATTAGTTTCCACTCATGCCCCCGTGTTCTTGATCTGCTACTTATGCTAAATAGCTTTTCGCAGTTTACCTTCTTCATTCTGTTCTGGAACTTGAAGGTCTCTGTCATACCTGTACTGAGCTCTCTATAGAGGGTATAAAGTTGTTGGCAATTCACCAGGTCCCTCAACTCTCTTTGTCCTTTATGGCCAGAGTTCTTATCCACACAATGCTTGGCCCCCTAGGTAATTGTCCTAGGAGCCAGTCCGCCAGTGCAGTGGTTGGATTTCCACTTGCGACGCCGGCGACCCGGGTTCGGAAACAGACCCGAGTCATCGGAGAGCCTGCCGGGGGGAGAAGGATGGAGCGTCCCATGGATGGCTCTCCTTCTCCGAGGGGAGGGTAGGGAAGTGCCCAGCGCACAGAGGACTCCTGGCGGAGGCCGGGAGATACTCACGCTCCAGCACTTATTTCATGGGAGGCTGGATGGACGCTGGCGTCATTGCACGTCCCCACCTCCAAGAATACAGGAAAAAGGAGAAGGCGGGCGAAGGCCACTGTCTCAGTGAAGCCCTCCTTGGGGCTTCGATTAACTGTCATCGCCTCTCCCCCGACTAGTCACTAGTTACGCTGCACGGATTGGGGACTATTGCCATGGCTTCACACTCTGGTGGGTAAGTCGGGGGTAACTGGGGGGAGTCAGCGGCAATAGATGATGGTGGGAGTGCCAAGGGCCGTGGCCAGGTCTGAGGAATGATGGTGGCCCTGCCAGGAAAAACAGAATAAAAAAAAAAAGAAAGGTAATTGTCCTAGGGACACCTTAAGTCAATATAATAACCCCAGCAAGTGTGAATGGATAAAGACTCACCGGTTATTGGTGGGAGCCATCGGAAAGCTCTTGCTGCTCTTATTACTGTGCTCTGGCAGTGTTGAGCTTAACCCTGGTCCTCTGGCAGCCATCTCATCCCCAGAGGACCTTTCTAGCAACAAAGGAGTAAGCTTTATGCATGTTAATGCATGCAGCCTACTGAAGAAGTTGACTTCTGTTCAGGCGTGGGCCTGTCATATCTTGCCTGATGCTCTGGTGGTCACTGAGTCATGGCTTAAACCTGGTACTGCTGACCATGAGGTGAATATTCCAGCCTATTCCTTGTTTAGAACTGACAGGCAGGCTAGAGGAGGAGGAAGAGGAGTAGGAGCTATTTATGTTGGAGATAAACTCTCGGCCTCAATAATAGATTCAACATCTGTGCCTAAAAAGTTTGAATCCCTGTCCTTCAAAGTCGAGCTCTCCCCTTCTGTCTCATTCTGTGTCATAAGATGCTATAGGCCACCGTCTGCAGGATTGTGACTTTTGGATCCCTTAAGTAATTCACTAGGATCCCTGCCATCGGAGTTCATTATATTAGGGGACTTTAATCTGGACTGGCTTTCCAGTGTCTCCTCACTCCTTAAATTCCTTTATGACTCCGTTGGACTAGCACAACTCATCACAGTAGCTACACGTCCAAATAAAAAGAACCCCATTAATAGCACCCTGTTGGTCCTTATTCTAGAATCCAAGCCTCACTTGTTTTCTCACGCTAGTGTGTTCTTCTCTGACATCAGTGACCACTGTTTTATCGCCTGTATAAGATCTGCCTCTAAGCCACAGCCTTTACCCAAACATACCTTCAAGAGATCTCGTCATAATTTTGACCCTCAGGCATTTATCTCAGATCTGAGGGACTCTGTGAGTTGGCAGGACTTCTACCTAGCAAACTTGATAAACGAGGCATTCCACACTTTCCAGGGAATTGTACTAGGGTTTCTGGACAAACATGTACCACTGGTCAGAGTACTCCCCATGAAAAGATCATGCCGGTGGTTCACGGCAGACCTAAAGGCAACATTGTATAATTGAGATTTGCTCTGGAAAACAGCTCGAAAAACTAAGCTCCCAGCTGATTGGTCTTCCTTTACAAGGGCGAGAAACCTCTGTACAAAGTTGGCCAGGGAAGCTAAGGCTAAGTATTACTGCACAGAGCTCGACACTTCTTCTAAATATCCATCTAAATTCTGGAAAACCCTTAAGGACATCGAAGGTCATGCATTCACAAATTCCCTACCTACAAGAATCACTATTGGTGCTACCACATTCTCAGATAAGCAAACAGTCCTTGATTCCCTTAACAATCATTTCACCACTGCAGGTCTAGCCTTTGACACCTCCCCTGCCAGCATCCTCTGTTCACAACTCTGCATACAGAATGAAGTATCTAGTACTATGTTCTCCTTCCAGCCTGCATCTCTGAAAGAGGTTAAAGATCTTCTGTTGCAATTAGATATCAGGAAGAGTGCTGGTGCAGATCTTATAGACTCCTTTTTCCTGAAACTTGCTCACCATGTCCCAGCTGTGCCGATTACTCACCTTTTTAATCTATCACTCTCCCAGGGCATCCTTCCTTCTTTATGGAAAACTGCGCATGTGATCCTCCTTTTCAAATCTGGAGACCCCAGTGATCTATACAACTACAGGCCCATCTCTCTTCTTCCTATCCTGTCTAAGCTGTTGGAAAAAATTGTAAGTGTACAGCTCAGGAACTATCTAGAATCCACAAATTTGCTTAACCCTTTACAATCCGGCTTTTGGCCATGGCACAGCACCGGCATGGCACTCGCCAAGGTAACTAATGACTGGCGGCGAGACTTGGACGACAAGAAATTTGTCTGTACAGTATTTTTAGACTTAAGCAAGGCCTTCAACACTGTTGACCATGACCTGCTCCTCACTTCCTTCTGGAACCTGGGCTTAGACCCACCATCCTTGAGCTGGTTTTCCAATTATCTTTCAGGTCGTCTTCAACAGGTAAAAGTGGAAGGAGAATTCTCGCCCTTAAAACCTTTGTTGAGGGGTGTACTGCAGGGCTCCATATTGGGCCCCCTGCTCTTCACAATATATAGTAACAGAATTTATACCAATCTCAAAACAGCCAACGTCCATCTGTTTGCAGATGATAAGGTGCTTTGTGTTAGTAGTCCTTCCCCTGAAGCTGCTTGTCGGGACCTTCAACAGGAATTTAATCAGTTGCAACTGTAGCTTTTGAACCAGAAACATCTCTTGAACGCTAAAAAAAACAAAAACTATGTTATTCTCACCATTTCTTCATGCACCAAATCCTGTTACCCAAGGAACCCTGCCTCAGACTTCTACACTACTAGGCGGACTGCTGGAATTTGTACCCAAGTTCAGATACCTGGGGGTCTGGATCGATCATAGCCTCTCCTTTAATTATCATATTGAAGACTTCTTAAAGAAGCTTAGACAGAGGCTTGGTCTTTTCTACAGGATTAACTATCTGCTTACTTGGGATGCTAAGAAAAGTCTGGTGCAAACCACATTCCTCTCCTTGCTGGACTATGCTGATTTCATCTACAGCCAGGGTCCGGCTACTGCACTGGTGAAACTGGACACACTTCATCATAGAACCCTCAGGTTCATCACTGGCCTCCCCTACTAAATGCATCATTGCTCATTATACGCCACCGTGGGCTGGCCATCCCTTAGCTATAGGAGGCAAAGGAACGCTGTCCTTTGGACTTTCAGAGTAATTTTAAATGAACTGCCACAATATATCTTGGATCGTCTGCCAATATGTACTGTTGGCAGGTATGCCCTGAGAAGTACCTCTTACATCTCCCTCCCTCACTATACCGAAGATCAAATCGCGGTTCGGCAGGACTACCTTAAGCTACATATTACTCCTCTTACGGAACAGATTGCAAAAAACTTTAAAAATGGTCAACCCTATCAAACTGCCAGCACTCAAAACTCTCTATGCTTGGTCTTTTAAGGAATCCTGCAATTGCTCCCCCTGACCAATCTGATTCACCTGAGCATAGAACCTCCCCCTCCTCGCCCCCTCAGTTCCTAACTTCCTGCTCCTTTCTCCACCCTCCCTCCTCCTACTGCACGGTTCTGTGCACGCTCCTTGTTTGTCCTCCTTACATGATATCACAGTCCGTCCCATTGAATCCTGTCTGAACATCCCTTGTATGAGTCGCCTTTCTGCTTATAAGTTGGAGCTTCTAACTGGCAGTTTGTCAATCCCCTGCTTCCACTGGTCCTTTTTGGGCACCCTGGCTGCATCTACCCTCCCATCTACTCCCTTCTTTGTTTCAACCTTATCATAGTACTACTCAAAGATACTCCCTCCTTGCAATTTTTGTCACTCTCCTTGTATTATTTATACTATTTGTATATATATTTTTTCTTTTATTCCTCTCATTTTTATTACATATAGTAGACTATATGTTAGTCTTACTGTATGTATTTGCCGATGCTCTCCCTGGCCCAGATATTCAAACTGCGCCCAAAAAGTGCGCAATAGCAGGAGCAAGCGCAAGTCTATTGCGCCCATACGCAAGAGACGCGATATTTAAAAATGGAGCAGGCCAAACTGCGCCTACAGCCGATGACTGAATATCGCACCACCTGCGCCATAGCGCAACTAGGGAGGGGAAGCAGAGCAGATCTGATGTGCCATAGCGCAACAAGGGATGTTCAGCTGAGTAGTCCAGAGGCGCCATAGCGCAACCAGGGACACCCCCCAGCAGCAGAGCAATGCAACTGCACAACCAGGGAGGTAGGGGCCCACCACCCAGGAACACACAGCAGAACAGACATCGTCCCCCCACACCCCATGCACTGCACAACTGGGGGAAGGCTGGAATAACCACTGGCCCATGGAGACAAGCAAACAACCCACAGCCGGGTCATGGTGCCCCATCACACCTACCGGCAAGCTGTGACTGGCACACAAGGAGGGCTGACCACCCCGTGCCACACCATCCCCCCAATGCAGAGCACACCCTGCACCGTGACCCCCAGACACCCCCCCATGAGCAGTGGCCACCACTGCAGGAAACCCCATGCATGCCACCATCCCCACTGTGACACTGCAACCCTGTGCACCACAGAACCATGCAAGCCAGCCCCACCACGAGCACCCATCAGCGGGTGGCAGCACACAGCAATGCAACAACGGCAGACACAGTGCCACCACGCACAGTCCCCCCGAGGTACTGCTGAGAGACCAACCATGCATCGGCACATGAGGTACCCCACACGGGACAGGGCATGCCCCAGACACCACCACCACCACCAGTGGTACAGCACCCTGCACAGTATTCCAATGACACACCCCGACCCACCACTGGCCACAACAGCCAGCACAGACACCCACAGTGGTGCATGGAAGCATGCACCACACCAGATGCCACACAGTGTATGGACAGACACCCACCCATACCCAAGGGCACAACAACACAGGGACGCAGTGGTGGGGCAATCAAGCCCCAAGTGTGGGCCCATGTAAACTGTGTACACACAACCCACAGTCCTCCATGGCACTGGAGTGCCAGCCACCCTGTGCAGGCACTGTGGACCCGTACACCACCATCATTCGCCCGGAGCACAAGTCACAGACAGTGGTGCACATCCCCTGCAACACACACAGGGCACAGCATGGAGGTGGGACAACAACTGTGGAGGCCACAGTGCCACTCAAGGCAGACATGCACCACACCAGTGACAGGAGGCAACCCTGCAATGTGATGGGTACAGTGGCTGCCCTGCAGGGACTGCCACCACTGACATGCCAGTGGACTGTGCAGGTCACAGACATGCATGTGTGTCAGCTGCACAGGCCATGGATGGGCCGATAGGTGTGCCATGGACACAGAGCACTCACCATGGACCACTGCACACAGTCATCCAGTGCACAGGGCACAACTCACACACCACAGACACTGACTGATATCTACCCCCACACCATAGTCACATCCACACGGACACACACACATACCCATGACCGCACCACCCCTGACGCCATGCACACCACTGCAGCTGAGCACCTATAGCCTGCTGCAAATCAGAGACCACCACAATATTCATATCAAAATAACGGTATTGAAAAAAATATAAAATTCAACTATTTACAATATTATGTACAAACTATATACAAGGTTGGGGGCCACAAACAAGGTGGGGGTGGGTAGGGGCAGGGTGGACAAATGGGACGGGAAAGGAGGTGTGAGAGTGGGTCCAGGGGTAGGGAATACAGGGACTGATGGATCCCTAGCGGGAGCGCCTCCCCCCGCTTCAACTCCTCCGAGCTCTGTGCCTCTGCAGGACCCCGGTGTTGTCTATCCTTCTGAGGATGTCCAGCGAAGCCCTCGCCACCAGGAGTATCTCCCGCAGCACCTCCCTTACTTCCTGTAGATGGCATGTACCTAGGACAAGGGAGCACAGTCAATAGGTGTGAATGCACAACCCCATACAGCCCACCCACTGTGGATGGCATATGGCCGTGGGATATACCTCTGTGATGGTGTGTGACCACCCGCAGTGATCACGTCCACATGACCTGCCCACCCAGGTGCATACAGCCGTGCGGAACGCTGCACACACCCACCGGCCAAGTCACGAACAGCACCACCATGGCCGTTTAGTGACATGGCTATGTGGCGCAAAGGCAGTGGCACAACCATGTACCTGGTGCACACATGGACCACCAGTGATGCACTCCCAGACATGCATTGCCACTGGACAGTGTTGACTGTAACAAGTCGCGTGCATGGCAGTGGTGTCGATGGATGGTGGCCATGCCCCGCTGCCCACCCTGTCACACAGCATGCAATAGTAATCATGGAGGTATGGCACTCACCTTCATTGGGCCGGTCCAGTGGGCGGTGAGGGCCCTCGCCCCACTTTGCTCCACCCTGCTCTTCCTGCCGCCACTCTTCACGGGCCCGGCGGCATTCCTCCAGGCCTGTGGGGCAAACATGGAGCAAGGAACATCAGTACAATCCCTTAGCAAAGTCCCCTGCCCCCAGGTGTGTGCCTCCCACCCAGCCAGACCCACCCACCCACACCTGAGAACACCACCACAGCCAACCCGGGCAGTCCCTCCCCCATGTGCTGGACACATACAACACTGTTACCCATATGGAAGATAAAAGTGTGTTGACGTAACCCCTTCCTGGCCATGGCACCATGCCCCTCCTGGCACATGCCCGCAGGCATGCCAGTAGCTCCGGCTACCTCCGCTGCAGGTCCCCGTACCGGTGGCGGCACTGCTCGGTGCTCCTCCCCCGTCCTGTGGCCTCCTCAAGCGCAGTGGCCACCTCCGCCCACACCTCGGTCCTGGACCTGTCCAGGGGCGCCTCCCCGAACAGTGGCCCATGGTGTGGCTCCACAATGGCCACTAGGTTGGCCAGCTCTATTGCAGACCACTGGGCTGCCCTCCTGCGTGTCATTCTCGCTGCTCGATATGGCAATATGGCACTCTGCAGTGCGGCTCCCCACGTGCAGATGCTGCGCGGTACAGTGCTGCCATTCCCTATCACACTGTCACCGAACAGCACGATAGAGGTGCACCCATACCTGACGCATGGTGCCTAGGGGGCAAAGGTCGGGCACAGGGTCAGGGGTCTCTGGCGCATGGACACGCACAGCGCCATTGGAACCCACTGTGTCTAGCTCAATTGTCTGCCTGTGTGCCACCGCTCATAGCGGCCACTACTAGCGGGCCACGTATTGTATGATGCCTCATGCCACAACGCCATGTAGTGACCATCGCCATAGTGCCACTGGCACAATGGTGGCCATGCCCTGCATTGCCTACCACCGCACGCACGTCATCAGCGCGACAGGCGCCTGCGTCAGCAACCGGCATCGCGGTGAGGTGTGTACTACGATGTCACAGAACTGTGCCATTGGCTCAGCACATTCAACACAATGCGCAAAGCACAACAGTGCGATATTCAGCCGTCATATGCAAATCATCTAATCAGCCATTCAATGGCGCAGCACTGCAATTTGCATCTACTTAAAGTTGCGCCTCACCTCATTTGCATGGGTTGCGCTATAAAAGTGCAACATTGGGCTGCAGTGGCCATAGTCGGTTACTGCAGTCTATTGGTGAGTTGCATGCTGTTTGGGAGTGTGGACTGTGGATTTAGGGACATGCATGGGACTGCACAGTCATAGGTAACAACTGCCATTCTTACAGGCTACATAATGACCGAGCAAGTTGTTGGAGAGGAGGAACACAGTGGTGGGAGGAGGAGGCCTAACTTTACCAAGGCCGAAACCGAAGCCCTGTTTGAGGCCTACCTGGATCAAGAGCCACTTCTCAGTGGACGGCGGGAAACACCTCAAGCCTGTGCTGCTGCATGGGAGGAGGTGGCACGTGCTGTGAACCTGCATGGCAGCCACCAGCGCTCCGTGCAGGAGTGTAAGAAAAAGATTTGCATGGACAGGAGGAGGATAAAGGAGAAGATGGCTGCCATCAGAGCAGCACGAGCTGCAACAGGTGGAGGATAGCCAGAGGTGGTACAGCTGACCACACAGGAGGAGAGGCTTGCTGAAAGCATGCAGCGCAGTGCCATTGAGGGTGTTCTGGCTGGTGGCTTCCAGACGGGTGGTGGCCCATCACTGCATGGTAAGTCATGGTCTGTCTATGGGGGGGGGGCAGGGTAGGTCACATGCAGTAACGCGACTTTGCTTTCCCTTACAGATCCTGAGCATCTGCATGGGTCAGCGGTGGTGGGTCTGTCAGCTGGAGATGGAGGAGGGCCCATCCACCTCCACAGGTATACGTGGATCATTGCAACAGCGGGGCCGCCTGGCTGTCCACACTGATGTCATTGTAACAGGTGTGGAGGAAGCCCTGCCTGTGTCCCAGCGTGCCGGCATCCACGGGTGCCAGCATGCTGTGACTGGGGCCGGTGCAGAGTCCGTCACTGATGATGATGACGCTAACGTCATGGGCAGTGACACGTGTGTGCCACAGGATGGCCACACAGCAGGGCACTTTGCGCCCATGGCTGTGGGTGGTGCTGCCGTGGAGGCCTGCGTGTCAGCACAGTCCCAGCCTGTGCCTGTCAGCACCAGTGGGGCAGCACTGGTGTCTGTTCAGGACAGTGGGACTGTTATGACCGCTGCGGCAGCACCAATGAGCCCTGGGGAGCGGCAGCCGGAGGGGCAGCATCAGCAGTCGGCCAGTGGGCTTGGGGGTACAGGGTTCAGCAGCGGCATCTGTGCACTGCCTGTGGACATGCCCAGACCTGGTCCTGATGCGCAGCACCCACCCTCAAGGGGTGCTGATCATCAGGGCTGTGCACACCCTGAGGGACAGGATGCCGAGGAGGCAGATGACCTCTTGGACGAGCACACCCGCCTACTGCAAGCATCAGTCCAGCAGCAGATGCGGCTTGCAACATCAGTGGATGTACTGCGTGTGGCTCTGGAGTGGGCAGAGGAGTGTCACAGCAGGGACACCGCTCTGATCCTGGCCGGGATGGACCATTTGTGGGAGGATGTGACCGCTGCCATTGACAGGCATGCACAGGCATTCACTGCTGTCATGGCCACAATGGGCACACAGTCAGGTGCCCATGCATCGTGGACACCACGCAATGCACTGTCCACCTCCCATTCCTGGCGTCGTGCGACTCCCACCCTGTCGACACCGGGTTCAGCTGCAGGCATCCCGAGCACTCCTGGTGCAGGCATGTTCACTGTGCTGCAGACCCCTGCGCGAGCACGGTCACGTTCACGTAGTGGAACCCCTGGGGGACCATCGGTGCCACCCCATGAGGCCAGTGGTCAGCCTGTCAGTGCTGGCGGGTCTCAGCGGGGCTGCCCATGCATCCGTGGTAGCCAGGGCACTGTGTCATGTGACTGACCTGTCTTCCAGCGCGGCTACTGTCTGGTGCTGCCCTATGTGCATTATGTGTTTCAGTGGGCAGTGCACCGGTGGGTATCCGGCCCTGCACATGGACACACAGTCCACCTGCACACCCTCCCAGCTGCTGTCCGCAGTTGCATGTGCATGATGATGCCTGCATTGCACTGTACACCAATGTGCAATGGTGCTCGGCATCTGACACACGCGCATGGACAGGCAGTGGGCGTGGTGGCCTGTGGACATGTGTGTTGCTAGGGTTGGCGTTCTGGGTCAGTGTGCCTCCTGCCCTCTGTGCACGTTTGGTGCATTGTGTGTGTGTGCATCTGCGTGGCATGTTAATCCTCACCCATCCCTGGTTATGTGTGTGCTTCTGTGCCCTGCCACTTCCCTTGATGGCATGCACCCCTGGTGTGTCCATGCGTGTTTGTGGGTTGTGCCTTAGCCACCGGTGGTTGCACATGGCCCCATGACTTAGCTGGTTTGGCTGAAGTGCTCCTCCGTGATGGTGTCCCGGTGCAGCTGTGCCAGCCGGATCAGTCGGGGGTCCCGTCGGCCAAGGGGGGGCTGCCCATCACCATCGTCACCGGCGTCCTCATCGTCCCCATCGCTGTCCCCCATTTCGACCTGTACGGCTATCCCACATTCGTTGGCCATGTTGTGCAGGATGCAACAGGCCAGGAATAGCCCACAGGCCTTTGAGGGGCTGTACTGTAGGGCACCGCCGAGGTGTCAGGCAACAGAAACATGCCTTCAGCATCCCGAACACCTGCTCAATGACATTACATGTGGTGGCATGTGCCTCATTGTAGCGTTGCTGCAATGGGGTCACGGGCCGCCGGTAGGGTGTGAGCAGCCAGGGATGGAGTGGGTATCCACTGTCACCTGTGTGTAGAGGGCGGAGGTTAGTTTGGTGATCAGCATCGCCCTGCCCCAGGCCATGTAGGCCACTACCCGTGTCACCTCTGGCCATGCCGCCTGCCTTCTCACCCCCCTCATAACGGCCTCTATCTAGAAGGTGGCACTGGCCATGTCCCTGGCTTGTGTTCACCCCCCCGGCAGCTGTTACTGTATTCCCCCCGATGTCCTCACTGCTACTTCCCCAGCACCGGGAACACCTGCCTGTGGTGGCCTCTGTGCTGTGTGGCACTTCCCCCTTCTGCACTGGCTGTGGCTCCCCACACCTTCCCTGTGCCTCTGTGTTCAGGGTGCCCTTTCCCTGGCCTGCCCTGTGCGTCCCTCCTGCCCTGTCTGTCTGGCTAGAGTTCTGCCTCATGTGGCTTCCCTGTAGCGTTCTTGCGCCTCTCCTTGCTCCTTTTATTTTGGCTCCATTTCCACTATGGGTGCAACTTCCAGCAGCTCCCCTATTGCGCATGGCATGAAGTCGTTCAGATCAGCTGTGCCATTTATGCATGGTTCCTCCCGTTCAGTTGAGCATACCTTCATTATCATTGCTGTTGCTCAGCATGATTTCGGCGCCAACTGCCTCCTGCTGAATATCGCAGAATGGAGTACTGACCATGAAAGGCAGCAACCCTACATGATGGCTCACTTTTGAATATCTGGGCCCTGTATATTGTACATTGCCCTGATTGTTTTTTCGATTGTAACTGTTCTATATCTGTAACGTGTATGTCCAGATCCATCTTGAAAATGAGCTTGCTCAATGGTGTCTGCCTGGTTAAATAAAGATTTTGATTGATTGATATCTCCCCTCTCTCATCTAGCCTCCAGCAAATACGCATTTAGTGCCTTGAGATGATCCTCCTACTACTGGCCCTGAATCATTTTGGTCACCCTATGTTGCACTATCCCCAGCCTGTCCTTAGGTGAGGACTCCAGAACTGGGCACAGTACTCGGTGGGGCCTCACCTAATACCGCCTTCCTTCGACTGTAAATACCCCTTCCTATATACCCCAGCATCCTGTTTGCCTTACTGTAGGCCTTGCTACACTGCTTTGATTGTTTTAGGGAGTCACTGAGGATGACCTCTAGGTCTCTTTCCTCAGAGGTCACACGCAGCTATACCTCTCCCTATCCAGTACGCTGCCCTCGAGTTCTTGTTCCCTGTGTGCATCACCTTGTGCCTTTTGACATTGAATTTAAACTGCCAAACCTCTGACTACCTCTCTAGCCTTTGCAGGTCTCTCTGCATCTCCCTAACCCCCTCCTCACTGTCTACCCTGCCACAGAGCTTAGTGTTGTCTGCAAAGAGATGCATCTTGCCCCGGATTCCTTCTTCCATGTCCCTGATAAACATATTGAAAAGGACTGGATCCAGTCCGGATCCTTGTAGCACCCCAGTGGTGACCTCCCTCTCTTCTGATTGACTTTGTTAACCACAACGCTCTGCTGCCTCCCCTCTAACTTTTTTCTCACCCATCTATCTGTATCCTTCACTACACCCAGATCGTTTAGCTTCTTCAGCAACCTTCTGTGAGGCAGCGAGTCCAAAGCCTTTCTAAAATCAAAGTAGAGTATATAAATCCACAGCATGGCCCTCATCCACTGCCCTCATTACCTAGTCCAAGAATACTACCAGACTGGTCTCACAAGACTTTCCTGCCAGGAACCCTTGCTGTTTACTATCTTGGAAATCATTTCTTTCCGGGTAGTTTGTGACGTCCTCTTTGACTGGAGCCTCCATCAGTTTACCTACAGTACAGTAAGACTGACAACTCCGTAGTTACGCAGTTTCTTGTCCTTGAAAGCAGGTGTAAGTTTATAAAACCCTCTCTAAAACATGTTTTCGCAGGTCCATGAAATCACCTTTCAGAAGGAATTTAAAACATTTCATCTGTGTTGAGCATAAGGTAGGGTAATAAAAAGATTATGGTGAAAATGTGGGGTCAGAATCATAAAAAACAACAAAGTTCTGGAGCAACATTACAATTCTTCAACGTTTACTCCTAGCTTTGCTATTTTACCAGAATTTGACCCAACAGTTTCAACACAGCAATATTTGTACCTTACCTCGTAAACATGACATGTCATTTTTCAAATCCTGCCCAAAATGTCTTCACACTTGTGCTACAAAATGACATTTTGGACAGGATTTCATTAAGAGACCTGTCCTGCTCACAGTGTCCTGTAATAAAAAACACTGTTGAACATTTGGGATCAAAACCAAAAAAAAGTGATGAGCAAACGTTGACAAAATAGGCAACTTCCTTGTCTAGAGCACTTACCTGGTAATCAAAAAATGAAACAAATAAAAATGTTCTAATGTTTACTCATAACATTGTGATATTTTTACTTTTTATTTTTAATTTTTTTCGTTATTTATCCTCCTTGGCCTGCAGGCAAGGGGTCAGTCCACCTCCAGACTCCCAGTCGCCACTCGCCTGGTACCCCCGAGCCCTGGGTCCTCCACGGATTACCCCCCCAATGGTGGGGTGGCTGGGGGGAGGGCCACCCCCATGACACATATCTGGATCGGGCTATACAGACAGTCCTGAGGCAGCACGCCAGTGTGCTGGTGGGGACTTCATGAAGCCTGCAGCCGCTATGTTTCTGCTTTTTTTTTTTTTTTTTTTTAATCTGTATTTGTACTCCCCTGCTGCCAGCCATCCGATACCTTGGCTCAGTCATGGACCACGGCTTCCACCTCCACAACAGCTGCAACCCTCCTATACCCCCGGCTTACCCCCCAGGGTGGGGTTGTGGCACTAGACTCCCCCAATGCCGCACACAACGGGATAGGTCGGTGGGCCAGCCTGGAGCAGTGCCAGCCGTGGTCGGCTTCATCTAGGGTGGCCAGCAGCTGCTTTTTTCCTGGTTTTCTGGGTGGTGGGGATGTGCAAAGATGTCCTGCGTCCACCCCACCCCCTGAAGATTCTCAGCGCCAGTCACTGCACTAACCCTGGCCTCCACCATGGGTCTGTCGAGTGCCGGACACACTCCCCACCCTCCCCTCAGAGAAGGAGAACAGTCCTCGAGATGCTCCATCCTTCTCCTCCCAGCTGTCCCTCCAGCGTCCTGGGTCTGTTCCCAAACCCGGATCACCAGCGTCGCAAGCAGAAATCCAACTACTGCGCCAAATGTTTCCACTTTTCTGTTCTCTCCACCTCGCGGCTGTGAATGCGCACATGTCACAATGTCACGCCTCTAGTCTCCCTTGCTCTGGCACTGCCCCCGGCCTCCACCAGGAGGCAGCTATGGAGCGGGATGACATGCCCACCCACCCCCGGGAGAGGAGAGCTGTTGTCGGATGCTCAATCCTCTCCCTCCCCTGCCGACCCCCGGCAGCCTGAGCTCACTCACGAACTCGGGTCACCGGCGCATGAGGTGTGGCATCCAGTGCCTCTACCCTCCGTGCCACCAGGCTGGCCAGTATTTTTACTTTTTGAACCCACATTTTCAACATACTTACATTTTTACCCCCATCCATTGAACATGGCAGGCGTCATTATTAGATTCCCCTCCAGTTCTCATGGTCATTCCACAAAGTGTTTCAGGTTGCATTTCATAAATGACTCCCTGTCATGTTCATATACATACATACATACATACATATCTGTCAGCAGAAACGGGCCTTATGGTCTATCAAGTCTGCTTGAGTGCTCAGCTAGCACCACTAGGTCATAGCTGCCCTATACCCTCTCCCCCTCCGGCCATTTCTCATTACTATTTACCTAAACCCCCCCATGCCCTGTCCCATGCCCTTTTGAAAGTACCCACCATCCTAGATGCTACCACCTCCGCTGGTAGAGTATTCCATTTCGACACCACCCTTTCCGTGAAATAATGCCTCCTCATCTCTCTCTCCTAAATCTGCCCCCCTCCAATCTTAGCCCATGTCCTCTCTGTCCCTTTCTCAGCCTAAATAACACATTTGTGCTAGTTTTGTTGGACCCCTTCAGATACTTGAACATTTCAATCATATCCCCCTGATCCTGCCTCTCCTCCAGGGTGTACAAACTCAGATGCCTCAGTCTGTCCTCATAGGGTTTCTCTTCCATCCCCTTTCTCATTTTTGTCACCCTTCGCTGTACCCCCTCTAGCAGGTTGATATCCTTCTCTGACACGGCCGCCAGAACTGTATGCGATACTCCAAGTGCAGCCTGACTAAGGATCTGTAGTGGGGCAGAATCACATGCTTCTGTCTGGAAGTTATTCCCCTTGCAGTACATCCCAGCATTTTGTTAGCCTTGACTGCAACCTTCCTGCACTGGGCAGAATTGTCCCTTGCTCTCTGTTATCACCACTCTCAGGTCTTTCTCTTCCTCAGTGACCCTCAGTCTCACCCCACTGAACCAGTACTCCCTCCTCAGGTTTTTCGCCCCGAAGTGCATAACTTTACACTTTTTTGCATTGAAGCCCAATTACCACTTTGCCGACCACTCCTCTAGTTTGTAGCACATTCCACCACTCTACATCATTCACTACTGCTCCCATCTTAGTGTCATCTGCAGACTGATCCTACTCCTAACTCCATGTGAGCTATCCAATATGAACAGCCCAAACAATACTGGATGCAGCACAGAGTCCTGTGGCACCCCACTTGTCACAGGCCTAGGGGTTGAGAGCCCCCCACACCACCACCTGTTGCTGCCTCCCCTTCAGCCAGTTATCAATCCATTTAGACAACTTCACCCCCACCCCAGCGGATCTCAGTCCCCCCCCAGCCGCCTGTGAGGCACTGAATCAGAGGCCTTGCTGAAGTCCAAATACAGGATGTCCACTGCATGGCCCTTATCCAGCTCTCTTATTACCCCAGTCACAGTTCTCTATTAGTTAGTCTGGCAAGATCCCCCCGAGACGAACCCATGCTGCTCATATGCTGGGGCAATAAAAACTAGTATTTTGAAAATTCAAGGTCCAGTGTAGGAATACACCATCATCATCATCATCATCTATGAACCTCTTCATTTCCCAGTCATGACAATTTCACGATTATAATTCATGTTATTAATCTGTTAATTTCAGCCTCTGTGATATCGATGCCAAACACCTACATGGCAAATACAAGCAAGCAAACATTTTGGACTGGCAAATGCTTGTTATAAACATGATGCGCCCTTCTGGACGAACTTACGCAGAGCTTATTCCAATGCACGTGTCTGCAGATGTACAGCTTGAAATATAAATAGCAACAAAATAGTGGGCTGTCGGTTCTTTTCAAAAACATTTATAAGGTTAATTATTTTTAATATCTGTTTATTACAACAAAATGTAATTTCAGATGGTGTCTTGCCTCCAGCTCCTGACCATGGTTAGTGCTTCCATTAACCACGACGCCGTGTCACATTGGCACACCTCTCAGGACCAGGATCCAGTTTCCAACCACCTCCCCTTATGATGTACTCTTAATGCACACACATCATGTGAGGTGGTCCCTGGAGGCTCATCCTGAGCGATCAGTGGATGTGGGTGGTGGCAGTCACCACTTGTCATCCTACCATCAGTCGGATTTTTCTTCCAGTCCCACCCATCTCCCCAGCAAGAGCCGCACACACTTGCAATGGTCTTGGGGGGGGGGGGGAGATGGCAAGCAAGGTGTGGCCACACATGCTGCCAGTGGTGTATCCACCAGGTGTCACTGTATGAGTGGTGCTGAGCTAATCTCCCCCCCCCTTCCCTGGGAGTATGATTTGAATCCTCTCTGCTGACCTCCACTTCTGACATCCTGGGTTCGAGGCATGAGTGTGCCATAGCAGTTCCCCACCTCTCAGTGCCACTGAGCTGGCTCATAAGGTCAATTAAAGTTTCAAGGCCGGGGCCAACCCAGTGGCACTGAGGGCTGAGGCAGCTCACCTTACCTCATGCTACACCAGTGACCCGGGTTCGGGAATGACCCTGGGTCACCGGGGTGCTGGCATGGGGGGGAGCAGGATTGAGAGTTGTCTCTCCTTACCCGGGAGAGTGGTTGCCCGTCCATAGTGCCTCCACCACAGGATGGAGGTCTGGTGGCTGGCACAGATGGTAACAGAGCGACTGGTAGGGTGGGGCATCTTGCATGGTGTGATGTTCGCGTGCCTCCACATGCGTACGACGCATTGGGGACACGTGGGTCGGGACTGGGAAAAAGCAAAAGTACCTATGGAAAAAAAAAAATGTTTCAAGGCGGGCCATTGGCACAGAGGTAGCGCTACTGCTTGTGATGCTGGTGTCACGAGTTCCAGAAGCTGTTCCCCGGAGGAGGCAACCAATTTCTGGTGCAACACTACCACCTGGGTGACCACACGTGACAGTGCACTCAGACTGACTTACAGGGTGGGGGTGCCAGCAGTGATGCGCTCCACATGCTTACATGTGCCGAGCTGTCACACATCCTACAATTGGGGTCCATGGGAAGAAAATTGGAGGAGAAAATGCCAGTTGCAAGGTGATGGGTCCAACCCTTCACAGACCCCACACTGGCGGCAGTGCTGTCTCCTCACAGAACTGGATCCATGTCTGGCGGTATGGGGCTCACGCCAGCTTCATCACGGGGAAGGGCAAGGCATAGAGGAAGTAGTGGGATTGAGATAAATCCTTGGTAACCTGGGTGACAGGGGTGGGGGAGGTGGTGTTGGACCAGAACTAAAGGTCTGCACCAGAGGGACATAAAGAATCCAACTACCAAAGAATTTAAGAAACCGCTTAGAAAAATGAGATGGAGGAGTTCTGTTGAAGGCTGTGAGAGCACTCCATAACCGGTGTTAGGGCAGTTTGGCAAAAGTGCAGTCATGAGCTATTCGCAAACAAGAAAGTGATAAACTGAGTAGCCCCATTCACTGAGAATCTGATGCGGTAATGGTAACAGGCTGCTCTGGGAGATCACTGAGGCATGGGGGTCAGAGTCCGTTTAAAGGCTCATACAAGAACAGTGAGTCAGTTCTGTAGTGTAGCAGCTGTGCAGCTGCATACCGTACCAGTGACCCAGGTTTTGTGTCCCGGACATGGGAGTCAGCTGGGTGAGGCAGGGCAGACATTTGTTGTGATTGTCTTCTGTCTCAGGGACGGAGGGTGACTCCTGCCCCACAGTGCCAGGAAAAGACAATTAAAAACCAGTGTGTATGGTAGAATGGTGGGGTTGGCAGGAAATCACTGGGGTGGGGTGGCCAAGGGACTACAACTGGCCACCTATGGAGGGTAGAGGGTTTTTGGTTTTTAATTTTTTTAAAAAATTTAGGGCTCTCTAATATTCACGAATAGTAGACAATACTGAGTACCCTGTTACTAGTGGAGTTTGGAGAATTAATCTTTGGGGCTTGCTAACCCCACTCGACGGTACAAAAAGTGCTTAGTTTACAGTGCAGTACAAAAGGAGACACAAATGCTAGTTGCAGAAGGATGCACAAATGTAGGTTACTCCTACAAAACAGTTCAGGACAGAGGAGAATTACTGTTATAGCAGATAAGGTGGTAGTAACCACAAGAATGAGGAGTGCCCATTTATACTCGCCAGTATGAAAAAGAGCTGACAAGAAGAAGGGAGCAAGCATTCCATACAAATGAGGGACTGGTGGTCGGGTGGGTTGGTTCAGGTGGGAGGGTGGCATCTGCATGAATTTTTGAATTGCTCAAGCAGCTTTTGGAAAGTGGAAAGGTTTTTGGGTTTTACTGAAGTGGGTACTCCTAGGCTGTTTGTCTGCCTTGCCTGAAAAAAAGGCCTGTCTGCTGAAGTAATCCCCAAATCTTTTCAAACAGTGTCAAAGGGGGCCGGCCTGCCAGTGCAGTGGTAGCGCTACCGCTTGTGGCACTGGCAACCGGGATTCAGGAGCGAGCCCAGGTTGCTGGAGAGTCAGCCAGGTGGAGGAGGATTGAGCATCCGAGGGACTCTCTCTTCCTCCGGGGAGGGAGGGCTGCTGCTCCAGCTGCAATACTGCCACCTGGGTGCACATGGGCGGAGATGCAACTGGGAGCACCATGTGGGAGGGGCGGACATCCAGCAGGGGTCCGGAGAGGTGTCATGTCTTACTGTGTGTCATCTCCATGGACCCTATTGCATGCTGACATCCTTGGGGAGTAACTAAAAAAAAGAAAAAAAAATGGTTCTGTTTCCTCGCCCGGTGCCAGTGCTCTGACTGAGAGTGGCCGGACACCAGGGTTGATTGGTGGGGAGGATTGAGCCTCCCCGTTATCCACCTGAGGGGCCAAACTGCAGCAGGGTGGGAATAGCTCCATCAAAGTTGCCAGTACGCCGAGGAGTGGAGGAAGGGGGCACCAAAAAGCATACATTTTAAAAAAGAATTGTGTTGAGTGATCTTTTTTATTTTCCTGATCAGACACCCTGCACCAGATGGTTATTAAGCCATTTCCCAGCCTTGTTGCTGGACACCCATCTCTCCATGACTCATCTGTGGCTTGTTATCAGGACAGTGTTGACCTGGAGGCATTCCTCCTGAACTGTACTACAGTCTGGTGTGGGAGTGGCAGTACTGCTGGGGAACCCAGGGCTGCAATGTCGGGGGCTGTCATTTCCATCTTTTCTCCCCTGATAGTCTTTGACTCTTCCCATGTGCCATGTGATTTCCCCACAGAGACCTCAAGTGCATGTAGAGAGTCCCTCATTGGCATAGTAAGCTTGCTTGAGCTATAGACCAGGGCACCATCCTTTCCAAGCCAAGGAGTGCTTCCCCTAGTCATCCAAGACTCCAGAGTTCAGCTGGACCATCTGGTGTCCCTTTCCCTGTGACTTTTAACTCCCCCCTTCCCCAGACAACCACAGGAAACATGTAGAGGGCACCTCTCTGTTCCGTGTCTCACTCAAAGAATGGCACCTTCAACAGGGAAACAGCCTTTTTAATACAGTACTGTTTTGTTGGTGTAACCCCTCTACAAATGGGGGTTCCTGAAAAGTCTTCCTCAAGCTTGCCTAAATGCTCACTGCCAGGCTGGTGTCCTGCATTTTAGCAGTTTAAATGTGATTGCCAGAGAGTGCCTGTATAGCCTCTGCGTACTGTCTAAGAGCTGCCTGGATTGCAGTCATAAGTAATCTGAGAGGGAGCTCTGTTGAAAGATGTAACTATTTGCTGAAAATCATTTAGAGTGATAATGATAATGTAGTTTGTCTAACCTGCCTTCTTTGCAGCAAAGACTGTTTTGTTTATC
Organism: Neoceratodus forsteri; assembly: GCA_016271365.2. NCBI lineage: Eukaryota > Metazoa > Chordata > Ceratodontiformes > Ceratodontidae > Neoceratodus > Neoceratodus forsteri. The sequence continues at coordinate 86,577,192 of JADMNL010000031.1, read as the reverse complement.
TCCACTGTCTTGGTCCTGGACTGTGAATTGGACTAATCAGTACTGGTGGGACCTAAAATGGAGCCAGAATACAGGAACTGTCTGGAATCAAAATCTGTAGGAATTGTAGTTTTGGGCTGTTTGCGTCTTTTTGCATCTGAAGGGGGAGCCTTTGTTGTGACTGACAGGAGGATCAGCCAACCGAACCTTTTGGATCTTGGGGAATTTCCCAGGCTGCTGCAGCTAGTTTCAGTTTTGAGCTGAGAAGTGAAGAAGTAACAGCTCAAGTGATTTTGCACAGTAGTTCTGTGTAGTTTTGCATAGGAGAACCGTGAAAGGGCTGAGTTTTGGCCTGCCTGTCTGCTGTCCCTGGGAGGGAAAATAGAGTTTATTCGGACTACATCTGAGTTGTGAGGACTATTAAAGCCACTGGACTGTGACCAGGCTTTAACCTGAAGACGACCAAAGATTTGCGGAATGCGATCAGCCTGTCAGGACTTCCAGCTGCTTTTGAATCCCCGTTTTGTGCAGAGACTTTGCGATCGTGACCGGAGAGCAGTTTGCCTGGTACAGTAAAATTTCCTTACATGTAAATGTGCTGTGTATTGAAAGTGGGTCATGATTTGGTTCCCCACTGTGTGAACTGTGTTCTGCTTGCTGGTACTGAAGAATCCTTTACATTTAAATGTGCTGTGTATTGAAAGTGGTTCATGATTTGGTTCCCCACCGTGTGAACTGTGTTCTGCTTGCTGGTACTGAAGAATCCTTTACATTTAAATGTGCTTGTATTGAAAGTGGTTCATGATTTGGTTCCCCACCGTGTGAACTGTGTTCTGCTTGCTGGTACTGAAGAACCTTTACATGTAAATGTGCTGTGTATTGAAAGTGGTTCATGATTTGGTTCCCCAATTATGAACTGTGTTCTGCTTGCTGGTACTGAAGAATCCTTTACATGTAAATGTGCTGTGTATTGAAAGTGGTTCATGATTTGGTTCCCCACCGTGTGAACTGTGTTCTGCTTGCTGGTACTGAAGAATCCTTTACATGTAAATGTGCTGTGTATTGAAAGTGGTTCATGATTTGGTTCCCCACCGTGTGAACTGGGTTCTGCTTGCTGGTACTGAAGAATCCTTTACATGTAAATGTGCTGTGTATTGAAAGTGGTTCATGATTTGGTTCCCCACCGTGTGAACTGTGTTCTGCTTGCTGGTACTGAAGAATCCTTTACATTTAAATGTGCTGTGTATTGAAAGTGGTTCATGATTTGGTTCCCCACCGTGTGAACTGTGTTCTGCTTGCTGGTACTGAAGAATCCTTTACATTTAAATATGCTGTGTATTGAAAGTGGTTCATGATTTGGTTCCCCACCATGTGAACTGTGTTCTGCTTGCTGGTACTGAAGAATCCTTTACATTTAAATGTGCTGTGTATTGAAAGTGGTTCATGATTTGGTTCCCCAACGTGTGAACTGTGTTCTGCTTGCTGGAAGCTTGATCCAGCCTAATCGGACTGAATCCGCGTTCATCTCCATTCAGCTTGGGCCATGTCACGCTGGCCCTGCCAGACTACCCTACTGCACAGAGGAAGCCACCGACGAGAGACCTGCCTAGGGATCAGCCCCCTGCTCCACGCTTGAACAGGAACGACACCTTGGCGAATCGTGTGGGCCCTGCTTCTCCTGGCACTCCAGATTAACCACCTGTTGTCTCAGTTTTTGTCCAGCCTGTGTCCAGTCTTGGGTATCGTGAGTAATCATCAGGGTAGCTCCCTGCAACAACAACCTAATCTAACAGTGTGTCATCTGATTGTCTTGTTGTTTTCTTTTCACAAACTGAGCCCTCCAGCTCTGGATTTCAAATAGTGTGTGTGGTGCATGTTGTTTTCTTCCATCACAGGGCCCCAACCAGCTGCAACGTTCCTGGCTAGCCCACCATTCTCCATCTGGGTACCCAGAGTGTGTGACTGTTTGTGGACCCTGAAGTGCGTGCATAACTGTTTGATTGATGGAGCCTTTAAGCAAATTAACCTGATTACGCCCCTTCCTTGTTCAAGCCCCTTAAATAAATCAGGTCTAACTCTTTTTTGCATTTACCCTGACTGTGGTTCCAGATTGTGCAAGAGTACTGTAATGCTGTTTGCTGTGTATAACCTTGTTTTACAGGGGGTCCCCAGGGCCGGGCAAGAGGAAAGCCCTGGTGGTAAGTGCAAACAGTGTAGGTACTTGTGTGGTGTATCAGGGGTATTGTGAAAGTGATTATTGTGTATTGTTCCAGCCACTAGTAAGGAAAGAGGGGGATTACAGTGTCCCGGAGGGCTGTGCCTAGGTTAGCTTGACCAGTACCAACCCCGACCTCCAGGTGGAGGCAGCTGTTTCAGAATTCCAGCCCCTTAACCTGCTACTAGCCAAGCAGGCAGGGGTAGTAGCCCTTGGGATAGCGCCACCTAGGGGTTACATCATTGTTTTGTGCAAGTCCAAGTCCCAGATGTTATACCTAAACCAAGGCATGAGAGCTATCGGCTACACCACAATAGCAAAATTATATTATTAATATTTTTTTTGTGATTTGTTTCCCCCTAGGCTGAGGAGGAGAGGAACTATCACATCTTCTACCAGCTGTGTGCCTCAGCCAGCCAGCCGGAGCTTTCAGCATTAGCGCTAAGTAAGTATGGTGTGAGAGTCAGTGCTACAGTCAGATTGGGCCTTTTTTTTTTTTTTTGGGTGCTACACCAGCACCTCACTCGTGATCCACCCAATCAGCTCTCCAGTTGGGACTGTGTATGGCTCTGGATACCTTTCCCAGATGCCCCAGTCCCCCCGCCACCCCCAGATGCTTCCAGTCAGTCCCTCATGGGAGAGGATGGCTTCGGCAACCACCAAGGGGAAGCAGTGTTCATGCATCTGCTGGTGGCTGAGCATTGGAAGCCATGTTGACTTTGGGAGGGGGAGTTGAGCAGAACTGCCCTTTTGAGACCTATCTGTACTCAGGCAGATATTTACCCCTATAGTGGGGCCAGGAGAGGGACGTTTGTCCTCGCTGCTCACAGAGCACAATCTATCTGCCAGTCCTGGCTGGCAGTGCAGGTCAGCGGTGGGCCTGGCTTCATAAGCTGGAGCCAGGCTGTTTCCAGTCACTGGTTCAGCTATGACCAGTGGCATACGGTGACCTAAGCATACATGCATGTGGTTGCATGCATGCACCATGTGCCGGCCGCCCCCCTTCTGAGATGTTCCTACTGCACTGCCACCACACCTCCACATGGTGGCAGTATAGGAGAGGCACATCATGTCCTCCCCCTCGCAGGGAGAGGAGAAGAGTCCTCTGGACACTCCATCTTCTCCCACCCTCGCCGACCCCTGGTGGTCTGAGCTCACTCTTGAGCTCTGGTCACCAGTATGATGGGAGGCACGGCATCCAGTGTCCCAGCCATCCACACTACCAGTCTGGCTTGTAACTTCCCTTTACACCGTATTTACCCTAGATAGTGCCACTGAGATGCAACATCTTGTTTTTAGTGGGGGCATGCCTTCCACCAACAGAAGGACTGATGAAGCAGAAGGTAATTGACTTCACTAAGGAGGATTTGAACCTAGGCTGCCTGGTTTGACAGTTCTTGCTGTAAACTGTAAACACTCTTTTTGGAAAGGCTAGGTGGAAGAAGCCCAGGCTACATGCTGAACTTCCATTGTTATGCCTGTTGACCAGTCTGGTCCAGTGGGAAGAGCACAGCTGGGTAAACCCAGAAGGTCTGGAAGTCCGCCATAGCAACTGGCTTGCCCTGTGACCCTGTGTTAGTCATTTGACCTCCGTATGTTACAGTTCTCCCAGCCGAGTAGAAGCATGACCCTCAATGCAAATGGAGTGTCACATGATGTGTAGCAGTGTAATCTAGTGGTTAGAGAGTGAAACTTTGAACTTGTAGACTAAAATTTGAATCCTATAGCAGTCACTTATTACTGTTTGACTTTGGTCAAGTCACGTAACCACCTCTCACTTTTTCTGTGCCCAGCCCTCCTGTGCTTTCCCCTAACCTACACCAGTCTCAGTTCCTCCTGGTGTGCACCTAACAGCTGATGCAAAAGTTCATGGCTTCCAAAGCTCTATGGGATACAGTGTGTGAGAAGAGCTACACAAAACCAGTTACTACTTCCCGTCCCCTTCTCCCCCCCCTCTGCAAAGTGGGCTGGGTGCCAGCTATGGTGTGTTGGTGGCTGTATTTTTTTTAACCTGTATTAGTACATGTTACTTATTAGATGTAATTTCTTCTACTTTTTATTGTATATGTTTGTGGTATGTATCTGTCTGTACCTCTTAGTGCCCAGGTTGCATCCGGAAACAAGCTGCTTTTTAGCTCTGCATGCTTTTCCTGATGAAAAAGTTTTCTAAATAAACAAAGACAGGCTCTTTTTCAAGGTTAGGCCAGCAGAGATATATTATCTCGTTTTCAGTGGAGTTGCGCTGCTTTCTCATTTTACAGTTGGGAAGGACTGAAGCACAAAGACAGGGCTCTGAGTTCACCTTGACTTGCTCAAGGTCACGCAGTGCCTCTGTGGCCGTTCTGGGATTTGAACCTGTGATCTCTTGTTCGCTGCTCTAAGCATTAGACCACACTACGTTCAGATAGCTATGTATGGGTTTGAGTAGAGGAAGTGTTACTAAAAGGTAAAAAAATGGACTTAAAAGAAAATGGAAAAAAAATTGGCCAGCAATTACTAATCCACCGTAAATAGTGCAGTGGAATCCAATATGCAGCCAGCATTTGTTTGAGTTAAAGATTTTGCAATTAAGGTGATAGAGAACAAAGTGATGTGGTTTAATCCTGGGTACCACAGGTGACAGTTCAGTTAATTAAAGATTTTAATTAAAATGGTAAAAAGAGAATGAGAATAATTGATTTAACCCTTGCTGTGCCGCAGACTGATACATCAGTCCAGAATTCCTATACGTTCTTATTCTGCTGGCAGCCTAAGGGTTAAAATGCAGTTTTTCTTTTCGGGGAACAGTATGTCTGATTACATGTGCAGCGCTGAGCTTATTTATTCAACTCAGTAGGCTATAGAGCTTGCTGTTTGAGAGTATGTTGTGTTGGGGACCCAAGGTGGCGGGGTGGGGTGGTAACTGTTGACAGAAACTATGGAAGGAAGCAGCCTGATGGCCCAGGAGGAGTGCTCGCAATGCTGGGGATTGGGGTTTGGAAGCAGACGCAGGTCATCAGGGGCTAGCCCGGGGGAGGGGATTGTGCATCCCAGATGACTCTGTCCCTCTCCAGGGAGGGAGGTTGGGTGTAGCTGCTGTTGTAGTGCCAGCCAGTTGACCACAAGCAAGGCACATTGCTGGGTGGGAAGGAAGGAAGCTTGCTGCCGCTGTGCACTTGGTGTACATGTAAGTGCATAGAGACATCAATGGCTGGCATTCTTGAGGGAGGGACGGCAAAATGGCACTTCTGTCTGTGGACGATGAACTCTAGTACATTCGGGTGCCACGCCTCCATCACTCACTGCCTGACACATGAACCCTGTTTGGTGGTATATCTTCTCCACCCTACCTCCACCCTGACCCTGCCTGAGGGGGTCTATCCAGGGAACAATGGAGGTAGATGAGTGTGGGGGAGAGGCACAGGGGATCATGGTGTGCCTTCGGCTCCTGAGGGAAACGAGCACGGGGAGAGAAATACAGTGGCAAAAATGAAAGATTACCAAAACAAAAGCAGAAACTGTGGAAGGAAGGAAGGGTGTAGATGCACAGTCTACTGGTGCCATCTGAGAGACATTTGCTTGGCTAGTGGGGGTTGCATGTGTCCTAGATATTAAGGGCTTATTTTTGGTCTGATGGTGGGGCATGGACTAGCGGATGTGTCACACCTACCGCCTGTTTCATGGAGTGGGGTTAATGGAGGAATGCAGCCCTTCCTATGCTTTGACATGGGGCAGTGCAGCCTAGTGATGAAAATGTAGAGTTGTCAAGTGGTAGATCCAGGTTTGAATACCACCGCTTCCACGTGCTGTTTGACTTTAAGCAAGTTAGTTAACTTCTGTGTGCTCAGCTTCCTACCTACACACCTTTCTCCCCCCCCCCCATTCTCCCCATACTCGTCTAATGACTGCTTCAACTGTTCATGGATTGTGAAAGTGTTTTGGGTGCAGGGCGTATGGAAGGTGCTATATAAAGTCACATTCCCGGCCCTCATAACTGGCAGATCGGGCAAAGATGCTGCAGTTTATTGGATATTGGGGGAGTGTAGGTAGGCACGTAAATTCCCCCCCAATGCAAAATCAAAACAACAAATTAGGACACACTACATTCTCCTGTTGCATTGTAAAGACTTGGAATAGCTTGCTTGTATGCATAAGAACAGTCCAAACTGTATCTGGTTTTTAAAAATAGCCAGCAATAATATCTGCTAGAAGCTAGCAAATGCAGCTGCTTCATGGATGACAACCGTATTTGTACGTGCCGCATTTTATCTTGTATTTGTGTAACTTCGTACTCTGCTTTGCACCTGGGTTGTCCCTGATCAAGGTTAACAAAAACAAATGACCCCTTCCTCATGTAAAGAGGTGCAACCCTAACTAGCAGAAAATTATCATTTGGCCCCGGCATCGATTTCCAAATGATTGGATTTCCCTGAAACTGCAATTTTCTTTGCATGCAGTTTATTTTCCATTTTTAGTATTTTCATGATTTGTTTAATTTCCTCACTGCCTTTCAGGGTGTGTATTGCTGTACCCTCACAGAGAAATCCGCTAATAGTGGCTGGAATTGAAGAAGCTGTCGGCTCCCCCTGTAGGGCAGGCTAGGCTAGACATCTGTGTAGTGCCTTTCATGTATAAGGTATCCCAAAACCCTTTACAAACCAGTGAGCGAAATACTGGAGGTGCAGTGACGGCGTACCAGTGTCGCAGCCATTATGAAGTGCAACATCCCTCACACAGCCTTGGGCAATCACATTAGGACCTGGTCTCTTGAGACAGGGAATGTAAACAAGGGAATCTGTAACAACCCCTACCTCATTCCCATCATACCATGGGATTAGGGTTGCTCGGATATTCATTTAAAAAAAAAAGATACTGTAGATAACAGCAAAATATTTGGATTTCAGATTTTCAGATAAAGTTGCCAAAAATCTGAACTCTTATATTACCAAACAAACAAACAAAGAAACAAGACCCACCCTACCTCTACCCCTACCATATAACTGACAATTTCTCTCCTCCCCCTTCCAGGTCCACTGATAGTTGTAGTCGGTATCGCTTCTACAGTAAATAAAATAATATCAGCCTTACTGGGTTTACTGGTAAACCGCCAAGTCAGCTTGCCCCCCACCTGGTGCAAGCAGCAGACCCTGTCTCCCCCAATTTAATAAAGAACCCCACCACCCAAACAGCCCACTAGCTCCCACCTACCTCCTCCCCACCACAGCTTTCAAAATAGTGCAATGTCCAAGTTGTCGTCTTCATTCATACTTTTAACAGATTAAAGACTAGCGGAAGCCGCTCCACTGTAGGATCTGACCGTGATTGTTTTGAGCTCCCAGCTTGGATGTTGCATTACTTTGCAAGCTATGGGGGGAGGAGGGAGGTGAAAGCTAGTGGGTATATTGGGTGGGGGTTCTTTTTTGAATTGGGAAGGACAGGGTCTGATGACTTGTGCCAGGACGGGGGTCAGCTTGATTAGGTTGGGGGTTACTAGTTAGTCCAGTAAAATTGCCATTATTTTATCTATTATTAAAGCTATGCAGACTACAACTATCACTGGGATAAGAGGGGAGGGTGGTGGTGGGGTTACAGGGTGGTGGGAGTCGAGGTTGGTTATTTAAGTGCAGGTTGAAGGGGAAAGTCATCCAGGGTAGTACAATGGTTAGAATATTAGGAAATATCCAAATCTGACATCCAGTGGCATCCTAAACTAGGATTGGATGTCTAATTTGAATCTGGATTATCCTAATCTCCAACTGTCCTAACTCAGATTGGGTTTTAAGGCATCCAAGCAGTCCCACATGGGATCTGTAGTCTCCACCCAAACAGCAAATGCAGATGAGTCTTCTGTTTCATTGCCTTATAGCCATTACTTTTTTTTTTTTTTTCCTTGACAGGTCCACCATCACTCATCAGCCCTGGTCATGGCCCCCGAGGCTTCCACCGCCACCTATTGCCACTCCCATCCCCCAGTTACCTCCGGCTTACCCTCTGGAGGGCGGGGCTGCGGCAACTTTCCCCTATCCGCGCTCTGGGACTAGTGACTGGTCGGGGGATTGCGGCGGTGGTGGCTGATCGAAGCCCTGCCTGCCTACTTATTTTTTATGTGTTCTGTGGAGGCAGGGACGTGCAATGATGCCTGCGTCCGCCCCGCCTCCCTGTGTGACGAGCACTGGTAGCGTGAGTGTCTCCCGGCCTCCGCCAGGAGTCCTCAGTGCGCCGGACACTTCCTCACCCACCCCCTTCCCGAGAAGGAGAGACGTCCATAGGACGCTCCATCCTTCTCCCCCAGCCAGTTCTCCAGCGACCCGGGTCCATTCCCGAACCCGGGTCACCGGCGCCGTAAGCGGAAATCCAACCGCTGTGCTGGTGGGATGGCTTTATAGCCATTACCTGTTGATGGCTACTCCTTGACCCTGTTTCCAAGGGAGGTGTTTCCCAGGTTTTCCAGGAATCAGTCTTCACCGTTGATTCACACAAATGGGTCTTAGCCACAGGTGCTAGGAACCTGTGGGAGCCAGAACTTTTCAGGAGGGCTTGGGCTGAGGCAGACTGTGCACATGCATGGCACTGAAGAGTGGCTCACAGCGCCAGGCTCACCTCAGCACCAGCCCTCAGCTGCCTCAGTTCCTCTTTTCCCCCACTGTCAGTAGCGCTTCAGTGATGATGGATGACATCGCTTACCTGCTGGGAGTCCCAACTTCACGTCTATACGACAACAGCGTTCAGCTCCCCTCAATTTTAGTGTGATCCCGCTCCACAAGAGTGGTAGCAGGGAGAAGGCAAGGAACTACAAACCAGTCAGTCTTACCTCAGTAGTGGGCAAGATTATGGAGGCACTCCTTAAGGAAAGGATAGTGCAACACCTGGAATCCATAGCAGCACAGTATCCAAGACAGCATGGGTTTACAACAGGAAGGTCCTGTCAAATTAATCTCATAGATTTCTTTGACTGGGTAACCAGAGTGGTGAACCAAAGGTGAGCAGTTGATGTTGCCTGCCTTGACTTCAGCAAAGCTTTCGATACTGTTCCACACAGAAGATTGATTATCAAGCTGGGTAGGCTCAGGGTGGGTCAGAAGTTGGTTAACTGGGTGGCAAACTGTTTGATGGGCAGAAAACAGAGTGGTGGTAAACGGTATTCAGTCAGAAGAGATGCAAGTCACAAGTGGGGTACCTCAAGGATCAATCCTGGGGCCAGTCCTCTTCAATATCTTCATATGTGACATTGCAGATGGTCTGGAGAGTAAGGTTTGTCTGTTTGCAGATGACACCAAGATCTGCAACAGAGTAGATGATCCAGATTGGGTGGGCAGAATAAGAGATTTGGATAAACTGGCAAAATAGTCGGAAGAGTGGCAACTGGGGTTTAATGCAAAGAAGTGCAAGATCATGCACATAAGGAAGAGAAACCCTGAAGCCACCTATAGGTTGGGAGGGGAGTTGCTGGCAGTCATAAGGGAAGAAAGAGACTTGGGCATCATCATCACAGATGACCTGAAATCATCCAAGCAGATCACTAAAGCAGTAGGTAAGGCTAGGGGGATGTTGGGGTGTATTAGTAGGGGTATCATAAGTTGTATGAGGGAGGTAATAATCCCTCTTTACAAGACACTGGTTAGGCCCCATCTGGAGTACTGCATGCAGTATTGGAGGCCACATCTTCACAAGGACATTAACAAAATGGAGGCAGTCCAGAGAAGGGCAACCAAAATGGCGCAGGGACTGCATCAGAAAACATATGAGGACAGATTAATGGAACTCAATATGTATATCCTAGAGCAAAGGAGGGAGAGAGGTGATATGATCGAAACATTCAAACACCTTAAAAGCGTTAAGGTGAAAGAGTCTAACATGTTTCAATATAAGAAAAATAGCAGGACAAGAGGACACAGCATGAGATTAGAGGGAGGCTGATTAAGAGGAAGTTCTTTTTTACAGGGTGGTGGATGCATGGAGCGGCCTACCCAGGAAGTGGTGGATATGAATACAGTGCAGGACTTCAAACAGGCATGGGATAGGCATAAGGGAGCAATATAGATGAGTATGAATAGATAGACCATTGACAGAGTAAAGGCCTATGGCACATTCATAAGGTAGAAAAAGAAATGGGCAGACTAGATGGGCCTGGCGGTCCTTATCTGCCATCAACTTCTATGTTTCTATGTTTAAAGTTAGTTTATTATTTTTGTGTCAGTTTAGTGATTTTATAAAAATATTTCTGTCATGTGAGTCTACGATCAGTGGCCATGGAAGATGATTGTAGGGAGCTTTTTCAGACAGACTACTCTGGCAGTGGGACTGTGTCCAGTCCATTTTCCCCATCAAGGAAGGGTTCTGACCATGAGCAGTACTATGCTTGGGAGAAAGGACAGTCCTATCGAAATCACAAAACAGCGGGCCCATTCCTGGTTCCAGTCGGGTTCCTGGTGCTGCTCGGCCTCTAGTACTTCCTCTTCCCTTCAGAGGGGGTAGAAATGGTACCCCTTGAGGTCACTCTTTAGGAGGTCTGCCTTGAGACTGTTGGTCTCCCAGAACTGGAGGACCTTTCCAGGATTGCTGGCATCACCAGAGGCCTCTGGTACTGGGATGTCAAGGTCTTGGGCCTGGAGTCCTCCTCTGTCTGTAAGTGGTGACCCCAGTGGGCAGTTCCACCCTTGGGCAGTTCTTTGGGGCAGTGAGTGCAGTATCAAGATCATGTGTCTATTAGTGGATCCGGTCCTTGGCCCTTTGCGGTTGGTGGAACTGGAGCCACGGGCAGGGCCTCCAAGCTGGGTAGAGTTTTTTGCTCTGGCAACAGGTTTCAATCCTTGTCAGTGACTGCACTGATGACTCCTGTCCTGCTGGCCACATTCCTACCTTGATTCACTTGGTGGGACCGACTGGATACCATTGCTGGTCACTAAGGTGCTGGCTGGGTGGTTGGAGCTAGGTTTGGTTTTGGTGCTATGTTTGGGTCCTTTGGCACCTAGCCTGGCAATGGTTCTGCTGCTGGTCACCCTCGGCACTGGAGGCTCCCATTGCTGCCCCCAGTGCCGGGAATTTTCTGGCACTGGATTCAGTTCCAGTTCTTGACCACCTCTCGCACTGATACCTCGTCCTTGGGGCCATTGTCATCAGTATTACCAGGGCCACATTTCTGGGTTTGAGGGCCTATGACCCATTCCTCTCTATGCCCCTTGCTCTGGGAAGGATGTTGGGAGGGTGAGTCTGACTCCTACCTTATCTTCTCTGAGGGTGGCGATGGTGACTTTCTTAGTCTGGACTCTTCAGACCCAGGCCGTACTGCTGTGCCTCAGGAGGATCTAACTTTCAAAGCTTTGCTCAGAGACATGCTCCTCCACCTAATTCTGAGCCTACACATTGATTAAGGTAAATGTCTCCATCAGCAGTGATTAAACGTTTCTACCATGTCAATCAGTTTAGTTCCTTAGTTCTCCTATTCCGTTCACATTCAAAATCCTGTCTGATGGCGTTCTGGAGTAGGCCTGCTTCAGTTCTATCTGCATGCAAGTAGGTAGTTTACACAGCCCCTAGATAGTACAGTATATGTTTCTCAGCCTTAGCTGATGCCATTGTTATTCTCCCTGAGAATGACAAGGCCATTCTCCCCCAAGGGGTCACCGTGCACCCCTCAATGGGACTTATGCAAGTTGGGCACTGTGAGAAAACAAGCATGTGCAGCAGCTACCCTAGGCATGGAGATTGCTGACTCCAAGGATGTTTTTCCTTTTTTGACTATCCCCTTTGACACTCACTTAAGTCCGTAGCAGAGACTGAAAAAAAGGATTCTGCTGACTGCCATATATGGAATTTAATCCAGCAGTCATGAGCTCTAAACCGCTTGGATGCCTTTGCTTCTGCTTCCTGCTAGGCATCTGCATCAGAAGGCATCTCTGGCTTGGACCACTGGTTCGTTTACATGGGGCATGCACCCCTTTCTCAACTTCAGAAATCTTGGTTTCTTGAATCTTGAAATTTACAGTTTTTTCTTCCAGGACTGGCCAGCTCCCTGGATATGCAGCATGCATACCAGCACTTTTTGGTACACCCCAGCCACCTTAAATACCTCTGATTCTTCATGCTAGGGCAGCTTACCAGCTCAGAGTCCTGTTCTTTGGGGTCTCCTCAGCACCTCAGGTCTTTGAGGAATATTTGCAGTAGTTGTAGCACACATGACAAAATTAGAACTCCAGGCTTACCCTTACTTGGATGACTGACTGGCCAGTCCATCCAAGCACAAAATGGAACAAGCAGTGGCTATGACCTCTCAGTTCCTTGCCTCTATGGAGTTCTGCTGCATCTAGAAGTCTCTGCTTCAACCCTCACAGTGGTTGGTGTTCATAGGAGCTCTTCTGGATACTACCAAGGCCTGAGCATTTCTTTCAGAGAGCAGAATGCAGGCGATCCTGCAGATAGCATGCTACATTATGTAGTGCAAATCTGTTTAAGCCCATTCCATGCAACGCATGCTGGGTCTGATAGCCTCCTCATTGGTCACAGTGCCTCTGGCATAGTTACACATGAGAATGATTCAAGGGATGCTCAGCACACAGTGGTCACAACCATCACATCCCTCAGAGCTACCCCATTCAGGTGAACAAGATCCTGGTTTGGTCACTAGAGGACAGCCTCCTCCAGGGCTTTCCCTTCTCCTACTGGAATCTGGTGACTCTCACCAGGGATGCTGCTCTGTTGGGCTGGGGAGCCCACTGTCGGAGCCTCCAAACACAAGGTGTCTGGGACCCATCAGAGATTCATCTCCACATCAATGTGTTGGAGATGTGAGCTATTTTATATAGTCTGAGCGCCCTAGTGGATATCATCAGCTACAAAACAATCCTCTCCAGACAGACAAGTCTGTGATGTATTACATTAACAACCAATGAGGAGCACACTCTTACCATCTGTGCAGGGAAGTGATGAGAGTGTGGGAATGGTGCCTGGAGCAGGGGATCCTACTCCAGGCCATTTATCTGCCGGGAGTCCAGAACACTCTGGCAGATGAGCTCAGCCGAACAGAGGTCGATCCTCACGCGTGGTCACCTCTAGAAATCCAAGACTTAGCGTTTTCTGTCAGGATGGATTCAGACTGCAATAGCAAAATCTTTTTCTCTATGCATCCCTCCAATCCCCCTATGCAGAGAATGTTGCTCAAACTGGAGGTACATGGATACAAGATTATTCTGATTGCCCCCTGCTAGCCTCAACAGATATAGTCTCCTCTGTTGAACACACTGTCAGTCAGCAAACGAGAATCCTTGCACTCAGCATGGACTTACTGACTCAGGGTCACCTAGTCAATCCCAGCTTGTGCTCCCTTCACCTTAAGACCTGGCTTCTGAAGAGATAGCAGTGAACAGGTACAAGGTATCTCAGGACTATGATGTTCTTTTGGATGCCTGTAAACCTTCCACTAGGAAGACTTACACAGTCAAATGGAAAAAGTTTTCCATCTGGTGCCCCAAAACCTGCATAAACCCCTTTGGGTGCCCACCTGACAAGATTCTTGAATACTTGCTGGACCTTTCTAATGCTGGTCTACATTATTCCACAGTTAAGGTCCATTTGTGTTCAATTGCCGTGTACCATGAGTCCATTGCTACCCTCTACCTGGCACAGCTGCCACTGTTCAGGAGGTTCCTTAAGGGCATCTTATACACAAAGCCTCCCATCAGGAAGCTGGTGGCTGCCTGGGATGTCAACCTTGTGCTGGATATGCTCACCTGCAAGCCTTTAAGCCCCTTGTGACATGCAATTTGAGGTTTTTAACTTGGAAAGCAGCTTTTCTAGTGGCCATCTCTTCTGCTCGCAGACTGTCTGAAATCCATATCTTGGCCACAAGGCAGCGTAGTTCTCCACACACACCGTAAGTTCCTTCCTTAAGTGGTGTCTGAGTGCCATCTGAATTAGTCACTTGTGCTGCCTACCTACTTTGCCAACTTCCAGACTGAAGGAGAGTGCATTCTCCATTCTCTGGATGTTCAGAGGATTCTTACGTTTTACCTAGACAGAATTAAGAACTTCAGGTACTCCAAACAGCTGTTTGTGTCCTTTGATTCCTGTCTAAAGGGTCAACGTGTTACAGTCAAGTGCATTTCTGCCTAAGTTGTGAGCTGTCTGTACCACTGCTATGCCATGGCGCTGGTCAGGCTGAAGGTCAGGTATGTGCCCACTCTACTAGGACAGTTTTCATGTCCCTGGCAGAGATTCGCTCTGTGCCTCTCTGTGATGTATTGCAGAGCTGCAACTTGGGACACAGTGCCTGCTTTATAAAGCACTGTGCCCTGGATGTCCATGCCAGAAAGCATGCCACCTTTGACAGGACCTGAATGGACTTCTATCCTGAGTGAGCCCTTGGCTTCTACCGCTCTAGTCTGTTTTTTTTTTTTTCTGATCTTGGTATTCTGACCCATTAGTGTGAATCAGTGGTGAAGATCAGTTCCTGGAAGATATGAAAATGATGTACTCACCTTTTTTTTTTTCCAAATTGTTCAACCAGGTGAGACACACTAAGCTGAAAGCTTGTTTACAGGTGCAACCTGGGAGCACAGGGAAGTTAAGTGACTTGCTCAGGGTCACACAGTATGCAAGTGGGGGCTGTGGGATTCAAACCCAGGTCTCCAGAGTTGCAGCTCAGAGCCTTAAACCACTGTGCTATACTGCTTCCAATTCTCTAATTCTTGGATCTTCCAGGAATATCTTCACCATTGATTCACGTGCCCACCCACCATCCCCTTAGTCTGTTTGTTGGTCTTCACTCCTTTGTTATTGGTTTGGGCTGTGAGGACACTGTGTTACTAATTTATTGACCCTTCTTACACAGGTCACCAGGGCTATGTTACTCCCATAGGTTCAGTGTATTAGGACTAGTTGGGTTATGCTGTACCTCCTTGGTTTAAAAAAAAAAAAAAAGTATTGAGGCGGTTGAGGGCTGGTGCTGAGATAAACCTGGTGTCACGAGCCACTCTCATGTGCTTTGCACGTATGCAGCTTGCCTCGGCACCAGCCCTCCTGAAAAGTTCTGGCTCCCACAGGGTCCTAGCACCTGTGGCTAAGACCCATTTGTGTGAATCATTGGTGAAGATATTCCTAGAAGATCAAGAATTACGGCGAGAACATAGTTTTTACTTTCCTGCTCCATTAGGGAAGGGAGAGAAAAGCTCTCAGATGAGTTATCATGGCTGTATGTAAGATACAAGGGGTTCAGTAAATCCTTCAGAGAGTGAGAGAGCCCCATCAATTGTGTGCTTACTTGCCTCTCTGAGTAATTCCTCTGTTTTGTGGATGGTCGGAGCCTGATGGAAGAGACACTTTGCTCTCTCCTAGTCTGCATGTTTTCTTCATTTTTCTTGGTCCCTGGGAGTGAGTTGGGAACAATAGGTTTAAAAACAAATCCCAGCTCTGGGACTCCAGTGGTAGTACATCAGTCTGCCTTGTGGGAAAGAGAGCTAAGATGCTGACTCCCAGCCCGGGATGGGGGTGGTGTGGAGGTGGTGGTGATGCTAACCAATCTCTTGCTGCTTATGCATGTTTTACAGCCGCTGTTGGTAGTCATTATAGTGCGGGTGGCCACACACTTTTCTTTTATCAACCCTGCCCCCATAGGTTGTCACAGAGACAGATGGTCTGAGGTGGGGGAAATCGGCATGCCTGCTAGGTCGGATGATGACAGAGACAGACAGACAAAAAGATACACATACACACAGTTACATTTCTACTACCTCTTAAAAAAACTGTAGCACAGTTTCACCACCTCTGTCATGTATCTCCATTGACTACTGTAGCAGAGTTCACCACCTAAAAAGTGCAGTTCCACAGCCTAGAAACCCATACGTGAGAGTTTGCCCACCTAAACATTTCCAGTTTAACCACTGCACACATACCACTGCACCACACTCCTCTTCCACCCCCCAACACACCAGACTCAAACCTCACACACACACACACACACACACACACACACACACACACACCATACACCCCACACACATACAATACCTCACTTCATGCAGACACCTTTCCTGGTGGCAGCAGAATCCTAACACCCCCCTCCCATAATGGGATGTACTGGAAGCTTCTGGTGGTGGGGCTACAGAGGTATCTGGAAGGTGCCTTTGGGTGCCAGTGTAGATCCTAGACAGGGGAGTTAAAAAACAAACCAAAAAAAAAATCAACTTGCCTGAATTTTGGATAACAGTTTATAGACTGTAGTGGCTGTCTGGCGCCCCCAACTGCTGAATCTCTTTGCAGATCTGGTCTCATATATTCCCTTATGCTGGTCTAACTTGGGTTTAACTTGTTTTGTTTTGAACGAAGAACCCAGTGCAAGCAGTCTCTAATGAATGCAATGGAAACATTTTTCTAACATCCATATGCCCCCCCTTCCTTTAGGCAGTGCAGAGTGTTTCCATTATACAAATCAGGGACACAGTATCTACATCGAAGAGACGGATGACGTGGCTGATTTTGAGAAGACACGCAACGCGTTCTCTCTACTTGGTGAGTAAAGATTCTTGGACCCAGTAATCTTTCTCTTCTCTGTCTCTTCTCCTGCCCCCTTTGCTGGTTTCCAAAGTGAGGAGACCTCACTCACTCTCAGTCCTGTGACTTGACTGGTATCCAAATGACATTTGATTCTGGGAGGTTATGTTCTCCCCCTTGTAATCTCTGAAGTGCCAGTATCCCCCTAGACTTCAAGGTGGGCAACACCCTTGGTTGCTCTTGCCCTTATGGAACAGAAGAGAGTATAACTGTGCTGTGTTTTCATAGACTTATGGGGGCCTCATTGCCATCTCTTTAATGTGAATTTCTGTTTTCCTTTAGAGATTTTTCTCCCCGTTCGTGTGGGCAGGTGGGGGGCCAGGAGGGAGGAGTGCTATCTCCCCCTCCCCCACCCCCAGAAGATAATCCAGAATTGTCCTGCACCTGCTTGGCAGTGGTGTTGGTGGAGGACAAAATGAAACATTGCAACTGATGTCACTATATGAAAAACTTTGTCCAGCACATGCAAAATGACGCCAGTTTCTAGTAGGTGGAAGGACTATTTTATCATAAATTCCTATAGGAAAATCAGTTTATTCTGCAGAAAAACATGATTTTTCTCACTGTCAAATGTAAAAAGAAAAAGGTACCCATTTTATAAGCGCAATAAGACACTCTGGGGGTGTGCATGGAACAGATTTTACCTCATTTCCAGGGGCTGAAGGCACTCGGCAGCCCTACACCCCTGGGTGTGTGGTAAAATCTGTTCTAAGCACACCCCGTCGTGTCTTATTGCTTGCTTCATGTGTATTATCCAAATTTATGAAATGGCTGGCAGCAGTCAAGCATTCTGATTGGTTCCTAAGAATGTGCTAATATGTCTTAACACCATAGAAAAAAGATCAGGCTATGCCAAGCGAGCACTGAGCTTCCTATTCTTCCAGTGTTCCAAATTAGAATGTTAAAAAAATAAAAGCTGCCATCTTGTTTTCACTTGCTGTCCTCACACACGAACCCGCCTGATCACTGTAGTGCTGCCAGACCCAGTCGCAGACTGTACAGCTGAAAAGCTGCTGATTTCCAAACCTTCTGCCCACCGAATGTACCAGCACAATTTCATCCAGCAGCCTGCCAAAGACTTTGGCCCGTGCAGAGCGACGGAACCCTGTTGCATGCGCTTTGTCACAGAGCTCCTTGCAGGAAGCCCTAATCCGAGTCCCCAGCACTGCGGTGTAATTTCTGGTAGCCCCGAGCGTGAGACCGACTGTGCTTGAGCCTTCCCCCCCTGATCCCAGCTGAGAGACGGCAGTCACAGAACCCATCACAGCTGCGTGAGACCCCTCCCCCCCGTTCCTGGCTGGGTGATGCCGGGCGGCAGCCAGTTGCCCCGAGTGCGAGACAGACATCGTTCGACTGCGGCTGAAACTGCTGACTAACCTACGGTAGCCTGCCAGGAGCCCTTGCCACACTGGAGAAAAAGGTTTATTCTGCAAACACAAATTGTAATTTATTTTTCCAAACTTAGGAGTGCCACTAGTTTGGTGGTATGTGGAGGGGTGGTACCATGGCAACTACATAATCAAAAAAATACAAATACAGAACCCTAAACTGCTCAAAAGTCTAAGTAAAAAAGAAAAATTGTAGACGGAGGAACTATTTTACTAAAAATTAAGACAAACTTTTAAGTTTCTCACTACTTATTAAAGTATTTTTTACTTTCACGTGCATCTATAATTTAGATGCCCGTTTCATGAGTGCAATAAGCCACTCCAGGTTCTGTGTGTTAGACACTTTAACATGGCTAGGAGGCTGGACGCACTCGGCCGATAGCCTTGTTCCTCACTATGCCTCCTAGCCATGTGTTAAAGTGTCTAACACACACCCTATCATGTCTTATTGCTTACGTAACAGCAAATCTCAATATTCTACAACTTAGTGGGCTGCTACTTCAGATGTTCTATCAGAACTAGAACACTTTGCCAGGAAAGCTGTTTCTTAGCAACAGCCTGATTCTAAGAAAAATGTTTTCAATAAATACCGGTTTTAAAACAGGAAATCAGCAGCCCAGAAAGCCTACCAAGCAGTGACAAACAAAATCACAGTACCACACACCACACAGCAACAAGTCAGCCAATCCTGGTGACGAGGACAACCCCACAAAAGCACAAACTGCCAAACTACTGTATACGAATAAAATGAAATTTACAGTAGATGTGATTCATCACAGAACAAATGCAGTGACTATTCTGCTTCCAACCAACATGAAACACTAGAAGCTCTAGAGGGTAGCCCCTTCTCTAACGTGGCTCTGGTCCAGACGAGACTCCCATGCTGCTCCCACCAAAAGCCTTTATTACCCCCCAAAAGCCCCATGTTCGGTCAAAACCTTGCTACAAGGAGAAACGGATGCTACTAGCAGGCCCACATATTTTTTAAGGGGGGGGCTGTTACACGTATACTTTTCTTTAATCTCTCTGCTCTTCTTTTATATTCCCTTGGTCTCTTTTGCCTTGTTTTCCTCTCTGCAGTCCCACACATTCTTCAACTGTATCACTATTTGGGACGAGATCTCTGCTTGATGGGGGTGTTGCAGAAGCATGTGGGTTCACACCAAATGCGCAGACACCCTCAAGCATAAATGCTGTAGGGGAAAACACTGGGAGAAAGATGGCTATGCCAGAGGAGAGTGCATGTTAGATTTCTAGTAATTATTTGAACGGTGACTTCTTACCTGTTGTAATTATTAATTTTTTTTTTTTTTATAATTTCTTTTTGGCAGGCATCCGGGGGTCACACCAAATGGAGATTTTCCGTATCACAGCTGCCATCCTTCACATGGGCAATATTGAGTTGAAGTCCAATGACCGAGAAGGCGACAATTGTTTTATCAATGTGAGATTTGTTATTTATTTTTTATTTTGCTTAAAGATTTGTTTTCCAAGGCAGGTCCACTGAGGGGAACACCTCATCTGCAGGGATGTCCTGGAGGCAGCAGCAGCAAGCAGTTTTCACCAGACACTGTTTTAAATTTCTCTTTTTGCCCCACACTCATTGCTGCCATTCACTCGCAGTCTCCATGTACTTGCACTTGTATTTGTTCTGAACCCTTCTCCATTCTGCTGGTGCTCCCAGTGGACCTCAATTCATCCCCCCCAAGGAGGTGGTTAGCTCTTTCAACCTGGTCAGGCCAAGGAGTGCACACAGATCACACAGAGTGCTCTGAAAATGGAATCTCTGCAGGATCACCACCCTACCTGTTACTCTGAGAATGGCACTCGTGACCACCCACCTCGATGGAGCAGCCTTTCGGATGTTCTGCACACCCCCCTGGCAGTCTCAACTCTTGGAGTCCCCTGGTCAGGATGCAGAAGTACAGTCTATCATTGTATGGAACCATGGTTCACTATACTTTCTGCTTCACACTTGGGTGCAGGGCCAATGAAGTATGAAGTGTGCTTAATGCTAAATGGTCAAAGGGATGGTGGCCTATCTGGCACAGATGTAGCTTTGAATTTTGGGGCCAAACTCCTATGATTCATGTAAATTACTACCAGGAATAGGAAGTTAGTTCAGTAGGCAGACATAGCTCCAACAGGTAACCGTGTGGCTTGGCAGGTGGATCACATCCTGCATTGCTCTGTGTTACCAGTGGGCTGGGGTGGCGCCTTCTGAAAAACCAAGGGCTCACTCCATCAGGCATACTGCTAGCACTGTTACAGCTGCCAAGTGCGTCCCCATGGCAGAGATTAGTAGGTCTGGTATGTTGTCAGATGCGCACACATTCATATCCCAGAACAGCAGCAACATGCTCTGCTACCAGGAGGCTGCTTTTGGGACCTCAGTCCTGCAGTCTCTGTTTGCACCAAGCTTTGGGGTGAGCGCTTTACAACCTCTTCCTGAGGGCTGCAGGTAGTCTTCTGAAGTGTGGATATTGAACTGAACTTAGGTACTGCTGTATGTATAACCACAATTCCTAGTAACATTGAGTGCACATCCACACAACCCACCAAACCTCCCATGGTAAGTCTTGCTTTTGGTACAGTTTCCAGCATGCAGATCTGAGAGTAGTGAGGTGGAGTTGGAGGACCCCATGATCAGGTGGCAAGAGGCAAGGATGTAGGCAGGCATATTCACTGTACACATTTCTGTGCAGTTTATATTCGGTTCCTGTCCCAAACCAAATGCCTTTTTCTAACCAGTATCATCTCGAGTATTTGCTGTACTGGTGAGAGGAGATGAGCTTGAAGACCGTTTCCATTCACTGAGCATGCTCAGTGAAAAGACTTCCTAAGTGTGGCTGTGAACTGAATACTAGTAGTAGAACCATGGTCACAAGGAAGCAACCATTTCCTATCAAATACAGTGCGAGCTGGAGTTTCTCTATATTATTGCTTTAAAAGTATTTTTGAGGCTGGCCCAATGGTGTGCTGGCATCACACTGCCCTGCTACCTGGGAGATGGGGGGATTGTCTTCAAGGATATCTCTTCCATAGAGCCCCACTCTTTAGACTGGTACAGCTGGTACCAGAACCCCCCAGGAACTTTAGACCACTTGTGCTATAGACATGGGGCCGATGTAGGACTTCATACATAATGATATTGTAACCACCCAGTCCCTTGGGGTTACTAGAATCCTATCAGTATCAGTGCTAGGTAGGGAAGGTAGCTGGTGAATAACTGGTTAAATGGTTTTCACCTGTTCCCTCTCTGTTTACTTGGTATCAGCTGAGTTGAGAGAGGTGATGTCATTTAGCACTCTCACAGCAGCATAAGCCACGGTAGCTTGCTGTGAGTGGGGAGCTTTAGAATTTTCAGTTAGTTTTGAGTGGAGTTCAGTGTGAACAGTTGGAGGAGTGAGGAGCTGTAGTGTGGGCTCTCAGGAGAGCCTATTTTTCTCACCCTAGTGCTAAAAACCATCTGCCTGCCAGTAGGAAGTGATGCAAACCGTCTAGCAGGAGTTCCTGATTTTCTCATCCCCTGTGAGATGAGAAGGACTGCAGAATGGTTCCGAGGGGCAACCCCCTGATTTAATCCAGGACATTGAAGCTGCCTGTTTGTGTACATCCATGAGTAATCTGACTTTGGGTATCCCAGGAGAAATGTACCTGTGTTTTCTTTTGGGGTGTACTGTGACAAATGGACATATACACCAAGTTCTGTTCTAGTTTGAGATTGTTCTCATCCTTTCCTAAAGTTGGCTGACAATCGTGGAGTCCCCAGAGAGACTTGGCACATTGTTCAGGACTTTAATTTACACTCAGAAGCAGTGTGTTTCTTATGTTGAATGTGATAGACATTCCAGGATGCACAGTTCTACTGTTTTCCTAGAAATGTTGAGGTGTAACCCTGAAAGAATGGCTGGGCACGGACTGTGGGAGCAAAAGGTGGGCAATCCCCCATCTGGAGTGACCAGTTCAGCACTACAGGTTCCATAAGGGTGCCTGCTTATTCAGGACATGGTGGCCAATACCTGAAGAGAAAGTTTACCCCCAACCCCTGGTGTGGGTTGTGCTAATTTTGAGCACTAGTGTGCTCCATCGTGGCCAGTTGCCACATTGCCAAACTGTTAAATCCTGCGCCATATGGGAAATGTTCCAAGTTGTGGCCAGTGCCACTAGAAGAAATGTGTGTTTCAGCTGAGGCTTTGCTGCTGAAGAGAGTTCAAAGCCCTATGCAATATGGGATGTTTAGAGTTTCTGTCCACTACAGATGTTGTTGTTCGGCATTGCCTTGTGCCACGAAGAGTAAACCCTTGTGGGGTCCACCTTTTACTTTTGTGTACCGTCTTTGGAATAAAGCCACACTCTAGAACCCCAGCCTGGTTTGGACATTTTTGCTACTGCTTCCTGTGTGGAATTACTGGGTAATCCTCCAGAAGTACAGACCTAGCATAGCCCTAGGCAAAAGTTCTCTCCTCAGGACCTGGGTATAATGGTCATTTGTGTGTAATATTGTTTCTGTACCCCCAACCCCTCTCTTACCCCTAGACAGAAAATATGGGAGGTGTGCTTACTAGTTAAACAAGTGGCCGGTGGGGGTTTACAATATTATGTATATGGCCCAAGTGTGCCAAGTGCTTCTGATCTATTTTTATCCACTGTCAAGTAAGTGGTGGACTCCATGGGAACTTTACCTTAAAGCAGCAGTACTGGTTAGCGGGGAAAAAAAAAATCATCATATCGTTTTTTGTTTGTTTTTTTAAGTAATAGTGTATTTCTGCCTAAAATATCAACATACATATTTTTCTTTTAATTGCATTTCACTTTTTAACTGAGATATGAGTTTTTTAAGTTGAAAGTCCTTGCTCTCTGACGATGCCCACTTTGAATAAATTAAACCTTTTGGTGTTGTGCTGTTTACCATAAGATATGTGTGCCAGCACCCACTTAATACATGCAGAGTATGAAGCCAGTATGGAAAGTCCTTGATGTAAGGGAATGTTAAAAATTGCTAGTGATGGCCATCTTTATTGACTTAAGTCATTGATTATAAAATAAACTTTTTTAAACATCTGAAAGAAATAAAAATACAGTATGTGGGTAAGGGCTATTGTGTACAGAATTCAGTGAATTCCCAGTGGTGTTACCTAGTAGTGACATCAGACTGTTGTACCATCTTCAGTACGTCACTACCAGGGTACAACAACATACAATGCCTGCACACTGCTATCTGATTCTGAGCCTTTCCGATCACGCCGTTTCTCAGCTGTGCCAGGTACCACAGCAGAAACGAGCAACTGGAGATGTCTGCAGCAGTATTTTATAAATCGGATGGCAGTAGATAGCAATTCATTGCTGAGCAACCTCGCCTCTCTATCTCCACTCCCATCCCCTCCCCGTCAAACTGTTAAGACTGAGATCTGAGGTTGGTACTTTGGAAGTTAAATCTCTTGATGGACTCCCATCCCCTTCCCGTCAAACTGTTAAAACTAAGATCTGAGGTTGGTACTTTGGAAGTTAAATCTCTTGATGGACTCCATCCTCCCGTCAAACTGTTAAGACTGAGATCTGAGGTTGGTACTTTGGAGTTAAATCTCTTGATGGACTCCATCCCCTCCCGTCAAACTGTTAAGACTGAGATCTGAGGTTGGTACTTTGGAAGTTAAATCTCTTGATGGACTCCCATCCCCTTCCCGTCAAACTGTTAAGACTGAGATCTGAGGTTGGTACTTTGGAAGTTAAATCTCTTGATGGACTCCCATCCCCTCCCCGTCAAACTGTTAAGACTGAGATCTGAGGTTGGTACTTTGGAAGTTAAATCTCTTGATGGACTCCCATCCCCTTCCCGTCAAACTGTTAAGACTGAGATCTGAGGTTGGTACTTTGGAAGTTAAATCTCTTGATGGACTCCCATCCCCTTCCCATCAAACTGTTAAAACTGAGATCTGAGGTTGGTACTTTGGAAGTTAAATCTCTTGATGGATTTCTGTTTGACTATGTTGATACATTTCAATATCTTGGGGTATTACTAGATTCTCATCTAAGTTATGAATCTCATTTTTTGAGGGTTACCTCAAGAATACATTGTAGATTAGGTTCTTTGTACAGAATCCGTTCATTTCTTATTCCTGAGTCTAGGCTGGTTATTTCTAATTGCTGCTTACTTCCTATTGTGAACTATGCAGCTATGATTACTGACACTGCTTCTGCGACAGTGATTTCAAAGAAATCCACTTTACTTCACTTGATAGCTAAGTTTGCTTTAAATTGTTCTAAGTCATCTCATCATTGTGTGATTTTGAAAGAAATGGGCTGGTTACGGTTTCATTAAATTTCCAATACTGTGTGGCCAAGTTCATATATAAAGTTATGGACTCTGGAATTCCACATAGTATTTCAAAGTTTGAGACCATATATTGATGGTCATTATTCTAGAACATAGGTCAGACAGTAGGTTTCTAGAGATTCCTTTTATGAAATCTAAAAGTGGACAAAGATCCTTTGCTTATATTGCTCCATTCATTTGGAATGAAATTCCTCAAGATATTAGGTGGTTGTGTTCTGTCAAAAGTTTGCCGATGCATTAAGGATGTATTTCGAATCTCAATTTAATTGTAACTGTTTTTTATGAATTTTTTTTTATGAATTTTATACGTAACAAAGACATTTTTGTCTGCAATTTGCTGCATTGTATATGTATGTTTGATTATGTATTGTCTGTATGCAATATATGTGGGTCGCACCTGTAAAAGGAACTTGTTTCCAGTGTGCTTACCCATTAAGTGAATAAACAAACAAACAAACAAGTTAGTGCTAACGGCTTTTTCACAGCAGTTCCAGTCATCAAGAAGAGCGATCATCAAAAAGTAGGATCACTTTGTTTACATTTGTCTAAAAATGTCAGGCAGAATTAAATAAAAAAAAAAAGTGACTGGACCTCATTTTTACAGCCTGGTGTGTGTGTGTGTTGGAGTGGGGGGGATCAGAATCAAAAGTTTTTTGTGTGTGTGTGTGTGTGTGTAGCTTACGATGGGGAGGGCAGAGTTACCAAAGGGGTGGGAGGTAAGATGCTTGTGTGTGGGATGAAGGGAGTTGCACAAAGTTGCCCATATACTATAAAAGACAGTGGATGGGCAACAGCGAACAACAATGCTGAGTTTACTTCTTGAGGTTGTCATGACAACCAGAGACCTCTCGAGTTTCACTCTCTAGATCCAGTGGTTGTCTTGACAACCTTTTGAGGCAAACACTGTGGTGTTGTTCACTGTTGCTCATCCATTATTCTCTATATATTGATGATAAATCTGTTCATGTCAGAAATGTATTAATGCTAAAAATACTTTATGTTGAAATGTTTTGCCAATTTAAAAATACTGCTGCTCTAAGGCATTTTGTAGCCAAAGATTTTATATCCGCCGTCATTTTGATTTTAGATAAATAGATCATGTAGTTTCATTTCTAATTCTTTCTCGATAATACTGTTCAAGTTTGTCTAGTGTCATTTTATAGCCTTTTTCCCCCCTCTGTTTGCTTCCATCATGCAAGTCATCTGTTTTCACTCATTGCCATTTTTGCAGTGTAAATGTAGGAAAGCTATATGAACTAAAGTTGCTCATGGCAGACTTTCTGGGAGACAAAGGCCTTACTATGAATTAAGGGATAGTCTGGGACTGAAAACCAGGGACTGTTATTATGATACAATGTCACATGGTCTGCAACTCAAAGGGGACTTATGCCCCACGAGGAGAAGGGCCTCGTGGTTTAACCAGAGAGAGAAGTAAGCTTATGGAACTCTCTGTCAGCAGAAGTTGTAGGGAGCAGCAGTATGGAGGTTTTTAAAAAGAGATTAGATGGTTACTGTATTGGGAATAATATTACAGGTTACTACTTTTGAATTGGCGCGCCATCATGGGCATTGTTCCACTTGGCCCGTATAAACTTAGGATACCTATGATATGATACTTTCACAACACTGCACTGACTCTGACGAGGGACTGCAGTGTTATGGAAATAAGGTCTTTTGTCTCCAAGGAAGGGTGAGCGCGGACTTCCTGGCAGTTGCACTCCTGGCCTTTGCTGACCAACCAGGGAGCAGCATGTCTGCTCACCTGCCCTCCCAATTGGTGCAGCTGTGTCCACCCTGATGTGCATGGGAGGTGGGGATTTCAAGAAGGGGGAAGATATAACAACAAAGAAAAGATTTCCCGGAGTCCTCAGTAGCTCTCTGGGTTTTCAAGCAGATTTGATCCATTAGGATTTTATTACTCAAGTGTGATGATACTGCGATGAGGTTAGAGAAGAAGCTTAATATTAGACAGAAATTTAAAATTACACATACCCACAGCATCATGGGGAAGTAAATGCAAATCACCATGAAAGAACTGTCTGGCTCACTTAAAGAGCAACAATTGCAAAAAAAAAAAAAAATAAAAAAAAAAAAATTTCTCAAGTCCCCCCTCCCCCAGTACCTGACCTGGTCTGGACTGAAATAGTCCATATGTCAGATGTTTCTGTCCTCTAGATTTGTAAGGGGAAGGGATCATAATTCATGGCTTGGAGGAGCTGACCACCAGATCCTGTCCCCTTCTTGGTGCACATTTCTGAAAATGTCCTCTCCATGCTGTTACTTTTTTGTGACAGTTTATAGAGCATGGGGGCGTGCTCCATTGAGATCAATGGGGCTCCATTTAAAATGACTTTTTTACATGTTTTGGAGGTTCACTAGGGTCAAATCAAAGCTGCCGCTCAACTGACAAGGCGAAATGTGTACCAGGAAGGGAAGGGATCTGGTGGCTGGCTCCTCTGAGCCATGAATTACAACCCCTTGCCCTTATGAATTTAGAGGATAGAAACATTTTAGATAGTAACTGTTTCAGTCCATAACAGGTACGGTATCAGTGGAGGGGCTTGATAAAAGCACTGAAACCGGTGGTCTTTAAACAACTAGGTTTCAGATGATTCACTCATTTCAACTGTTGTTTTTTCTTTATTTCTCCCCCCCCTCCAATCATTAACCAATATCCTGTAGCCGAATGACAAGCACATGATCCTGTTGTGTGATCTGTTGGGTGTGGAGAAGACGCAGATAGCACATTGGCTTTGCCACCGGAAACTGGTAACCGTGAATGAGACCTACGTCAAGTCCATGTCAAAGCAGCAGGCCACCAACTCCCGTGATGCTCTAGCTAAGCATATGTATGGCCAACTGTTCCAGTGGATTGTGAACAGGATTAACAAGGCACTGAGCTCTTCCTCCAAGCAACATACGTTCATTGGGGTGTTGGACATCTACGGGTATGAATTGTTTAAACAGTCTTACTTCTAGCATTGCTTTTTAATGTTTCTAGACATCACTGGCCTGCTGGCACAGCGGTAGTACTACCGCTTGCAACGCCAGAGATTGGGGTTTAGGAATGAGCCTGGATCATCTTAGTGCTAGCTGGGGAGAGGAGGTCTGAGCATCCCACGGGACACTGTCCTCCAGGGAGGAGGGGGGATTACTATTGCTGCGTGACTGCCACCTGTGTGACCACAGGTGGCAGCGCAAGCAAAGTGCAGTACTTGGGTTAAGGGACTGTTGACAGGCTGGAAGGGCGGCACGCCTTGCATGAACACACCTGTCTCAGCCATTATCCCTGAGAGAGAAAGGAGAAAACATAAAAAAATAGAGCCAGGCCCCATGATGGCCCCATGCAGTTTGCAGACCCCGCAGCCCACTGACCTATGCTCACTGCAGGAGTCTCAGCTGCAGCCTTTCCGAGGGATCTGGCCCAGTCTGAGAAGTTCCTCTGTGAGGAGGGGATGTCACTGGGTACCACTCCAGGAAATATGTAAGACCTTGGAGATGGCAGGTATGGCGGGGTTAGGCTAAGGCTGGCTGAGGGGACGAGATAAAGAGAACGTTTATATATATATACATATACTGTGTGTGTGTGTGTGTGTGTGTGTATATATATATATATGTATATATACATATATGTTAAGAAAGTCATAAATAAATAAAATACATATTCCTGGAAGTTAGGACTGACTCATAGTTCCTGCAGGCCAGATGGACTCTGAGCCACAGAGTCCATTGGCAGCCCTTCCTTTTTTTCTTTAATTGCTTTTTCACCCCACCCTAGCCTTGGCCCTTTCTGCCTCTTGACCCCCAGCTTCATTACCCATCATCTCCAAGACTTCGACTGTCCAGTAGCCCCCAGGGCTTGCCCCCATTCTGGGATCATCATGGGTGGCAGCTGACCCCCTCCAAAGACGGAATCCAGTGTGGAGAAGTTGCAAGTCCAGTGGATAGTGTGGGGCCTGCGAGGTGAGGGCGTCATCTTGCCTCTTCCATTTTCTTTTCTCCTTGTGATGTTTTCCCCCCTCAGAGGTGGTGACATGAACACGCATTACACGCATACAATGGGCATGCACGGTATGAGCCAGCCAGTTCCTCCCTAGTCCCTACCCTGCCATCCTGCATTACCACTGTACCTGCAGGCCCCCAGGTGGTGCTAACGCAGTGGGACCAGAAACCCTCCCACACTGGAGGAGGTGAGGGTCATCAGGGACACTTGATCCTTCTCCCCTGGCTGGCCACCGATGAACCAGGCTCGCTCCTGAACCCGGGTCACAGATGTAGCAAATGTTAGCATTACCACTACGCCAGTGGGCCAGCTTGTTGCCAGCTCTTCTACCCCAGCACAATCTCGACAAGTGGGATGGAACCGAATGTCTTCCTCTCCAGCTGACAACATTTCAGAATTTATCATAAACTTCACTGATAATGCTGAACGCCAGGTTCTGATTGGTTCACTAGTGATTTGTTTCCCTACAGGTAATGGACCACTAGTGTAAACAATACTGAGAGTGCTTCGTGCTATGGGAACTTTGTGTTTGCTCTACAACAGTTTATAAATTAGAATAATACTGTTTTTAGCAGAGTGTATTCACTTTAGAGACATGCTACCAGTTCATAAGATAGGGATGTCCATAAAATGGGGGTTCACCAGATCGAGACTCTACTGTATTTAATTATTTTTTAAATACTGTGGAGAGGTTTATGATATTGGTAAGGTCCTTTGTATTGGACTTTATGTGTTAAATAATGTCCTTTGGAAGGTAAGTACCCCTGTATGAAGTGATTACTGTCTCCCAGGGTTGTCTTTCAATATTTCTCTTTTTAAAAAAAAGATATTCATGCTCTTTGAAAATCTTGTTAGGGCAGTACTTCCACAAGACCTGTCATAACAAGTATTTGTGAAAAAGGAAGCATTCAACCCACAGTACGATTTAAACAGTTGTAATTATAGTTTCTTTACAATATTCCATGTTCCTTTACTTTATTATTAAGATATTTCAAAAACTCCCATTGATTTTCAAAAGCATTAATGTTTCAGAACAAGCTTATCCCTTCATCAGAAGATAACTGGGTAGTGTAAAAAAAATTAAATAAAAAAACATCTTGTTTAACAGTGTTCATATCTCACATACAAACCTAGATATACAGCGATATATTATGTATACAAATGCTGCAGGGAGAACATACCTTCTACTGTCTTAATGATATCCACCAGGGCCAGATTAACCATTGGGCAGAAGGGGCAGTTGCCCTGGGCCCCCAAGTTTGAGGGGCCACCTAAGTTTTCTTTTTGTTAATTTTTTTTATTTCCCTTCTTCCCTGATCCCAATACTTTATTAACCTCAGTGTGGTGGGGGGTACATACATACACACACACACACACACACACCTTGGTCTCCATCCATTACTGAGTTTTGTTGCATCATCATTTTTTTGTTTTTGGTTTCCTACAACATGCGACCCAGCTAGCCAGTTACAGGGCTCTGCCTCAGGTCTGTGCGTGGTCACATCGTGACGTGACATGAAGCTTAACATTCTCTTGCCGACACGCGCCAGACTTATTCATTCTCTCTCTCCAGCCACTGATTCTCTTGCCATCATTGAGAAGAGACCATTCGCAGCATCACGCACTTTCAAGCCTACTGCCTGCCAGGCCCACAGGTCGATGACTCGGTCGGGGATCGGGGTTAAGTGTTGGTCAACCATTACCAGTCTACCACCAGCGGCTGTCATCAAAAATCTTGTAAAAACAAAACAAAAAAAACCCATAAAGGCTTTAAAGCCAAGGTTAGGCTCCCAGTGCATATGCAGAGAACAAGGGGTGGGCCGGCGCCATTGCCAGACTCAGTGACTGTCTTCCTGTTTGACGAGAAAGGTGAGGGTTGAGGTCAGAGTGGTCGTCAGACAAGTCTGATATATTTGTAAAAATTATTAATTTTTACACAGTCACTCTTTGTGAGGAGCGAGTGCCAGCAGCAAAGTGGAGTCAGACCCAGTCCATACCAGCCAGGCAACCACAGTGCCTTGCTTGCCTTCTTGACTTCACTAGAAGGTTGGTAAAAAAAAATTAGAACAGAGCCAGAGGTGATGAACTTGAACAACTGATTACTGAATGTTTTTTATTAAAAATAAAAAAAATGATGTGAGGGGATTCTTGACAATTCCACCATCTGTAAATATTACTACTATGTATACACTTGTATATAACCAAAACGACACACAACTATTTTGTTTTTCTGGGCTGGGCTGGCTACGGGCCTGCACTGGTGCAATCTAGTCAGAAATCAAATCACTAGAGGAAACATTTCAATAAACCTCATATTGTGAACATACGAAAGCGCCAGCAGATACAAGCCACATGGTCTATCACATCTGCTTGATTGTGCAGCACAGAGGTTAGACTCCTGGTGCTCCCCTTGCCCTCTCCCCTTGCCCCTCATCTCTCCCACTGACAAGTATCTTGCCCTTAATATGAACATACAAAACTATTTAAGTTAATATTGTTTGGGAACACCGGTGGCATTTCATTTCAAAAGTCAGAAGTTTTGTTTGTTGTTCGAGTGATGGAAAGAAGAGCCGCATGCATTTTAAATCCTTATTCTTCCATTCTGGCCATTTATCTGACAGCTTGCACACAGTATTTACCCTCATGCCCACTAAAACCTATGGGAGTCTGTGCAAGAGGAAACTGTGTGAGCTATGGTTGCTTGGGTTGGGGCAGCCTGACAAAATAGGTAACTAATGTATGATGCAGCACACAGAGCATGAACATCAATGGGCCAAACTGAGACAAAAGAGTACCACCCTCACATCAACACCAACCTCGTATGACTCTCTCAGTAGCAAAAGAGTGTCTTTGATGAACTGAAAATCCTGTAGTTAAAAAATAAATAAAAGTAAGTGATGTAAATTCTGTGAAAAAGAAAAAGCGCTAGCTAGACTGTGGCCAATATTCGTGGTGGTGGTGGCTGGCTAGAATGGCATTCAGAGTAGCTGGAAAACCCTCCAAATGCATTTTAAGGCATCAAAAATCATTCAGCTTTTGGGAGCCACCTAGGCCCCCGAACCCCCGGCCTATTGGTTAAGTCACAGGGGGCCCCACAATTTAAAATTGCCCAGGGCATCACAATTTGCTAATCTGGCCCTGATATCCACTCTTACATTTTGTATTAGACACCCTATTCCTGTCACTTTATTTTTTTCTGCCTTTAGGTTGTGAGATAGGGAGAATGGGGGCATTTTTTCTATCAAATCCCCTGGTTTTCAGTTACATTGTGATTTTTGTTTAGCAAACCAGTTTAGTCACTTACCTCACTGTCGGACACAGACTTTTTTTCATGTGATTATTCTTTTAATTCTGAAAATGGAATGAAATTATTTTTATTATTCAGAAATAATTGTTAGGTCCCTCTGGTGGGAATGATCCTAAAGTTGTAAAATCACCACTCACCCTTTTGTTTCCCACTTTTTAATGTGCACGATTGCATTGGGACTTTAGGGCAGAAATCACTTTCTAATGCTTTAGTTGCTTGGTGCTGTCCGTCGCAATTAGTGGAAATGCCAAAACACTTGCGGCTGTTACCTTGCTTTTTTCTCGCAAGGCAGGAGGGGGCCTGGCCACAGGTTATCAGGCTAAAGAATTGGTGTGATTAGATCACTCAGTGACAGTCTCCTGTGGCCCAGTCACTAAGGAAGCAACACTGTTTCCCATAGGAAAATTTACCAAAGGGTGATTGTGTAGTCCCCTCCTGTACAATGTCAACCGGATATTCCAATCTTATTGGTTATGTAGACCTTCTAGAATGTGGTCAGAAGTATGACAGAAATCCTTTATGTCAGTAAATACCCCTGTTCCCCACCTGTATGCATCGCTGAACATACTCCGTACCATTGTCTCACCAGAGCCATGTATGCTTAGAGAGGTGCCTGAATAGAAGGGCTAAAGAACTAATAAGATCACTGGGACAGTGCCGGAGTAAATAATCACACTGATTCTTCAGTGTGATGACCTACAGCAAGGCCCCTCCTGCCTTGCGAGAAAAAAGCAAGGTAACAGCCGCATGTGTTTCGGTATTTTCACTAGTGGTGGCGGATAGCACTAAGCAATTGAAGCACTAGAAAGTGATTTCTGCCCTCGAGCTCCAACACAACTGAGTGCACAATAAACAGTGGGAAACAAAAAGGTGAGTGGTGATTTTGCAGCTTTAGGATCATTCCCACCACAGGGACCTAAAAATTATTTTTGAGTATTAAAAACAATTTAATTCCGTTTTCAGAATTAAAAGAATAAAAACATGGAAAAAGACTGTGTCCAGCAGTGAGGTAAGTGACTAAGCTGATTTGCAAAGCAAGAATCACAATGTAAATGAAAACCAGGGGATTTGACAGAAAAAAAGTTTCCCCACCCCATCCCCCATTCTCCCTATCACACAATCTACAGGCAGGAGAAACAGGGCATCTAATACAAAACTTTAAGAGGGGATGTAATTAAGGTAGTAGCAGGTACGTTCCCCCTGCAGCATTTTTAGACATAATATACTGTATGTGTAAGTTTATATGTGAGATATGAACACCGTTAAACTAAGTTGTCTTTTATTTAAAAATATTTTACACATCCTATTTATGTTCTGATGAATGGACAGGCTTGCCCTGGAACTATAATTCTTTTGGAAATCAAAGGGAGCTTTTGAAATATCTTTAATATCTTTATTAATAAATAGAACGAAAATGGAATATTGTAAAGAGACCTATAAGGAAAATACCCCCATGGGCATTAATACTTGATCTATGAATGCCCTGCCATGGATTAATGCACTTACTTATAAAGTGGATAAATGTAAAAAAAAAAAAAAAGGTCTTCTGAGTCTTTTTATACTGAAGAAAAAATAACATACAAGAGCAAGAAAAAATCCTGGCTTCTGATTGGTCAGTTGGCCATCACAGCAGGGATGTTATCCCGGCATAACATCCCTGCTGATTGTTTGCCACTTGAAGATTGTTCCTTGGATCATTACCATCTTTTCTTAAGAAACAAAAATACTTTTACGCACTAACAAAAACATTCTTTAAAATTAATTTTTTTATTATAAAAAAACAAGCCATTGTATAATAGGAATAATGCCCTCCAGGGTGGGTGTTATGCTGGGATAACATCCCTTCTTGGGTGTTGGACGCCCTCGGCCAGTGGCCTCGGTCCCAGCCACCCGGGGTGGGATGTTATCCCAGCATAACATCCACCCTTTTAGGCATTGTTCCCTTATTATGTCCTTCCACTAAAATAATTCAGTAAAATAGTTATAGTACAGCACAGTAACTAGTTTATTTGTGCAAGAATATGTTAAAGTAAAAAAATAATTGCAGTGACGTGATTTCTGCTACTGTTGCTTTAAATAATAAATTGCCATTTCCAATGTTCACGTTGATGTGATTCATCAGTTTCAGAATGTTTCAGCTTTTGTTTTTTTTCTCTCAGAATGTCAATGCTATAACCAAATAGTAATAAACCCAGCCACTTACTCTGAGGTGTCCTAACATTGCAAAATTGGGTTTCAATATATCACTCATTTTAATGATTTGCTGAAAGTTTCTGCTGTGCTGTTTTGAAATTATTACTAACAATGACTGTCTGCTGCTACGGTTCGGGGGGAGGGGTGTTACTGATCTGTTGTAAGTACAGAGGATTTTAGTAAGGTCAGCTATAGTTCAGCAGGGTATTGTGTGGAGGTGTAGTGCATTAATTGACGGTCAGGTGACGCATTTTGGCCAGTGAAGTTTCTGTATTTGTGTGGCTTTTACTTACCCATTTTATAAAGGCTAAAAAGTTGCAGAAATGCCATATCAGTGGGCTCTATCCCCCATGCCAGCAGCTCTCCTTCATGCTACCGGAACACCTTCAGCTGGCACCAAGGATTATAAATGCTCTTCCTCTAGGCCAGGGGAGGCCCCCAACAGGGACGCGCCAGCCCCTAGCATGCTGGAGACATTGGAGGTCAAGTTGGCTCCCAGCGACATGGGGAGGGGGTGGCGTGGCAGGTTGAGGGCAGTTATGGGGCATGATGGAGGGGAGTGCCAGTGGGCAAGTGAGGCGGCAAAAACAAAAATTACATGCTGGAAATAGAAAATGAGGTTAGAATCCAGCAGAGAATAACTAAAGTCATTAGAGGGATGCACACTCTGAGTTATAAGGAGAGACTAGAATCACTCGGATTATTTAGTGTGGAGGAAAGAATGATGAGAGGGGATCTCCTGTTATTATACAACATCACAAACATCTCTGAACTAATGAACCGACGTGTGCTGGAATTCATAAATAGATAAACAAACTGAAAGGTCACACACTAATCAATTAACACTCCCTAGGGTATGCACAAATAAGAGAGAAAACTTTTTCACAGTGAGTTCAGTATGTCTGAGGAATAAACCTCCTTCTAAAATAGTAACTATACCCAACATTTGATAGATTTAAAAAAGAGCTGGATGACTTCATTTTATCCACAAGAACAAAATGATACACCCACTCAGAGAGGGAAACATATAAATATATATATAGGCCATCGGACCTTCTTTGTCCAACCAAACCAAGTAACCAAGAATTGGCATTTCAGTGATAGGACTTCTTCAGGAGTTATCTGTAAAGAAAAAAGATATGCCTAGTTGGATGTACTGCATGCTGTGAAATGTCTGTCGTAACAGTAGCAGAAGCGAGCATCAGGAATTCTGTATGCTGCAACAAGTGCATGCAAAGTCTATAGCAGAACCAGAGTGCATGCATAACGCTGAAATTTGCAGCACACAATCTGGGGAAAAAAGAACTGTGCAAGAAAAGAGAAGCATCGAACAGCATCAAGTGCCCCCCCCCCAAATGCTGCTTAAAGGACTCTGCATATTATATTATTCTATTTTTTTTTTTACTCTCGTTTGATTTAAAAGGGAGATTCTTGGTTACATAAATCGTCTGAATTGTGGTTGAGCCTGACAACCATCAACAAGGTGAGGCCCCCCCCAATACCTTTGGGTAGCACTCTTCCTCATTTTAACTTGCCAATATGAGCTGTGGTTCCATTGCTTTATCGGTCTTGTGTGGAACCCAGGTTCCACTGCTTTATCGGTCTCGTGTGGAACCCAGGTTCCACTGCTTTATCGGGCTCATGTGGAACCCAGGTTTCACTGCTTTATTGGTCTTGTGCGGAACATACTCCCTGGCTTCCTATACTGGCTTCTTTTCATTTCTGATATTCGCCATCTGCCAGTAACACCCCTGCTAATTTGCCGAAATCTGTAAGAAGAGTGATTTAAACTAAGAAGATGAGCCAGACTTGAACATGCTATGTCCTTAAGTACCAAGGGGGAGAAAAAATGAAAAGAAACCTTACATTGTAATACAGTCGCATATTAGAGCTTTATTGGCTAAGAAAAGGTGGACCTTGATGGGAAGATATGTCACAGGGATCCCAATAAGGACGTATTATCTTACTGCTTTTATTTATTTATTTAACAAATTAGAAAGACCTTTGAGCCAAGGGCTCTTTTACAGAGGTTCCATGTCAAGTCACAAGAATAGTAAATTAAAAATGGTTTCAGTAAGTAGTACATGAGGAAAGTAATTACATAAACAAAAGAACAATATGGGAAGATAAAGGTTGTGTCAAGTGCAGCCAGTGGCCTTGTCTGAAGAGGGGTGAAAGGGATTACAAGGGGAGAAGGAAGGGGTGAATTGGGGGGTGGAAGGAACAAAATAAGAGCAAGGAGGGAGATGCCACAATGAAGCTTATGCAGGAAAGACCCACGAGGGGCAAGGGGAAGGGTGTAGAGCGAGAGAACAAGATGAGGAAACAGAGGAGGGAGGGGAAGTGGGAGGGGTTAGGAAGGAGGGATGAGGTAAGATGAAAAGAGGGCAGGAATGGGAAAGGGATAAGGGAGGAAGTGCTGTGAGTGGAATAGCACAGCAACAGGGTAGAGCTGTACATGGGTGAGTGGTAAAAGAGGGAGGTCCCAGTACATTTAGCTGTCAACAGAAATTAGGTATAGCAGTCACAAGATGCTCTGGAAACTAGGAATTGACGCAGCTTCCGCTTAAATGGTCCCAAGGTTGCAGTTGTCGCAATCTCAGGAAGAAGGGAATTAAATAAATTAGCAGCTCTAACTGCCATCGATTGCTGTCGAAGTGAAGTTCGACAGTGAGGGACAGTAAAAGTTTGACTCACAGAACTTTGTGTGTTATGAGTGCCCCGGAAGGGACAGAAAAGCTGAAGGGAACCTAGTGGTAGGAGACCAAGATCTGCCTTCTTAGCCAGTAGGCAGGCTTGATATTCAATGCAGTTGATATTCAATGGAGTTGAAGCCAGTTTGCGTGTCTGTAAAGATCACAAGTGTGAGTATGATATGCTGCACCAGTTCTTAAAGCAGCAGTATTTGTTAGAAACCATGTAATTTTTTAGCAGTAATGTTCGTCAGGCAAAAATATCAAGATACACATTTTTATTTTCTTTCATTCCTGAACCAAGATTACAGGATTTTATAGTTATTGAAAGTTCCCATTCCCGTGCCATGCCAGTCAGGAAAAAAATTAAATATCTTGGTACAGTGTTGTGCAGTTTATCAGAAACTCATGGTAGCACCATCCTAATACAGCTACAGTGTGAATCTAGCATGTACGTCCAGCAGGTAACCTCAGTTGAAGAGATTTCTAAAAATTGTGAGTGGCGGCTATGTTTAATGACATATGTGAATTACAAAATTAGCTGCAAAAGTTGTTTAAATAATATCTGGGAAAACTACAAATACACTGAGAATTAATCTAAGTATTTCAGAAATATATTTTTGCAAACAGCTACAGTATATGATGAACATTTTTGCCGACTAACAAATACTGCTGTACCAGCCCCAGACAAATTTTCAGTGTAATAAAACTTTTTTTTTAATCTCTCTGTTTAGTAATAAATCTGATTGATCCTGTCATAACCCCCAACCCAGTGCCTCGACTGTAAACAAACCTACCTGGCGGTATCCCACAATCCTCCCCAGTAGGGGTTGGGGAACCAGTTCAGATAAGTTCAGAACTACTCAGAATCTATGCCATTTTCTGTAAAAGAACCTTATCAAAATTTTTTTCAGGTTCTGATAAGATTTAAAATATTGTTTTTGGAGCTTAATATAATCCCCAGCAGGTCTGTTCTCTTTTTTTTTGCCTCTGTTCCTCCCCTCAAAGCCCCTAATGGAGCTTGGCCCCTGCCCCGCATGCCTACCCACCATGCCCAGGCTTACCCCGCTGGGCGGAGCCAAATGGTCAATGTAGATGAGCCCCGGCTCCCCCAGGGCGGGGCTACGGGAGCAGGAGCCCCCCCCCCGGCAGACACTAGCAGGAGTGGCAGTAGAGAGGGGCATCATGGCTGGGAGACCGGAGAGTTTGTGGTTATGTTCCCCTGGGAGACGGTGTGCAGTGATGCCAGCATCTGTCCTGCCTTACACGCAAGCAGGCACTGCCTTTTTCTGGCTATTCCCATGGCCTCCGCCAGAGGTTGACAACAAGCTGGACAACCCCCCCCCCGAGAAGGTGCGCTGCCCCCTGGGTGCTCTGTGCTTCTCCGTCTGGGTGGCTGGCTGGCCCTCCATTCCCGGGTCCATTCCTGAACCCAGGATGTTGGTATCGCGAAGTGGTTACGCCTTGTTACGTTTCTAGGCTGGCAGCAGGTCTGTTATCAAAAGAAAGGTGGTAGTGGTACGAAAAAAGGCTATGGGGAGGAGGGAAAAGACCTAGAAAGAAGGCTGGAGGTGGAGAAGGGAACCAGTGAGTCAGGTCCATATTATGTGGATGTACTGACACTACTGTTACACAAGGGGTACCAACAGGCTTTGTGAGATTGTGGGCCAGATGTTCAATTGCTAACATTGCCACAAGCCCTGGATGCGCCAAAGATATGGCGCATCGAGCTTATAGCAATCTAAAGGGATTTTCTATCCCTTTAATCAGAGTGACTTGCTAGACCACCTTTTTGTGGTCTAGCTTGCGTCTGAACTG
This sequence comes from Neoceratodus forsteri, assembly GCA_016271365.2. Lineage (NCBI taxonomy): Eukaryota > Metazoa > Chordata > Ceratodontiformes > Ceratodontidae > Neoceratodus > Neoceratodus forsteri. The sequence goes on along the minus strand of JADMNL010000031.1, from coordinate 86,538,736 downwards.
GGGACCCTTTACACGCAGCTTGCATCAAGGTTTGGCACAGGCCTACATAAAGCAGGTCGATTTGTCTCATCTGTGCCCATGATTATGAAACTGAATGCAGTTGTGGCAATCCTCAATGCCACAGCTGTGCCAGTGCTATGGTTTGATACAAGCCCTGCATCAGCCTTCTAAAATCCAGCACTAGGTGTCAGCATGGCTCAGCTGGTCGCACATCCACCTCTGGACTAGAAGGTCATGGGGTTCTAGTCCCACACTGGGACTGGGTTCATACCATAAGCACTGACACGTGAGTGCAGTACTCGGGGAATGCTGTATTGTCGGGGTGTGCCATCCCAGCACATGGCTGAAAATAGTCGTATTGTCTAGCCCTCCTTTCAAGGCCAACACAAACTAAATTAATGTATTCCTGTAGTGCTGTTTGTAGATTCCATTCTCTTCACTGATGAACAGCTTATGGGTGGATAATCGTGGGTGAAATGGGTTTTGTACTTCAAAAGACATGAACATCAACTGAAAGACCAGTTATATAACTGCAACAAAAGGGGGCATTCGATTAACCAAAGGGTTGTGTCCCCATGGAACAAATTGCCACCAGAAATTGTAAACAGTAAAACGATGACCTCTTTCAGGAACAGCAGCCACTCAGTTCCTCTCAGTGCAGTTTAAATAAGCCACTGCAAGTTCTCTTTCAAGAATAAATTAGATGAACTACATAAGGATAAATGTAGTGTAGTGCCTAATGAGATTTCTTGGCGAAAGCTATTGGCTCGCATCCAACTCATGAAAATGTTGTGAAAGTTCTGATAAGGCTTGGATAATTACATACCCTTCTGTGGCTTTTCAGAACCTTCTGTGGTTGTCTGGTCCCTACTGTGTGGCTGATGACACAGCTGGGGGTGCAACCACAGGGATTAGCATCTCTCAAGATACAGACAGACAAGTAGTGTAAGGCAAATCAGCCGTTCTGTGTGCTGCAGCCAGGAAGCTCTAGAATGCAGCAGCTCCTCTCCCTCACGTCATGCAGAGGTTGTCATTGAGGATGTGCCAACTGTCTTAATCCAGCAGTGATCAAACATTAGAAAAAGAAGAAATTCTATCACACTTACCATCATTTCTTTTTCTGTTATTAGTACCAATGTTGTCACTGGGACAGTGTCCTTAGTTGGATGACATCATTACCCAGCAGTTATGACTAACTCAGTGACAACGCGGGACGACATGGAAATCGGTCTTTTTATATAAAGTTCATAATGGCCTGCCCCTACCAGCATCCCGATGTTTTGATTTCATCTGCGGCAAAATGTAGATGACATTGAAACATTACACGATGCTTGTAGGGGCAGGATGTGGTACTTCCTCAAAGACAGGGCCTGTGTGACGTGGGGAGGGGAACAGGTGGTGCTCACACTCTAGATTTCTCTGCCTGCAGAACATAGAGTGGTGCATCCGCCTGGCTTCCGGCTGAATCCCTGTGTGCCTGGACTCCAGGCCTGAGTCCGAGCACTGCAGTGCCTTTCTTTGATAGATAATAAAATAGTGTAAAGGACAAGCCATACAGTCAACAAGATTGAGATTATTGTACCTTGAAGCAATGTTGAATGATAAGTATCTGTGGCAGGTAGCAATCTTGCTATCAGAGCAAGGAGGCAGCTGACTAAGGAGCTAGAACTTTACTGCTAGAACACATCTGACTCAGCAAGAAAGCCTGTTACACATCGTTATTGCCCTCTTCTCCTCTGCCCTTAGCCAGTTCCACTTTTATAGGCACTGCATTTGACTAACTTGACTGACAACAGGAACTTCCTGTTTGGGAGCAGGAAATGAAGGATCACCGAGACACATAAGATTCACCATCCTTGAAGGAAAGGTAGCTCCCCAGCTGCTGGAGGTCTGACTCTGAGCAAGGAAGGAGGAGACTACTGAGGAATACAAGAAGTTCCTGTCCCAGTCCTGTCCTGTTGCCTCTGAGGCCGGGAGATCAGAGGGCTGTGGGTTCAGTTCCCACATCTGGCACTTGGTTTAATATCCCAGTACTGACACTGTAGTGCAGCATGAGAGGGGTGCTGCACTTCTGAGGTGCCGTCTTTTGGATGAGACATTAAACCGAGGTCCCATCTGCCTGGATTGGTGGTAGTTCAGGTGGATGTTAAAGATCCCATGGCACTTATCGAAAAGAGTAGGGGAATTTCCCCGGTGTCCTGCCCAAATTTCCCTCATTCACTAAAAATACCACCAACAGCTTAATCTGGTTCAAGGTCAGTTGGCATTCATCTGTATCCCCCTCCCCCGGGTCGTGCCTGGAAATAGGCAGGATTTGTCTAGTGCATTTACCCGGTCAACAAAAACTAAAATAAAAAAAAAAAAAGGAGGGGAGGGGCTGTAAGGGCACAAAGGCAGTAGGAAAGTAGGCAGAAAAATAAACACATAAATAAATTAAACAGAGTAAGCATGCACAGCAACAGGAGAGGGGCCAGAAATAAGACATGATGGTAGTGGTACGGTGCATTGGCTGTGGGAGCGACAGTCTTCCGGGAGACGTTCTGGAGGATGCGGTGCTGTCCCATCTGCAGGCACTTCTCTGGGCTGAGGGAGGAAGTTGCTTATCTCCACACAGAGTTGGTCAGGCTTCGGGGAACTTTGTCCTTCTTCCAGGGACCACCGAGTCCGCTCCCACTGCCTCAAAGGTTGCCTGGGTGGAGGAGTAGCTGGACTGCGGTGGGCTTGGAAAGGGTGAGGGTGGTGGGGCAGAGGCACATTCCTCCTGTGGTTAAACTCCACAGCTCTTACGCTGCACTGGCAGGGTGGGAATATCCCATGGAAGCACCCGCAGTGGAGACCAAGGAGGATATGGGTGTCTTCCACAGTGGAGACCCCTGGGGGGGGGAGGCAGAGGATCCCAGAGGAGGAGGAAGCAACTCCTGGTGGGGGATTCAATTATTAGGGAGGTAGACTCTGGGTGGATGGAGTGGGAAAGAGGGAGGTTTAGTGCCTACCCGGTGCTATGGCTTGGAGGGATGGAAAGCACATCCAGAGGATCGCTGGGGCAGCAGGATGGGAGGGAGAGCTACACATTGTCCACCTGGGAACAAATGATCTGGCTGGTGATGAGGTTAGGGTAGTGTAGGAGGCCTTCAGGGAACTGGGCAGTGGTCTTAGACAAGTGGTACACACTGTGACCTTTTCAGAGGTGCTACCAGTCTATAACAAGGGGGAAGGCAGAGCACTCCGCACCACGAGATTCAGTGCATGGTTGAAGGACTGGTGCAGAGCAGAGGGCTTTGGCTTCATTGGGGACTGGGGTCCCACCTGGAGGGATGCAGGCCTATACAAGTGGGATGGACTGCATCTATCCGGGGGGGGGGGACCAAGATCCTTAGTGAGAGGTTTAAATGCTTCATTGGCAAACATTTAAACTAGCCAAGGGGGGAGGCGATAGGCAGGAAGAAGCTATGCCCCCCCCCCACAGAATGAAGCAATCAGAAGGGAGGACCCTAGGGTTGGGAAATTGACACTGAAACCTAAAACTGAGATAGGCAGAATGGCAGAGATGAGGAAGAATGAGAGTAAAAACAGGCGAGGAAGGGAGGGAAGACATGGGGACAGGAGGGGAGCTACTAGAAGGGGCGGCTGCAAAACTTGGAAGGCCATGTGCATGAATGCCCACAGCCTGGGAAATAAAATCCCAGACCTAGTGGCCTTGATGGCAGAGGCAGACCTGGACATTCTCACTGTTACTGAGACATGGTGCACGGGGAAACCATGAATGGGGTATAGCAATACCAGGTTACATTCTATTTAGAAAAGACAGGGTGGGAAAAAAGGGTGGAGGAGTGGCTATCTACGTCAGGGAGGGAATTCAAGTAACTGAAGTTCAGGGAATACAGGAGGGAGCAGAAGCACTGTGGGTCACCCTGGAGACAGGAAATGAGACTGCCATTCACACAGGTGTGATCTACAGACCTCCAGCACAAGGGGAGGAGATGGAAACATAGAAACATAGACTATGACGGCAGATAAGGACCAACCGGTCCACCTAGTCTACCCATTTCCCTACTTGATTTGGCAATCCCTACCCTTATCTGGACTGGGGTACTAGTGGAAGCCATCCACAAAATGACAGCCAAAGGTAAAGTGTGGCTGGTAGGAGACTTCAGTTTGCCTGATGTAGATTGGAGCACCCAGGCTACAGCCACAGCCAGGAGCAAAGACATCCTGAATGTACCGCAGGGGGCGTGCCTCAAGCAGCTTGTGGCAGAACCCACCAGAGAAGAAGCAGTATTGGACCTGGTACTCACCAATGGGGACAGAGTCACCGATGCAATGGTGGGTAGCCACCTGGGGACCAGTGATCATTGTACAGTGTGGTTCAATGTGAGAACAGTGGAGGAGTCAAACCACACGAAAGCAAGGGTCCTGGATTTCAGATGGGTTGACTTTGCAAAAATTGGGGACTGTTTCAGGGAAGCTCTGGCAGGGAAAGGAGAAGGGGGATGTAGAGAAACAATGGGCTAATTTTAAGGGAGCCATAGCAGAGGCAACAAGCCTTTGTGTTAGGCAAGTAAGCAAAACAAGGAAAAAGAAAACACTATGATTCTCAAAGGACATGGCCAGGAAGGTAAGAGAAAAAGAGACTAGTTTTCAGGAGGTACAAGAAAACACAGAGTGGGGGGAGATGGGGAGCTGTGTCTAGAAAAGCAGAGGGAGGTGGGGGAAAGCAGTCAGGAGATCAAAGGCACAAACAGAGGACAAAATAGCCCAGGCAATTAAGAAAGGAAACAAGACCTTTTTCAGGTACATTAGTGATAGAAAGAAGACTGGGGTGGGATTGTGAGGTTAAAAGGGGAGGAAGGGAGGTGTGCAGAGGGGGACCTAGAAAAAGCAACAGTCCTGAACAAATATTTTTGTTCAGTATTCACAGAAGAAAGGGAAGGAGAAGGCCCACTATTGGGGGATAGGAGCACCAGTGGGAGAGAGGTGGACATCAGCCCATTTACGGTAGAAAGAGTCCTAAAGGAACTCGAGAATCTGAAAGGGGACATGGCTATGGGGCCAGATGGGATACATCCCAGAATATTAAAATAACTTAGAGAGGTGCTGGCAGCACCACTAACAGCCCTATTCAACAAACTGATAGAGACAGGGGTGGTTCCAGGGGACTGGAGGAGGGCAAATGTAGTCCCTCTCCACAAAAGTGGGAACAGGGAAGAGGCTGGAAACTACAGGCCAGTCAGCCTGACCTCAGTAGTGGGGAAATTAATGGAGTCACTGCTAAAGGAAAGAATTGTGATATTTCTTGAATCCAGCAGATCACAGGATCCAAGGCAGTATGGATTCACAAAGGGAAGGTCTTGTCAAACAAATCTGATAGATTTATTTGACTGGGTGACCAGGAAGGTAGATAAGGGAGGGGCAGTGGATGTGGCCTACCTAGATTTTAGCAAGACCTTTGACACCGTCGCACATAGGAGGTTGATAAATAAGTTGGGCAGCTTGGGAGTGGGCCCTAAGGTGGTAAACTGGGTCAGAAACAGGTTGAGTGACAGGACACAGAGGGTGGTGGTGGTAAATGGCGTTCAATCTGAGGAGAGGGGGGTAACCAGCGGGGTGCCACAGGGATCTGTGCTAGGGCCAGTCCTCTTTTAATGTCTTCATAAGTGGCATTGCAGAGGGGTTTGAGGGGAAGGGATGCCTCTTTGCAGATGACACTAAGATCTGCAGTAGGGTCGATACTCCAGGAGGGGTGGAAAAAATGAGAAAGTTGAGAGTTTGGCAGCTAAGATTCAATACAAAGAAGTGTAAAATCATGCTTTTGGGATGCAGAAATCCCAGAGAGGAGTACAAGATTGGGGGTGGGGGGGAGTACTGACAGTCACTAGTCAAGAAAGGAACCTGGGGTAATCATTTCTGATGACCTAAAGGTAACCAAACAATCTGAGAAGGCTGTGGGGAGAGCCAGTGGGATGCTAAGGTGCATAGGGAGAGGTATCACCAGCAGAAAAAAGGAGGTGGTTATGCCACTGTACAGATCACTAGTGAGACCTCATCTGGAGTACTGCGTCCAGTTCTGGAGACTGCATCTCAAGAAGGACATAAACAAAAATAGAGACAGTCCAGAGAAGGGCAACAACAATGGTGCAAGGACTGCACCAAAATCATATGAGTGTAACCACTAGGCGGTGCTACTCCAAGGACTACTACCCCTGCCTTGCCTGGCCTAAACAAGGTTGAGGGGCCTGGGTTCCCAAACTTACTTCAAACTGGTTCTTTCCATAAGGTTTCATAATGCGCAGTGCCTCCACCCAGAGTTTCCCTTTTTAAAGGAGTAGTCCACCCAGAATTTGCAAAAACATACGTTGTGCAGAGTGTTTTGATTTGTGTGTGAAGTCCTAGTGTGTTCTTCCCTCTGTCTGCTATTAGTTTTTCCTAAATTAGCCTGCTAGTTTTATGGTAGTTTCACGACCCCTGGGGATCTCCATCTGAGTTAGAATTTTTGCTTTTCTTGTTCCTACAATGCATCCTGTCTCATGTGACAGGGACGTAGCCGAGACCATAGATTCAGCAGCAAGCACTGCTTTACAATCAGTTCACAACAGTAGAGATGGCTATATTTTAAAAACTATACAGAGTTCTGCTTGGTAACTACCCTCATTGTAAAGGTCTTTTTGTTGTGAACAATTGTGACACTAGTTGTATTGTATATGTGTAACTTGTATGGTTTTCAAGATATTTACATTTGTTTGGCATGTATGAAGTCCTTTGGGGTTGGATGTAACCAGCCGGTCACATCAGATTTGGACGTTGAGCATTTCCTCCTGACTGTTTAACACATTTATATGACTTGCAAACACTCAGCACATCTATATGGTTTGAAACACTCAGCACATCTATATGACTTAGAACATTACAGTACTTTTATATCTCAGACACATCCAGTACGTAAATGAAGGGATAGTGCCTTCAACCAGGGAACAAGAGGGCGCCCTGGTCCGATTACTTAGGGGAAAATTGTCATCTCCCAGTCACAAAATGAAAAACTGTCATTTCCAGGTTATAGCAAATCTGAATTAACTTCGGGGTCTCAGTCCATTTTGTGGCTTGCGGCTATGGCTGGAGGCTCCACTGGACATCTTGACCAGATAGGTAGCACAATACTGGACCCCCCCATCAAAGTCAGGCGCAGCCCCTTACTGAGTGCCCCCCTTCCAGTCCTGTAGGTTCCAGCAAACATCACATATCAGTACATTACTAGTCTGTCCTGGGCTCACTATGGTTACCCCCAGAACAGACATGATCAGCAACAGTTCCACTATAGGTGTTCGCCCTCACTGGGCTAAGGTTATACACAGCAGTAGGGTGCAGACCCATGAACGATATCACATAGAACAGTCACTTGGGCAAGGCTGCCCCAGTTTGACAAGGATTCTTTCTTTCTTTCTTGCACTGGGGGGGGTACAAGAGTACTCACTTAGGCTCCTCACAGTAGAATTTCCACAATCAAAGTTCTTGATGTCTTCAGTTCTCTCACAACTGAGATGAAATTGTCTCTCTCACAGCTGGCTTGTTATCATCAAGTTGCAGGTTCACGTCTTTCCCCAATGTGGAAGCGAGGGCTGGCACCTGGGTGACATTCTGGCAACCCCCAGGCTAGCAAGAACTACATAAAACTAAACAACTTTAACTTTTACTGTTAAGAAGGCAAATACCCCCACCTGGATGGAAAGGATGAGCTGGATCTCCAGGCTTGGCTGCATGGCTGGGAGCCAGGGCCCCCACCCCTGTGGGGGTTCCCGCTCGAATCTGGAAACTGCCGAAAACACAGTTTCTTATAGGGCTCTCCTGAGGCTCCTGATTGGCTGAAGCTTTTGAGTGATTGACATCCAATTGACTGGAGGACCTGTCAATCAAGAAAATGAATTATGCATGAACCTCACTCGCTGCACTGTTGGTTTGCTGTTTTGGCACCTGAAATTAAGTCCCTGCAGTTCCCCATGAGTACTTGAAATTTTCCCATGAACTTTGTCTAATGTCCCACAAGTCTTGGCTTTGTTATCCTAGCTTTTTGATTGGCTGCAGCTGCTTGTAATGGCTACTAACAACACACAGTCCCTTAAGTAGATTAGGTACAGTCTTAAATAAAGTCATGGTGCAGCCAGAATGAAATAAATACTTGCCCAAATGCCCCACAGTCCATTAGCCCTGGCTGTGTACTTGCTGTCGCTGCACAGATTGAATAAATTGCTCAGTCTGTTTACCTGTCATTGCAACCCCACCTATTACAGCAGGCAGGCTGTGTCTTCTGAGTCCCAATATTTGCTAGTGCAGCCAGGATAAAGTATTTAATCATTTAAACATTTTCCTTCACACATACATCAGTTACATTATTTATTTCACAAACATTTCTTTCTTTTTCTTTTCTCCCTTGGCTGTAGCCAAGAGCAAGCTTCCCCGAGGGCAGAAACACCCTCATGAATATTCATTTTGATTGGGGCTCTGGCTCATTAATATTCGTGAACCCTGATCGTGAACAACTCTGGGATCTCTTTTGATTTTCCTGACTACTGGCTCTCTTTACCCTGCTTGTGGTCACCAGGCCCCACTGATCAGGTGGGGACACCAGGACCACCGAACACTTCCTCGGAGTGACCGCAAGGTGAGTGGTCGCAAGATCAAAGGTGCAGCTCACACCTACATGATCCCTGCCGCACCGGAGTGCTTGGCAGCGTGGGTGATCACGTTTTGCTGCTTTGGAGCCCTGCAGGGCTTCGATTCTACCAGGGACTGTGGCTGGGACACCAGGGACACAGATAGAACGTGGGCCAGGACCGGGGAGCAGAAGAAAAAAAAAATGCAGGCATTTCCTTTGGCACTTGGGAGAGGAGGAACAGGAGCTGCAGGTAGGCCCACGAGTTGGCAGGGGGGTTACATGAGCAAAGACTAGAGGACCTTAATATGTATTCCCTGGAGGAAAGGAGAGAGTTGGGGGATATGATAGAGACATTCAAGTACATCAGGGGGATAAACGAGGTACAGGAGGGTAGCATATTTCAGAAAAGAAGGTGTATAAGAACAAGGGGGCATGATATGAATACCCACTAATCCACGTTTCCTTTGCACTGTATCCAGATTGATCCAGAAAGCTGCTGTCTGGCAAGCTCTCCTCCTCCTCCTCCTCCTCATCTCAGGGAATGTACATCCCAGTCCAGGTCCTCCCTTGACTAGTGTCCCCAAGGAGCGCAGGCATGGTGGCCTACTACTGGCTTTCCTTAACATCTGTAGTCTACCTAAAAAGCTAACACCGCTCCAGGTATGGATTGCCCAACACTCCCCTGACATCCTGGCCTTATTTGAAACCTGGCTCTCTAAAAATATCCCAGATGCCTCTGTCTCCCTCAGTAACTACTCCATCTTCAAAGCTGATAGGACAGGCAAGAGGGGAGGGGGGTTGTGCCATCTATGCCAGAACGTGTCTGTAACCCCTCTTAGTCCCCCTTCCTAGGTCTGAGCATGGCGCCCAAGCCATAACTAGCAAAGTTACCCTTGGCACTCCTGGTAAACCGCTATACGTTATGGCAGTCTACGTCCCCCCTTTGAACCAGAAACATGCCTTTGATTCTATCCTGTCCAGCATTGCATATCTCCCCCCTAAGAGCGAACTGATTGATATGGGTGACTTTAATGAGAATTGGCTATCCCCTGCATCAGCTAACTTCAAAGATGCTGTCCAAGCCTACGACCTTGCCATGGATGAGATAAAGGAATGCCATACCTGTTTGGATCACGACTGGAGTAGCATGGTACTGTACTGTCTAATCTGACTTGTTTTTTTCGCCTCTCTTTTTAGGTTTGAAACTTTTGAAGTCAACAGCTTTGAACAATTTTGCATCAATTATGCGAATGAAAAGTTGCAACAACAGTTTAACTTGGTAGGTCTCCGAAATGCATAGTTGGGCTTTTGGAATTATTTACAGAAACAATTTATTTATTTTTATTTTTACTTTGTTGACCCGGTAGGCCCACTTTCACACTTTTCGAGATGCCACACCCAAGGGGTACAGTATAGACTAGAAGTCCCTTTTTCAGGGGCGACCGGGGGTGGGGGGGATACAGATAGTAACCAACTGAATTGAACCAGATTAAGCTGTTGGTGGTATTTTTAGTGAAAAAAAGTAATTTAAAAAAAATGATCTTTCCCTCTCACCCCCATTTTTTTTTTAGCTTTCTCTTTATGCCCCTTCAGCTGGCTCCCTTCTGCATCACTTCCCTCAGCCCCATCACCCTTCTTCCCAGCTCCCCCCCGATGGTGGGGCTCTGGTCATCGTGTAGAACAAAGAGAGAAATGCAGTAAGCATAGACCACATCCAGACAATAGGTCCCAGGGTATGATAGTGTAATATGGGCAGACTAGATGGACTGTCTGTCTTTTTATGCCAGCAATGTATATGTTTCTATCAGGGCCCCCTGCCAAAGACCCTCGTACATTTTCTGTCTGCTACCAGAGATGGATGCCGCAGTTGATTGTGCGGAGTCTGCAGAGAGAGCACCTCTTCATTCTGCAAGGTCTCTCTTTTTTTTTTCTCTGGTTGCTCCCACCCCTGTAGGATGTGAGTATGCAAGGAACTAATGAGGATTGAAGCACTTTCATTATGGCATGGTGTTCTCGAGCCTGACCAGTGTTCACCCACTCACTCTGCCTCTATTGTGCTTCTTCCCATGATTACCTAGTTGCAGCATTGCATCTGAGGCAGCAACCCAGTCCTTAGAGGAGGATATTATCTTCTGGGAAGCTCGTATCTCCTCTGCCCTTGCCTACCCTCCATGACCCTAGCTTTTTCCTGAATCTGGGTCAGCAACATTGCAAGTGGTAAGCCCACTGCTGTACCAGTGGGTTGTCCCCCCTGGCTGCTGTCATGATCTCTGCTACTCTTGGTAGGTGTGTAGGAGTTGCGTGAACGCCTGGTGACCTGCACCCTCTTTCTTTAGGACAGAGTGCCACACCTGCTTGACGCATTTAGCACAATAGTATATAATTCCAGAGTTTGCTGGCCAGCCCCCCCCCCATCTCCTCGACCACAGCACAATGCACTGCCTCTATGCCACTTTGTGGGGTCCTAAAATCATAATTTATAATCTGATATGCTGGCTGAAACTCACAACCCCTAAAACAGAGTGGTGCGGGATTTCGGGCTTCTGCTTTCAGTGCGTACTGCCTCAGAAAAGGAAAGTTGTTTACTGTAACGCTAGATCTTCAAGTATATCTTCTCCACTGAGCCACATGCTTTGGTCCTAGGGCCACAGGCACCAGAACCTTGCAGGAGTTGGAACATTTGGGGCCGGCATGCCCCTCCATGCACATGGCCTGGACTATGATGCCATGTGCACTGACTGCATAAATAGCAGTGCTGCTCCAAGCTACCTTTGTTTCTTTTTCCTAAGAACAGAGAAAGAAAAAAAAAAACTATCAAACACATATTTGAATGTATTTTTTTTTTGTTAATAAAATGCTTAGAAAAGTAATAAATGAAAAGTCTGAGGAACGGAATGCCTCCACAAGAGTATCTGGGGATCTAGAACAAGTAGAGACTGTGTCAGCACTAGTATAACAGAGAAAGGATTCCTGGAAGGGTAAACAGACAACATCGCAAAAGGAAAGAAGCTTTAAGGGGTTCTATAGAACCACTCAAGGAAAAAATAGAAACCTGAAACTGGCGTTCCATCAAAGGGAACTGTAGAGTGGATTTTAACAGATTTCACAAATATTACAGTACAGTATTTATTCTGGTCAGACAACCCTCAGCCTAGGGCCAGACAGACTGAAGTCTTGGGACTTAAAAGTGGCCCAGAAAAAGATAACGTAAAAAAAAGTTGGAAACCATCCACCGAAGAGGTCAAGGATGAAGATAAGTCTATGGCAGACCTTTTTTTTTATTTGTACTCTGGAGGGCTAATTATGAAAACAGTAGCTCGTAAGAACAAGCTGCTGTGACTCAGGACCCTGGCTCATCCGGCTGCTGAAAAATAGGCAGCCAGGGCACTCCACACCCAAGTATTATAGTCTTGCTTTCCAGCACTGTGAGTTTTAGTTAAAGGGAAAGTCTCCTCAACTTGTTTTCTGTATACCTGTGTAGTCTGTAGGCATCAACAATGATTTTCTCTGTTGCGTCCCCCTAATTAAAATATAAATAAGGTTGCTTCAGACTGTTTTGTCCTGGTGTGAAAACCTATTTGTCTCCATTGTAAAGGTCATGATCCCACTCATTCAAGGCATCCTGGGAGCTGACGATGCATTCCTGTACAAGCCAGCAGAAGTTATACTCTCTTTCAGTTCTGTTACAAGTCTTGTGCAGTCCCTGTATTCTCTAAAAGCATTTTTTTTTCTAACTCAGATACACATTAAACTACAGAAAACAGTAGGGCACTTACTATGCCTTGAAAAGTTTCATGGCCAGCATATGACAAGAATTTAGGGACTACAGAGGACAGCAACCCACGCTGATTGATGCAGTATAGCTACTGCAGGCTTTAGCACTTAAAAACATAACATTTCAGGATGCCATGAGTCGGGTCATGACCTTTGCAATGAAGTCAAGCTGGTTTTCACACTAGGGCAGAACAGAGTGAAACAGCCTTATTTATATTTAAATTAGGATGAAATTAGGAGGGATGCAAGAGAGAGAATCACTGTTGTTGCCTACAGCCTACATAAGTATATGAAAAATAGGCTGAGGGGGACTTCTCTTTAAGTAGAGCCACTGATTAATCAGTCTACTCTGTTTCCAAGATCAGACGAAGTCATAGCACAGGAAAGTCCCAGCTCTGAGTAACCCCTGCATGAAGAATGGGAGAGAACAGAAGTGTTGCTCTGTGGAGAAGATATTCTTGAAATTCTAGAGTTAGGATTTGGTAAATCCTATCTTCAAGAATCAATCTTCTCCATAGTGCCCTCTCTTTGGTTAAGTAGCAGGCGGTCCCTTAAAGAGGGGAGGTGTGCAGTCTCAACCAATAAGGTTTGAGTCCTTCAGCCCATGTGGTAAAAGTGAGAAGAAAGGGGTACCAGGGGTCTCCTTCCACCTAGGCTGAGCTGGTGAGTATGGACTGTCCCGGGGACCAGAGGGGTTGGTGGTTGTGACAGCTTCTGGACTACCATGGTGAAAAAAAGGTATTTTCCCCACAGAAAGGAGTATTCAGGGCTTTGTGGCAGGAGACTAGCCCTAGATGGGCTAGGACTTAGCCAAGCCATCTGTCTGAGGCAAACAGCAGATACTGTACTTCGGAGAGGTAGGCCACTTCATACTCCTTGTAAGACCTCCTCATCTCATGCCCTCTGTCTCCACAATAGCAGCTACAGTATGCCAAGGCTGGACACTACTTACTTGCATGCAGGAATCTTGGAGTGCAATGTGTGCACCTGAGCCCACAAGCACCACTGAAGTGACCAAGATGCGTAGGCAGTTGATCTACAGTATTGTTCTCACATCTTACATTATTTTTCACAGTTTGTGATTATTTTCTTGTAGTGTTGCTTCATGTCTCAAGCAGTCTTGTGCTGTGTTGATGAATAATTTTCATACAGTTCATGTTATTTCTTTCCCTCTGGCTTTCCTGTTTTCTGCATCCATGCCCTGTTGCCTCTGCTGCACTACTATGATGTTCTCCATCTGCAGGTGTGGGTCTCCAGGGGACTGCTCTACAGGTTCTTGGCAGACTATTTTCTGGCCCTGGTTGCATCACCTATGGTATGCTGTTGGTTTGATATAGCAACCCTGTGGGCTTACCCTCACCTTTGTCTTCACTCTGCTGCTTTACATGGGGTGTTCTCAAGGTTCTAAGTCCACTGTTTATGTCCTACATTTTTTGTTCCTCTTTTTGTGGGAGTCAACCTTCCTGCTTCATGCTCTAATCCTCTGTGCTATTGCTCACTGTGGAGTCCAACTCCTGTCAGACTAAGTCTTCTCTGGGCCTTGTCTAACAATTTATGTATCCTCAGTGTCTGCCCTCTGAGGCATCCTTGGCCAGTCTCCCTTTCACTGGTTGGGAATCCTTGTTGCCTGTTGGCTGGCTGCTTATTGTCTCTGGCCTCTGTTATGCTGCAGCCATGGAGTCTGTACCCTTTGAGAGAGAATTTCTGGAGAATAAGCCTTTGGAAGGATCCTCATCCCAGTTACCCTCTGTGGGTTCTGCCAAGCCTTTATCACTTCATATGCAGTTGCACAGCTTCTTCTTAGTCCTTGTCCTGAGGAGATAGCTTATCCATGGATCCCCTCTAAGGATGTCCTCTCCTTGGCCTCACCTGGTGCATTTCCCAAGATTATCAGTATGGCAGGGCTCCCCTAGATGTCCTTGTCTAACTTCTTCTCTGCAGCTTATGATCATTTGACCCTGACAGCTGGCTCCCTGGGTCTTTTGCCTTCAGGAATGGCTTTTTTAGGTTTTGCCCTTCAGATGTCTTATCACTTGAATTGCTCCATAGAGGGTCTGTTTGTCACTTCTGCCTCTCTCTGTAGGACCCTTTGTGAATTCCTCCCTCTTTAAGTATCGCGTACTTTCCCTTTTGGAATTTTCTTTCTCGGTTGTTCTAATCTTGCTTCTGGTTCTACTTGTTCTATGTCCCAGGATATTCATGTGGAGACATTCCATTCCTCAGACTTTTAGGCCATGTCTGGCTGTAGGCACCTGCAATGGCTTTTCTCCATTTGGTCCCCTTTGCCAGTTAGATAGAACTGCTTCTTAGTATTATTCACACTTTTCGAGATGCCACACCCAAGGGGTACAGTGTAGGCAACATGCAACACTGTGCTCCAGGACATGCCCTATCTATGAATCCTGTTGTCTCCACCTCCCTGGTCTGGGGCAGTTTGTACTGTTGGTCTCTCAACCAAAGTGTGAAGCTGTGGAGAAGATAGATCCTTGAAAGACAGAGAAGTTAATCACCATAATTTTAAAACTTTGAGAATATCTTCTATGTAGAGCCACACTCGCCCAACTTCCACCCCCTTGACTCATGGGCTTTTACCATACATGTCCATTTTTTTCTGCCCCTTTTGTTCACGACAGGTATGGGCTGTGCTGGACTTCTAGTTGGCATTTAAAGTCTTATAATAGTTTAAGAATTTGCTTAGAAATATTTTAAGCTTTTTTTTTTTCTGTTTTCGGTACTCTGTCTCAAGGTACTGAGATGGTTGGGGCCAATGCTCTTTTTGGGGGAAGGGTGTTAATGTAGTGTTAATGTAATATTAATTTATATTTTTAAATCTATTTATTTCTACTTCTGCTAATGAATGACCTACCATCTGACTGCTCCCCCCCCCCAATCTTCATCATTTGCAATCCCTGGGTTATTACCCCAACCTCCAGATTTCCCTGTGTCATGCCCCTCATGGTGGGGCCTACTGGGAATTGCTCTTCCCTGGCTGGAGCAGAATCTAGTAAGGAGGGGTGGGTTCCTGACCAATGGTGCAGGGTCTGTGATCACCATTCTGTCACTGCAGTCATTTCCCACTCTGATTTCCTTCCGGGAGAAGTGCCAACATGCAGTGACATGGCATGTGCATGAGCTGTTGTGCGCAGCACACAACAGTATCTGCAGTGGTCCCCAACCCTTGAAGCAGCCTCTGTATGTGCTGCTGCCTAGCCTCCACTGGGCAGCAGTCCGGCAGTACAGGACGGAGTGCCACCTCTGGAAGGTGTCGCTCCTTCCCCCAGCCAGCCCCTGCACCTTGAGCCCGTTCGTGAGCCCAGGTCACTGGAGTAACATGTGGACACCTTGCCACCGTGCTGCCTGGTTGGCAATTTAATATTAATTCAATAGTTTTGAAAATACTGAAGTTGTCTGTGTTGTAGGGGCATACAAATACTTTATCTGACTATTTGGGCCCCCAAATATTCGGGGTATTTGTATTCATTATTGGGTAAATTGTTAAAAACAAAAGAAACAGTCCCTCACCCTATACCCTATAAGATATACAAAAATCCCATCTCCCACCCTCTGTTAGCATCCATTCCACCGTGCTTCCCCCAGGCACCCACATTTTTCAACACAATGAGCTATAGTTAGAAAAAAAACACTCCCATGATGGGCAGTCGGCACAACCCGCTTGCCTCTCTGGCCAGCCACTGTCTTTCAATGCTTATTTGTGCTTAATCAAATATGATTCCCACCCCTCCACCCTGGCAGCACCCTCCTCCCACCCCATCCCAGTACCCAACCAAAAGCCAGCAAATTTCAAGTCTAAGGAGGAAGGAGACCAATGCAACCCACCGTCCTCCACAGTCAGCTGCCTTATTCTGAATGAAAGCTCTTCAGAGTTTGCTTATAGTATAACTGGCTGATCATGTGATCTGAAAGATGGTGGTTGGCCATGGAGGCATGTGGATTGTGCCGACCACCCTTCATGGGAGATTTTTTAATTTTTTGTTAAATATAGCTAATTGTATTGAAAATTGTTGAGTGCTGGAGGGGGAAGAAGGTGGGATGGATTTTTTTTGTAATACTGTGTTTTTCCAAATAGGCATGAATAGTGCATTATTTGTGGTATTTGGGAAATACTATTCATTACTTGCACACCCCTACTGTATTGTACTGTATATTAGAAAAGTTGATCTGTGCAAAGCAGTGCCAGCTAGTGGAGGAAACTGAAGTTTCGGCGCCAACCTTGCTGCAAGCTGTAACACATTAAATATTATAGGAATGAAAGGGATTTTGGGTGCATCTTGTCCATCCTTTCTGCCCCACAGCATTGGCTGTACCCAGCTGTGGCACAGACACACATCTAAGCTGGGTTTCCACAGTGGAGTTCCCACTTATGTTGTGTAACTTCACATGCGGTCCGCCTCAGGAATATGTCTAGTCCACATTTGAAAGCCTGACCAGTGCTAACTTTCATTACCTCATCAGCTATGCTATTCCTTGGTGTAAATGCAACCCCATGATCATGGCTCATGTAAGTTCTTTCCCTCTCCTCTCCTCTTTTCTCCCCTCTCCTCTCCCCTCCTACTGAACACCATCCTCCCTTTGAACATGTCCCGTATCTTCTTGTAGTGCTTAACCCCCATAGCTTCAAATCAGTTTAATCCTTTCTATGATGTCCTGTTTTAAAAGCAAGTTTTTTTTAATTATTACTACTTTCTGCACTGCAGCACTGACAACTGGTTGCTGAGTTCCACATGAGGTTTAGACATGCCCTTGTACGGTTAAAACATGATCTTGTACTTTTTTTTTCTTCCAGCATGTGTTCAAACTGGAGCAGGAGGAGTATATGAAAGAGGAGATTCCCTGGACCCTTATAGATTTCTACGACAATCAGCCATGTATTAATCTCATCGAGGCCAAGATCGGGATCTTGGACCTCTTGGACGAAGAATGCAAAGTAAGTGATTAACACAGTTACAGGGGTTTGCATTACAGTGTGATCTCCCTGGAAGACAGGAGCGAGAGAGGGGACATGATTGGGACCTTAAAGTACCTGAAAGGAATAAATAAGGTTGATAAGGAGAGTCTCTTTCAGCTGAGTGGCAACCATAACACAAGGGGGCACAGTCTTAAGCTGGAGGGTGGGAGGTTTAGGAGGGAGGTCAGGAAGCACTTCTTCACAGAGAGGGTGGTGAACCCTTGGAATGCACTGCCAGAAGAGGTCATCTCATTGAAGACAGTAGGCGGCTTTAAGAGAGGCTGGGATAGGCATAGTGGGAAGGTAAGGATCGTGGGTAGAGATGATGGGAGGAGTTGGGAGGAAGGGCAGGGACATTAGCTCAAGCTGTGGACCCTGTAATATGAGCAGACTTGATAGACCAAATGGACTTCCTCTGCTGGCTTCTTTGTATGTTTGTATGTTCTCATGTCTGCAGCTGGCACAGAATGCAGTAAAGAAGTTCTGACTGCTGTCCGCAGGTGAGAATATATCACCTTATCTCTCCATGATTTGTACTGGCTGCCTAGTAGACAAAGGATTGACTAGAGTGGACTGGACCCCCTCTGCCTCCATGAGCTTCTTTCTCTCTCTGTCCCAGTGAGTGTCACCTGTTCAGTGGGCCAGGGGCTTCTGGGGGTCCTATCCTAGCATATGAAATCTGCTTGGGTCTGTCCCTTCACTGGTACAGCCCTGGTCTGTGGAACAGCTCATCAGCTGACATCCATCTTAGAAGGTCTGCTGTACCGGCACTGTCACCAGTGTTATCCTTGTTATCCCTTCCCCTAGGCTGATTCTTGTTGGTGTCCCCAGTGACTGATTTTTTTTCATTGATGTAAGCCTGGGTGGGGGGTTATTGATACCATGGGAGGGATAAGTAACAGAGCTGAGTGAAATATTATTCATCCCTGTTATTCACCTATTAGGTGGCATCAGCCAATCAGGTGTCACTGTAGACAAAGATGTCATTCATTCTTTCTGCCATTCCAGTACTTACCAATTAACAGAGAGGGCATCTCTGTAATGCCAGACAATTTTCTTCTTTTTTTTGTTTGTTTTGCGGGTGAAACATCACTTCTTTGGGGGCTCTTGGGTAGGAGGGAGGCAGGGATGGTAGGGTTGAGTGGAGGTCTTGAAAGTCTTCCTTGGGATCAAGTCAGGTGGAGGAAGGTGGGTTGTTGGAATTTTGTGTTGTGGGTGGGGGAGGAATTATAGTGGTGCCGCTATACTTAGGATTGAGCTGGGGTTTCTATTTTAAACCTCAAATTTTGCACTTTCATATCTTCACAAAAGTTCAATGGATTTGCATGAAGTTTTACTTGCACAGTCTCGGGGGGGGGGGGGATAGATCTCGTGATGTAACAAGTTTCATTCCAGTTGGATGTGTGAATTCCGAGATGCAGATAGTGAAAAAAGTTTAAAAAGAAATTGCTGGTTTTTGCTGTTTTTATTTGTCATTGCCTAGCACCCAAATGGTTTGGATTTTTTTTTCTGAAATTTTCAGAGTAGAAAGGACTTGACCCACACATTGCCTTTGGCTGGTTTGGTGCAAACATATTAATCTATTCCGAAGTTATTAAATTTTGAAATTTCCTTTCTGAGCATGCTCAGTATAGTCTTTTGCTTGGAATGAAAAAAAAAATGAAAAAAAGAATTTGGTGTATATGAAAAAAGATTATGGTATAATCCCTTTTCTTGAGAAAAAAATATTTTGGCGTATGGCCGCCATCTTGTTTCCATTAAAAAAAAAAAAAATTTCAAACCCCACAAAAATGACATCCTGTCCTGCACACACTCCAACACATGTAAGTTGCTCATTGAGACCCCACCCCATTAGGTGGATTCTGTACTTAGTTTGTGGATAAATGGCCCAGAAATGACTTTTTTTTTAACATTTAAAAATTATTTTTTCGCCGATTTTTTTTTTTTTTTTTTCATATGGGCATACTAAAAAAGAATTGGTTCATCTAGAAAAGATGGCTTCATACAAAAAATAATTTAAACATTATTTTTCCCCAATTCTTTCTCGTATGAACTAGAAAACAATACTAAAAAAGGGTGCTCTACACAAAAAAAATGGGGGGACTATCCAAATTATTTTTCGCATAAAAGGTATCCTTTTTCTATATGCTTTTTTCATTCATACGAAAAAGAATGCCTTCATAAGAAAAAAGAATTTAGACTCAGTATTTTTTCTGACATTTGAACTTCAGCAAGCCATAACTCCCTCAATATTTGGACATAAGGGACAATCTGTATATTAAAACAAAGGTATTGATGAGTACTACTACAGTAATAATACATAATCCCCCTAAAACAATTTTGGACCCACGTAAAATACTATAAAAAATTAAAATTCTCATAGGATAACATTGCAACTTTAACAAGCCATAACTCCCTCAATATAAAAGACTCATGCAGTTTTACCCATTAAATGTATACACTATGAATGTAATGTGCAGTGTCTACTGCTGTCTGTACACTGAACGTAATTAACTCTGGGTTACCCCCTGAAAAAGGGACATCTGTCTCAGTAGACCCACCCAGTTATCAAAAAAATAAAAATAAATAAATAAATATATATACATCTGTATATCGAGATATATAAAAAATATATATGGATGGGACTGTTTCCCCACAGGAGCCCATTATTGTGTATTTCCCTGTATACCTCACCAATTGAAACAGCCAGTGCCTTCCGGTGATGTCATCATGTCCGATGTTGACGGCACTACGTCTGAAGTCACTCACTGCATTTCTGTCTCTAAACTCATTATTTGCCATACTTGTGTATTGTAGAAAAACAAATGATAGATAAGTGTAATGCATAGGTATATAGTTAAGTCATCTCGGGGGTCCTAATGAGGTCATAATACCACTCTCCCTTGTGGCTTATTAACCCCTCAATGGAATTATATCCCTACACCCACACTCACCTATCATTTATTCTACATACACGTACAAAAACGTTAAGGGGATACATGATGGGCATGAGTGTAATATGGAAAATATTTTCACTCCTTTAGAGTGACCACTAGATATTCATGAGTGGCGAAGCCACGAGTGAGTATCCAGAGGTCAGTGTGCAGGAGTGAAAATATTTTCAGTATTACATGAGTACCCATCCTGTATCCATTTTATACAATAGGGGCGTGATAACTGGAGAAAACTCTGGTTATCACACTCCGGTGATGTCAGCAGAGTGCGATATCTCATGGTGGTGGCTGAAATAAAGAATGGCATATGTGACCCCTTGTTCTGCATAGAAATCGAGCACAGTAATTAATGTTGTTGTACCACAGTTAAAAGTTCATGGAACATGGTAATACCACACTGTGGTACAACATCTTGGCTGTGTTTGAAAGTGCACGAGCCAGCAGTTGAATTAAAGGAAAAACAGCTGCGCGCACATCTCTCAATTCCAAACAGTAAATTGTCTGACAGGATGGCAGCGGCGGTTTTTCCTAAAGTGGCTCCTAGAGCATATAAATTGTAGACAACAAGGAAACTGTCTCTTGAAATCATTTAATGTGTTTTTTTGTGTTTTTTTAGAACAAGGGGTCACTAGACACTACAAAAAATACTGACTGGGCAGCTGCACCCAGCGTGCCTGTGCTACCACCTCGGGGTTCTAATTCCATGTGACCTCTCGAACTTCGCTCTCGAGATCTAACAGAATCAGAACCCCTTGGTGGCAGCACAGGCTGGTTGTGCACAGTTGCCCAGTCAGCATTCTCTATATCTTCGTAGATTTAACAAAGGCCTTTGACCTTGTTATCCACACCCTTCTACTTAATAAACTCTCCACCCTAGGGCACTCCCAAGACTTCGTATCCTGGTTCAAAGACTATCTGACAGGACGTACCCAAAAAGCAAGAATCAATGGGACAACCTCTGACACGAGGCATGTCTCAGTAGTGGTACCACAAAGGTCAATCCTTGGACCCCTTCTCTTCAGTTTATTCATCAGCTACCTACCTCTGACCTGCCCAAACTATCACGTACTCCTCTACATGGATGGCACTGTTGTCTCCTCTAACAGCAGAAGCCAGCAAGAGCTCACATGTAACCTGCAACAAAACTTTACGGCCTTGGAGCACTGGTTCCTCCAAAACAAGTTGGTCTTAAACTGCAAGAAAATGAAGTCAATGTTGATTTCTTGTAACCCCAAAAAGAAGCTGCTCCAACCCCTCACTATCATTGATCAGGTGGGGTCTATCCTGGAGCAGGTCAGTACCTACAAATACCTAGGAGTATACCTAGATGACAACCCTCCTTTGCACGTCATGTTGAACAAACAGTGAAAACAGCAAATAAAAAAAAAAATGGGTGCACAGTACCATCAAAAATCACTTATGACAGGGGAGGCTAGGTGTCTAGTGGTCGCATCTTCAATACTCCGGATGACTGACTACGGGTTAGTGGTCTATGCAGCTGCTGCTGACTCTACACTAAATAGAGTTAGGGTTGCACTGAATAATGTGTGTTGGCTCATCCTAGGAGCTGACAGAATGATGCACACCTGTTACCTCTATAACAGTTATGGATGGCCACCCCTGGACCTACGCATCAAATACCAAATATGCATGCTGGGATTCAAAGCTGTCCTAGGCCACTCCTCCCCCACTCTCAGATCCTTCTTCTTCCATGCTCAATGCCAGCATGCCACCCATAGCACCCTCAAGAACCACTTTCAAATCCCCTTCCATAAGACTAGCCTGGTTAAGTGCTCCTTCTCTGTCAGTTCCCCAACATGGCTAAATGAGCTCTCTTCCTCTATCATACGGTTAACCAACCCTGCCCGAGTCAAAACCGCCCCGAAAAACCATTTCACTGAAAAATCCACCTTCACTTAACTTCTATAAACACCTCTACTTAGGGCACTTAATCCTCTTCCTCCCACCCTCTCATCTCACCACAGTCCCATCCTTTACTTCCCTGCCTTCCTTTCCCCTCTTCCTCCCCCTACATATCAGACAATGCTTCCATGAAGTGGCCTCCGTACTTGCAAGAATGTATAACTTATTGATGTAAACCAATGAACTATGTTCTTCTCCAAATAATACTATTGTAGGTCTGTCCAGATACTACCATTGTAGCTCTGCACAATTTATCAGGAACGTACAACTTTTTTGCTGTAAACCATTGTACCATGTTTGTCAACTTACTACTTGTATTAGCTCTGTATAATATGACACAGAACCCCTGTAAATGAGCTCCATTCAATGGTGTTTCTAAATTTTCAATAAACAAAATGTAGAGCTACATGGATGGATGGATGGATAGGTAGCTGGATACTATAGATGGATGGATGGATGGATAGATAACACCAGAATATTATGAGACTTAGTTCCTCAGGAGTGGGACTGGTTATAAGATGGAGGGAGTTTTATGACACATGAGAGGAGGGGTTGGGAATTCATGTGAACTGTTCAGGGTGGTGGGAGTGGGGAAGGTGCAGGTAAACAGAAACATAGAAGTTGATGGCAGATAAGGACTGCAAGGCCCATCCAGTCTGCCCATTTCTTTTCCTTCCTTATGAATGTGCCATTGGCCTTTGCTCTGTCAATTGCCTATCTATTCATACTCATCTGTATTGCTCCCTTATACCTATCCCATGCCTGTTTGAAGCCCTGCACTATATTCATATCCACCACTTCCTGAGCAAGGCTGTTCCATGCATCCACCATCCTTTCTGTGAAAAAGAACTTCCTCACATTACCCCCTTAATCGGCCTCCTCTAATCTCATGCTGTGTCCTCTTGTCCTGCTATTTTCTTATATTGAAACATGTTAGACTCTTTCACCTTATTAATGCCCTTAAGGTGTTTGAATGTTTCAATCATATCACCTCTCCCTCCTTTGTTGTAGGGTATACATATTGAGCTCAGTTAATCTGTCCTCATATGTTTTCTGATGCAGTCCCTGCACCATTTTGTGCCCTTCTCTGGACTACCTCAATTTGGTTAATGTCCTTGTGAAGGTGTGGTCTCCAGTACTGCACGCAGTACTCCAGATGGGGCCTAACCATTGTCTTGTAAAGAGGGATCATTACCTCTCTTTTACGACTTGCGATACCCCTATTAATACACCCCAACATCCCTCTAGCCTTACCTACTGCTTTAGTGGTCTGCTTGGATGATTTCAGGTCATCAGTGATGATAACGCCCAAGTCTCTTTCTTCCTTTGTGACTGCCAACAACTCCCCTCCCAGCCTATTGGTGGCTTCAGGGTTTCTCTTCCCTATGTGCATGATCTTGCAGTTCTTTGCGTTAAACCCCAGTTGCCACTCTTCTGACCATTTTGTTAGTATATCCAGATCTCTTCTCATTCCGCCCACCCCATCTGGATCATCTACTCTGTTGCAGATGTTGGTGTCATCTGCAAACAGACAAACCTTACCCTCCAGTCCATCTGCAATGCCACTGATGAAGATACTGAAGAGGACTGACCCCAGGACTGATCCCTGAGGTACACCACTTGTGACTTGCATCGCTTCTGACTATATACCATTTACCACCACTCTCTGTTTTCTGCCTGTCAACCAGTTTGCCACCCAGTTGACCAACGTCTGACCCACCCCAAGCCTACCCAGCTTATTAATCAATCTTCTATGTGGAACAGTATCGAAAGCTTTGCTGAAGTCAAGGTAGGCAACATCAACTGCCCCCTTGGTCCACCACTCTGGTTACCCTAGTCAAAGAAATCTATGAGATTAGTTTGACAGGACCTTCCTTTTGTAAACCCATGCTGTCATGGATCCTGTGCTCCTATGGATTCCAGGTGTTGCACTATCCTTTCCTTAAGGAGTGTCCCATAATCTGCCCACTACTAGGTAAGACTGACTGGTCTGTAGTTCCTGCCTCCTCACTGCTACCACTCTTGTGGAGCAGGATCACATGAGCCCTTCTCCAGTCTTCTGGGACCTCTCCTGTGCTCAGAGACTCAATAAACAGTTCTGATAATGGCTCTGCTAGTTCCACCCCTTAGCTTCTTTAGTACCCTGGGATATATGCCATCAGGTCCCATTGCCTTGTCCACCATGAGCTTATCGAGCTCTTGTAGGACCCTTTTGTGAAGGGACTAGTGCACACTTCCCTCCCCCCTGTGTCCATGGTGCTGAGCTGTGGGCCCTGCCCTACCTTCTCTTCAGTAAACACTGAGCAGAAATATCTATTTAGGATAGATGCTTTTACATGGTCCTCCTCCTCACATACCCCCCTTATCTCCTTTGATCTTAGCAATACCCCCTCTGGACTTTCTCCTTTCACTAATGTATCTATAGAAAGTCTTGTCACCTTCTTTTACTGTTCGTGCTAGTGTTTCCTTGGTTTGGGCCTTTGCCTGCCTTACTGCCTTCCCTGCTTCCTTAGGGAAGTTTGGTATGCCTCCCTTTCTCCATCCTGCTGTGTTCCCTTATATTTCCTGAAGGCCAGCCTTTTGGCTCTGACCTTTTCTGCTACTGTGTTTGAGAACCAAAGTGGTTTCCTTCTTCTTTTGCACTTCCTTTTCTCACTATCACAATGGGATGTTGCTTCAAGTATTGCAGCTTTAATGCTTGCCCACTTTGCCTGTACCCCTTCACCTATATTTCTTTTTGCCAGGGCTAGCTTAACTCTGTTGGCCATCTTATCAAAGTCAGCTCCTCTGAAGTCCCATATTTTGCCTTGGAATGGGATGATTTTGTTCTAGTGGCCAAATTGAACCATACCATGTGATGGTCGCTGGCACCCAGTTGACCTACCTGGAGATCTATGATCCTTTCCCTGTTAGTCAGTACTAGATCTAGGATAGCCCTGTCTCTTGTGGGTTGTTGTACCAGTTGTTTGAGGCCCTCCCCCTACAGGGAACCCACCATGTGTCTAGTTCTGGCAGATGTCCCTGCTGGTATTGACCAATCTGTATCTGGCATGTTGAAGTCTCCCATTATCAGAACCTCACCTTTAGCTGTCATGTTTTGTATATCTTGTAACAGTAATGTGTCTATGTCCACTCCCTGGTCTGGAGGCCTGTACACAACCCCAGTTCATATGGCTGTCCCATTTCCTGTTTCTAGGGTGACCCACAGTTCTTCTGGCTCCTTATGTGTATTCTGAATTTCTGTAGTTTTGATATTTTCATTGACATAAAGGGCCACTCCACACCCCCTTTTTGCACCTCGGGTCTCTTCTGAACAGTACATAGCCAGGTACTGAAGTCTCCCAAGTGTGGTTACTGGTAAACCATGTCTCACTAATGGCTACTATGTCCAGTTTAGCCTCTATAATTATTGCCTGCAGGTCCGGGATCTTGTTTCCCAGACTGCGAGCATTTGTGTACATGATTTTCCATTGGCCAGAGTTCGGTGTGTTAGTTGTTGGGTGAGGTTCGGCATTTCCCCTGTGCGTCGTATGGGGAGCTGGACCTTTTTCCTTACCTGATGATGCAAATTAACTACAAACATGCTGAACTCCTGTTTGACCACTAGCTGTGGGGGGAGGGGTGATCTTCCCATTCGATGCATGGGGTGCTACACCCCTCTCCCCATTTGCTAGTTTAAATATTCTGCAAAGACATCAAACTTCTGCCCCAATGCACTGACTCCCTCCTTAGTCAGATGTAGTCCATCAAATTTAAAGAACTTTTGCTCCCAAAACTGTTGCCAGTTCCCTACAAATTTGTGTCCTTTTTCCTGGCACCAGCCCTTGAGCCACATGTTTAGCTCCCCTATCTCCCCTTCTCTGACCTTCCATCCATCTGTCCCCCCTCCCAGACTGGCAGGATCTCAGAGAAGCAGATGCCAGATGAAATGGATGATTGTTTGTCACCCAGCCTGGTCAGGTGTCTCTTGGTCTCCACAACTGACCGGCTGGCGAGATCGTTAGTCCCTATGTGTACCAGGACATCAATGTTTTCTCCTGCTTCCTGAACAATTTTAGCAATGCAGTCAGTGTCTCTCCACGCTGATGTGCCTGGGAGACATCTAACCATTACCCCTGGTCGGAGATGCATATCAACTCCCCGAATCATGGAGTTTCCTATGATCAGAAGTTTTTTTGATTTTCTTTTTGCTTTTTTTGTTTTGGTTCCTGTTAGAGGCAGATACCTGTTTGCAGTTTTTATATGGTTTGTGGAGATGGTATGTTGGAGAGCACCGAGTAATGGGGTACCCGATTTGCCCCTCCTAACCACCTGCCAACCTCCTGGACCAACTACCCTCTGCGGTTGAGGTGCTTCTGTTGGATGTTGGGGAAATGGCGGGCGGTTCTTATAATATAATTCCTCTTGAATATGCAATTTGAGGTGTGCAATCTCTGCCCATGCTACACTTAGCCAAGCCCAAAGATCTCCAGTGGCCCAGCATGTAGGACAGTGTCCTAAATCCTGTAAAACTGCCCTTCTGAAAAGTATTCTGCAGTACCTGCAGTTAATGATATCCATTCCAGAAAGTTGCTGGGTTTATAACCTGGTCAGAGTAATTAGAAGGAAGAAAATGAAAGCAAAAGTTTGATTTTGTGTTTTGTTTGTTTGTTTTTTGTATAACTTGTTATAACAAGTTAAAGTACTAGTGCCCCTGTAAATGAGGTCACTGTGTGGATACCCCTCTGATCCACCCCTTCCTACTTTGCTACAGGAAATGTCACGACTGTGCTACCCTATAAAAGGAGTATAGTGTGGGGTGGTTGGGATGGGGGTCGGTGGCTGGGCCCTTCCCCTGCCAAAAAAGAAGAACCACGGATGAAAGAAACGAGGAGGTAAAAGCAGAAACAATTAGCCAACAACAAATGCAGTAGCCCTGAAAGCTTATCCTAATGATAGATAAAACTGTAAAACCTTTAAAGCACCACCTGTAATAATTTCACAGAAGATATACCCTGTAAGAAACACTTTGCTACAGAGAAAAATAAAGCAGTGACAGAAGATATACCTTGCAAAATCTGAATCAGATTACAGCAATAATCTGTAAGCGCATGCCATGTAATAATGCAGCAGAAGGTATACCCAGCAACAACAATTTGAATCAGAGAAAATAAAGCAATAAAATGTTAGCAACAAACAGTAACAATCCCTGTGAGTACAAAATAAAAATAACACCACACAGTAAATCTGCCTAGCCAAAAGAAGCCTTAATCCTTATGCTTGCGCTGGTAAGATTCTTTGCTCTGTCCTTTCAAGCAACCTAGAAGAAAAGAGCTCAGGTGAAGCTAGGTGCCTTGGTCAGCAAACCTAGTCTTCTCCAGAGTGGTGGGATTTATTTAATTTCTTTTTTTTCCCCCAGTGAGGAACTTCTCCATGCGAAGTTGGTGAGGAGCTGGAAACTTGGTGAAGTTTCCTGACTTTCCACTAATCTTGTGGGTGAAGTTTAAATTCACTGCCATAGATGGACCTGTTAGTATCATCACACAACACACAAAGCAAAACTGCCACATTTTTGCTTGCTTGTTCAAGGGCATGGAATGTTCTGACAAAATGTATTGTCCCTGCGCTGGACAGGGAGATTCCTGTATGCCTTTCTTCCTCTGCCACTGACTGAGAAAGTCCTGACCTGTCCTGACCAGGCTCAGGCAGGAACCAGCCAGAATGATCCTGGTAGCACCCTTGTGCCCCCCAGCAGATCTGGTCTCCTCTGCTGTGGGAACTAGCAGTCAAGACACCCTTTCTACTATCGCTTCAGGTGGGCCATCTGTCCCAGAACTGTGGCTTGCTGCTGTTCCATACCTCCAGTCTCTGCCTCCATGCTTGCATCCTGATTACATAGTTCTTTTGGTTCAGAGTCTCAGACCCTCAGCTGTTCTGCTTGCTGCTAAGAATTTACCAGATGTGCCTACTCCCTGAAGTAGAAGTGTTTCACTGTATGGTGTCAGGTAGCACACCCAACCCCCTGCACTTGCCCTGTGCAGCAGGTACTGGACTACCTCCTGACTCTTATCACAGTCTGGATTGCAGTATTCCTTTGTGAATGTTCATCTGTCAGCCATTTTGACTTTCCATGCCCCTATAGGAGACAGGACTGTGGCCCAGCTGACTGTAGTGTGCAGGTTCTTGAAGGGTCTCTTGCATGTAGCTCCTTTGGTCTACAAGCTTTTTCCAGTTTTACGAACATAGAAACATATGAAATTTGCCAGCAGATAAAGGCTTAGAGGTCTATCAAGTCTGCTCGAATGTGCAGCTAACACCCCTTATTCTGCAGCTGCCCCTCCGTTCCACCCTTCCCCTTCATTAACCCTCCCCCTTGTCCTGTCCCATCCCCTTTTGAAGCAGTCCACTGTTCTACTGGATACCACTTCTGCAGGTAACGCATTCCACCCAGCCACCACCCTCTCTGTAAAAAAGTGTCTCCTCCTCATCTCCCTCCTGAACCTTCCTCCAGCCAGTCTCATATCATGGCCCCTGGTGTCCCTACCCTCCCTTACTTTGAACAGCACCTCTGTACCTGTCTTGTTTATTCATTTCATGTACTTAAAGGTTTCAATCATGTCCCCGCGTCTCTCCTCTCCTCCAGTGAGTACATGTTCAACTCCCTCAGCCTCCTCTCGTATGATAAGTCCCCAGCCCTTTGATCATCTTTGTCACCCTGCGCTGCACCCCTCCAGTAACTTAATGTCCCTCTTCAGATACGGAGTGCCAGTACTGCACGAGTACCCAGGTGCGTCTAACTAATGACCCATACAGTGGCAGAATCACCTCCTCCTCAAGGATATATCCCCTGCAATACAACCCAGCATTTTGTTGGCCTTGTAGCTGCCTTCCTACATTGTGCCGAGTTGTTCATTGACTCTGTAATGAGCACCCCAGATCCTTCTCCTCCTCTTCTGGGCTAGCTGGACTCCCCAGCTGGTAACTCCTCCTGGGTTCTTCATCCCAAAATCAGCACCTTACATTTTGGCATTAAACCCCAGTTGCCAGGTGTCTGACCAGGTTTCAAGCTTTGCCAGATCATCCTGCAACCCCTGCCATCCCCTAGGTCATCCACCACTGCTCCTACCTTGGTATCATCAGCAAACAGACTGATCTTGCTCTTGATGTCCAATGATATGTCTGCAATGAATATCCCAAACACTGGTCCCAACACTGAGCCCTGTGGAACACCGCTCCGTCACTACCCTTGGTGTGAGGCTCCCACCACCACCACCACACTCTGTTGCCTTCCCTGAAGCCAGTTTCCTACCCATCTCACCAGCTTTGTGCCTGCCCCTGTGCCTACTAACTTACTTCCCAGCCTTCCATGTGGCACCGAATCGAATGCCTTACTGAAGTCCAGATACAGGACATCCACTGCATGGCCCCTGTCCAATTGTCTAGTTACCCAGTCATAGAACTCCACCAGGTTGGTTTGGCAGGATCTGCCCCGTATGAAGCCATGCTGTCTGCTGTCCTGTAGTCCTTTGGCCTCTAGGAGGGCCACCATGTGGATGTGAACCTTGTGCTTATCCCTGACTAAAGCCTCCTTCAATCCTGCATCTTCCTGTGACATGCAGTATCTGTCCTGGAAGGCTTTGTTCATTGACTGTCTTACCTCAGCCAGGCAAGTGATTGAACTGCAGCCGTGGTTCTTGACTTCCCCCTTTTCCATTTCCATATATGTTTTATCTCCTCCAGCCACGGGGGGGGGGGTGGCTCCCTTTAGCCGACTCTACCACTCCCACCCATCATCCACTATCTCCCTTGCTTACCTGTTGGCGTAGTACCCCCACGGATCTCCCCCCATGGTGGGGTCAGGAGAGGGAGGGTCATCCCCCCCAAAGCACAATCCAGTAATGGCCACAGGAGCCAGTGATGTGACAGATGGTGGTGTGGTGAGCAGGCATCATATACCCTGCTGTGCCAACCTTTTTCCACTTATTTTTCTCCTGACCTATGATCATGGCAACAGAGAATGCATGTACATGGAGGCATGCTCCTCGTCCAGCCTCCCAACATCACGTCAGCCTCTGATCATCTGTGCTCTGACACCTAGCCTCCACTAGGTGTCAGCCAAGATGGGGATGGCCTGGAAACTCTCTCCGGGAGAGGGGAGGAGAGCTGCATGGTGGCATGCTCAATCCTGCTTCCATCCTCCTCTCCTGGTCAGCTCCTAGCAACCCAGGCTTGAGACAAACCTAGGTCACCGGCGTAGCATGAGATAAGGTGCTTGGCAGCCCTCAGCGCCACCAAGCCAGGTTGACCCCCACCTCTCCTTTTTCTGCTGTTTCATAGGGATAGGGGTTGCATTGTTTACTCGCCCCAAATTCTTTTCTAAGGTGGTGTCAAATTTCATGTTGAATCTGTCCAGTGATTTACCTGTGTTCTTCCCTTCCCCTCAAAACTCAGGTTGTAGTTACTGAATGTCCACAGGATCCTTTGGTACTGCCTGGACTGTACCAGGGACTGAACCCTGCTGTTTCCTTCCATTTTCCCTGGCACTAGGTGTAAATCTGCCTCCAAACAGTGCCTCTTCAAATGGATTCCCCTTCTGGATCTTGTATCTGCTACAGTCAGGCACGGCAGGACCTAGCAGTTGGCCTTACTGGTCACGCCATGCAGGGATGGTGCCCACCGTGACCTGTTTTCAGTCTGTTTCAGCCACTGAGATTTATACAGCTGCTACCTGGCACGTGAGTCATAAGTTTACTAAGCCTTTCAGTCTGGAGCTGGTCTCTCATAGGAGGGTGGGATTTGACTTTGTAGTTTACTAGGCCTGCTCGCCTGGGGTGTTGGGGTTGGTACTGCTTGGTAATCGTCCAGTGTATTATAGCTCTGTGAAGATAACCTCAAAAAACACAGAGTTGTTACTTACCAGTACCAGTAGATCTTTAAGAGGAACCATGGCTTTCCCACCCACCGTCTCCCTCCTAGGGTGGACCCTTTCTTGGCACAGTGCTGCATAGTAGGGTATCACTTTAACAAGTACCGCTGTTTCCTGTATGCTGGACAGCATTAGCGTTGCTCCCCCTGCCACTCTGTGCATGACTGGCGTTTGCCACCTCCCTGCTGTTGATGAATGTTTTTGAACTCCATTCACCAGTGGGAAGCTGAAGTAGCTAGAGACTGCCCACGTTATATGGGTGATTTATACAAACGACATGCACATAGGCAGGTCGCCGTAGGTGGACCCATCTTGTAAAGGCTTCCCATGAGGTCCTGATGTTGACAGCTTACAGTCAGTGTATTATGGCTCTATGAAAATTCTCTTCCAGATCTACTGCTACTGGTAAGTAACAAACCTTTCCTGTAGTCTTCCTGTGTCTCAGGAGCTTCTCTTGGCTTCCTTTTCAGGCTCTGCAGCTTCACTGGCTAAAGATGCAACCCTTGACACACATTTCACTGATACTGTGATCAGGGAGCACAAAGATGACAGTATTTTAGTAGTCCTGAGGGGCACTTGCCCCAGTTTTGGTGGAGACTGAGCTCCTGCCCTAAAACAAGTTATCTGGTACCCCCTGTAGGGTTTATGCAGTTTGCTCTTGCAGATCCAATCAGGATGTTGATTGGGGGAATCTTCTGTCAATCGTGATCACAGTTGCTGACTTCATCATTGGCAGGTGGCCATCTTTGATGTGCGGTGGGAGCTGCAGACGTGATGGCTCAGGAGGTGCCAAAGGAATCCTACTTCTTTCTCCTCACTGGCAGCTCTCCTGTGGTCCCTTACTTCAGAAATGACATCCTCTGGGATGGAGATAGCAAAGGGAATGGTAGCACTTTGGCTGGACTCTGTAGAACCTTTAAGGTATACTGGAGGTGGGGGGTGACATAATGAGATCCTTTAATGCAAGATTACTTTTTTTTTTCCCCTTTCACCGGTTGGCTCCCATCTTGCTCTGCCTCACCTCAGCACCATCATCCTGGCATTCCCAGGGACTTGCATGCTATCCCATGTTCCTCCAGAGCTTGTCCCCCTCTGGCGGGGGTGGCAGGGGCCTCCCATGTGCCCGCCACACAGGCATCCGGTTCTGGGAGGCAGGGCCCAAGTAGCCACATGTAGGGCCTGCGGGCAAGGTCCGTTTCATTCTGCTGCTGAGGACCTTCCTATTTACTCCCCATTCCCTTAGGACATCAGCATAAGGGGGCGCCAAGCATGCGTGCACATGAGTGTGGACGATGCAGTGCTCGCTAATGTCCTGGCACCCACGAGCTGCTCTAGCTGCACTGCCATCTGTGGTCACTCATGTGGCAGTATCTCAGTGGAGCTTGCTGCCCCCCCCCCCCGGGATGCTCAATCCTCCTCTCCCCCTGCCAGCCCCTGATGCCTCACACATGTTTCTGAGAGCAGGTCACCGGCGTTGTAAGCGGTAGTGCTACCGCTGCACCGATGGGCTGTCCCTAATGCACTGTTACTTATTGGATCCTCATAAAGTGGGACTACTTAATCAGGTGTCAAAATAAGTTCTCCTTTAAAATAATTTCAAACCATTTATTTTACATTTAAAAGTCTTTCTGTTGTTTTTTAGAAAATGTTACTTAGATTGGCCCAGTGGCACGGAGGGCTGATGCACTGGTCGTCTTACCTCCTACCATGGGGAGGAAAAGACAGAGCATGCAACAGACAGTTCTCTTCTCCTTGGGTGGGGAGACAAGCCGACTGAGCCCTTGGCTGCAACCAAGTGGGGGCCTAATGTAGCGCCAGTGCTCAAGCGACATAGATGGAAGGGGGCACGATTCTGTAGTGTGTTTGCACCTCCACGTGCACATGCTTACATGTGGTAATGCACAGGAATCTGAGGAGGAAATGGAAAAGGTCAGTATAGGCTACATGAAGCCCTGCTTGTCTACCCTCAGCCCGCACCACCCCCTGGATCACCAGGCTATCACTGGATGAGTCACCAGATAGGGGGAGGATGGACTTCCTTCCCAACCACACCACGGGGCAGTCTGTGGGGATCTTCAGGTCGGGTGAGTCCAGTGAAGGTGGATGCCAGATGGGGGAGACTGGGACAGGGCTGAGAGCCCACCTTCGATTACCACAAGGCAAAAAGCTTTATGGAAGAAAAAAAACTGTTACTTAAAATGACGGCAATCCATTTTATAAACACAATAACACACTCCAGGATGTGCATAAAGCATTTTTGATGTACTTCCCAGGTGCACAAGGCACAAGATGTAACAACACCACTGGGGCGTGCTTTGAAATGCTTCAGTGCCCACTGCTTATGTAGGACATCATACACTGTCATGCCACCCCATTCTCAGTTCAAATCCCTACTAAAAACCCACATCTCCACCCATGCCTTTAGCCGCTAAACATATTTTTTTCATATAGTTTGTTCCAGTTCTCTGAATGTCAACAACCTCTCACTCTTGTCCTTTTCCTGTCTTCTCTCTCCAATATTAGCTTAAACTCCATTCACTTCCTCCTGCCTGATCCAGGTTAGACTGAGTTTCTATTTCTACCACCTCATTCTGTGCTTGTGCTGTTTGTTGCCTCAGTGTGCACCCTTGTATCTTGGCCTGTTAGCCTGCACTTAGTCACTAATTCAGTTAAGTAGTAAGGCATGTCAGGGTGTGCTTTGTGCCGGGGTAATGGCACACCTCAAGTGGGTTGATGCCTGAGGTCAAATGATGAAATGGATCTATTAGGATTAAAAACAAAATAATTAAAATTCAAATGAGTAAAATATTGGGAAAATGGGTATAAAAAGGAGAAAAAGAAAAAAATTATAAAATGGGTCTCAAATCCTGTAACCTTATTGGTCAAAACATGTCACATGACTGTGTAACTCATGCAACAGACAACTGGTAAAGATCCCGCTGATCAAATATTTACTTACTTTGAACTTAATTTATTTTTTTATTTTTAAGTACAGAGTCATTGTATAATCACAATAATGTACTTCAGGGCATGTGTAGTAGTGGGATTTACACACTTCTTGTGTGCTTAAAGTCACTCGGCTGCACCTTGTGACACACCACACAAGATGTATGTAAATCCCACAACAACACACGCCCTGTCGTGCAGTACTGCTTAAGTAGTCCAGTTGAGCCTTCATAATTTCGCTGTTCGGCCAGTAGATGGAAACATAGAAAGTGAAGGCAGAAAGGGACCGACAGGCCCATCCAGTCTGCCCAGCCAGCTGCTAGGGTCTTTGCTAATTCTTACCGTGCCCCCCGCATCAAATAGATGGCAGATGCAACTTTTTTTTTTGATTTTTAAATGCAAGGAAGTGAGAGGAGTCATATTGATACAGCTGTGCCTGCTTTGCAAACAGGTCCGTTAGGTCACAAATCTTTTTCCAGTGCTGTTGTGCTGAGATATCAGTACTGGGTTATGAGCACCTCATCCAATTGGGTTGCTGGATTTTATATACCTGTTTCATAATCAGCTGTATTTTCCTGCTCTCCTTCTTTCCTGTACCTCAACTGATGTACATATTTCCGGTACAATTTTGCCGTATATACGGACTGCATTATTAATATTGTATATATTGTATGTCTGTACCCCTCCCCAAGTTGCTCCTGAAAACAAGCCTTGGCTCAATGTGCCTTTTCCATTCCCAGTTTTCAACTAATTAAAGAGCAACTACGGCAACTCGCTCTTTTCCAAAATGGCCCCCCAGAAGCATGAAACACCCTTTCTGGGCTCCACTTCCTGGTACCCCTTCTGGCTGTGATCCACCCCTACACTATCATGTTTTGTGATGTCACTATACGGATAGCGTGGTGGCATGCCCTAGACATGAATGGCACTGTTTTTCAAAGTAAAATTGTTGTAGTTTAGATGGCCGTTCAGAACACATCATGGCCACAATGTAACTAACCTTGTTAAGTGCTGGCCATGATCTGTTCTGAACGGCCATCGAAACTACAAATATTTTACTTTGAAAAACAGTTCCATTCATGTCTATGGGGCGTACCACCGCGCTATCCGTATAGTGACATCACTGCCAGAAGAGGTACCAGGAAGTGGAACAGATCAGCGCGGCTTTGCTTCTGGGAGCCAAATTACGATCCCGTCCCTTCCTAAATGGGGGCACATATATAATAAAATTCTGTCACCATAGGACTCAGAGCCCGATAAGGGTGTTTCATGCTTCTGGGGGTCAGCACCTAAATAGTTGCTCTTTAAATAAATGCTTCCACAATGGTTTATTCCTATTGTTCAGTTTTTATGTCCCTCAGGATTGTATTGCTTTGTGATACCATTTTGCATAAAAGGTGAATTCTACAATAAATGTTCAAAGACCAGCCAAGGACTGTGACTTTCACAGCTTGAGTGGTGGGGACTCACTATCAGCCTCGCATCACCACTCCTCTCCCCTCATTGCCCTTGGGTGTATAACTTGGGGAAGCAATTTGTCCTAGTGTATAACGAGAAGAGCTGTGAACCTGAAAACCCAGGTTTGAATCCCACACCTGTCACTCACTGTGTATCCTTGAACAAATCACTTAACGTCCCAGTACATAACTCTCTTCCATCTCTCTCTCTCTTTCTCTAACCTGTCTTGAGACTTCAAATCTCCCTGTATTCTGAAAACCACAGCATCATTCTCTCCCTTCCCACTCCTGGATTGTAAACCACTTTGGGATGCAGTCTGTAGAAAAGGTGCACTGTAAATCCAAATTTCTATCTTCCTCTGTCTACCCAGTAGTTCCTCAGGTTCCCTGTTGGAACTGCTCCCACTGAAATGCCTCTTCAATGGAGGAATCAGGCTGAAGGGAGAGGAAAAGGCAAGGCAAATTTTATTTCTAGGGTGCCCAATCCCAGAGGCTCTGGGCGCCATACACATACAAAATGTAAACGCAGTAAAAGACAAATACAGAACATAAATAAATGTAAATGGCTGAATAAAATAGTGTAATAAAAGCAGCAGGTCAGTAACATGATGGAGTAGATGCCTGCAAGAACAGATAGCCATTAGATCAACACTGTTATTAAAGGACTATATCCGGGAATGATTGTTTAAATAAGTGGGTCTTGAGGCGGGCTTTGAATGCCTCAGCTGAAGGGGCATCCCTAACAGCTGGAGGAAGTGAATTCCACAGGATGGGGCTGGCGACACTAAAAGCTCTGTCACTGGTAGTTTTTAACCTTGTCCTGGGAATTGCAAGGAGGCCCCTGGAGGAGGAACGAAGGGAGCAGACCGGTGCAGCAGGTATTAGATCTGTCAAGTAGCCAGGGCCAAGTCCATGTAAGACCTTAAAGGTGAGCAAGCCCACCTTGAAGAGAACCCTCCACCTAACTGGCAG
The DNA here is from genome assembly GCA_016271365.2 of Neoceratodus forsteri. NCBI lineage: Eukaryota > Metazoa > Chordata > Ceratodontiformes > Ceratodontidae > Neoceratodus > Neoceratodus forsteri. The sequence goes on along the minus strand of JADMNL010000031.1, from coordinate 86,502,195 downwards.
CCAGGGCAGTTCACATAATACTGGGCTGATATGGCTGTGTTTTGACTGTCCAGTCAACAGCCTAGCAGCAGCGTTATGCATCAGCTGCAGCTGGCACAGGGTACCCCCAGATACCCCGAAGTAGAGCGCATTACAGTAATCCAGCCTGGACGTTACAAAGGTGTGCAATAAGGTGGGGAGGTCCTCAGGCGGAACTAGGGGTTTGATCCTAGCGATATTCCTCAGATGGCAAAAGCTAGTTCGGACAACGGATGACAGCTGAGACTCAAATGTCAGCCTGTTGTCGAGGATAACGCCCAGATTGCGCACCCTAGAGGAGGCCTTCAATGGTGTAGGCACAAGGAATAACCCTGTTCCACGCCAGAGGCCAACCTATCATGCCTTCTGTTCGACTGCACCACCAGTACCTCAGTCTTATCCGGGTTCAGTCGCAACCAGCTGGAGGCCATCCAGTCATTGATCTTGGCAAGGCAGTTATTTAGCACTTCCACTGTGTTTGATGTCCCGGGGCAAAGGAGAGATACAACTGGGTATCATTTGCATAGCAGTGAAAACCCAACTTGTACTTCCTAATGAGTTCACTCTGGGGCAGCATGTACATGGCGAATAATATTGGTGACTAGACTGAACCCTGAGGTACCCCGAAAGACAGGAGGCTCGGGGAGGAGGAGAAATTCCCCATCACCACTCGTTGCCTCCTGTTTGTGATGTAGGACTCAAACCAGCAGATGACAGTCCCTATGAGTCTGTAGTACTCTCTCAGGCAGTCGAGTAACATGCAATGGTCCACCATGTCAAATGCTGAGGAGAGATTGAGGAGAATGAGAATTGATCCGTCTCCTCGATCTCTTGCCCAGAGGAGGTCATTGTGCATCCAAACTAATGCAGTTTCTGTGCTGTGCCTAGCATGAAAGCCAAACTGGAGGGGCTCGTATAGATCAATGGTCGCGAGGTGCTCCTCAAGCTGCTGCGACACGATCTTCTCAACAACCTTTCCTAAAAAAGGAAGACTGGAGATAGGTCGGTAATTTGCCTTGATGTCAGGGTCTAAAGATGGTTTCTTCACCAGTGTCTCTTTCAAAGAATCTGGGAAAACCCCCTCTGATAAAGAGCACCGGACAATCAAGACGAACACCTGGCCAACGGAGTCAACACATCCCATTTTGAAACGTGTTGGCACCGGGTCCAGTTCGCAACATGTGTGCTTCAGGCTGGAAGTAACCTTGATGACCTCAGCCACCTCCACTGGTTTAAACTTGCACCAAACAGACAGAGTGCCTCTCCAATGCCTGAGGCAATCACCGTCGGCTATATTCTGGCTTGCTGGTGGAATTCCTTGCTGGTTGGTGGACACCCTATCAGAGAAGAACCAAGCAAACTCTTTGCATAGGACATTGTAAAAAGCTTTCTTTGGCTGTAGACAGACTGAATGTAGTAGTCTGTCTACACTCCGAAAAAGCACGGTTGGTCAGTTCTTCCCCGTGGCAATCTACCTGGACAGGAACTCTGCCTTCTTATGGTTGAGTACCCTCTAGTACTCACTATAGTGGGCATGCAGGGCCAGTTTATCCTCTTCCAGACCGGTCTTCTGCCAGTAGTGCTCTACCTTCTGACCCGCAATCTTTATCACCTTGAGCTCACCATCAAACCATGGGGATCGCAAGTGAGAGGATTTGGGTCATACATGGACCAGTGCAAGGGTGTTGAGTGCGGCCGACATCGCCTTGTTATAGGTGGCAACCACTTCACTTGGTCCCCTTGCACATGCAGTGCCCACACTAGATAGATCAGCCACCGCCAAGAATCCCTCTGGGGTCAGTCCCCTCAAAGGGTGGTAGTTGACCATCTCAGTAGGGGAAGGGCCCGAACGAGAACCCCAACGTGCAATGATCGGACCAACTGACTGGATCAGTCTTGAGGTTGTCAGTCTCAAGCCCCAGAGAGAACACTAGGTCCAACATGTGACCGCCGTGATGGATCACGGAAGAAACCTCTTGTGACAGGCCCAGAGATGATATCATCTGGAGGAGGTTAAAACTTAGCCTGAAAGATTTGTCGTCTGCCCATATGTTGATGTCCCCCAGTACTAAACATCTGGGGATCTCCAACATTTCACCGGCAACAAAGTCCACTGCCTCCTGTAGGAACTCTCCTGTGACACGGGGGCGGTAAATCAGGAGAATCCTGCAGCCTGTACCTGGACCCCAAGTACTGCCACACGTTCGAAGGACCCAGTTTTTCTTACTGGGTACATGGTGAAGCCTAGGTCAGATCTAAAACAAATGGCCACTCCCCTGCCCCTGTGCTCCACTCTGGGGCAGTGCATAACGGAGTACCCGGGGGGGGGTGGCAGTCTCCAAAACAGGGCCGGCATCATCATCTACCAAGGTCTCAGTAATGCAAGCCAGATAGCAAGCCAGATCAACTGTAGAAATCAAGTCCGCTATAACTGTGGTCTTGTTTCTGATCGATCTAGCATTGCACAACACTGCCCTCAGGGGATTGGTAGGTAAGTAAGTAAGTAAGTAAGTAAAAGTTTATTTTTAAGCGCTTTTCGAAATCAAAGCGCTGTACAATAAAATAGTTAAATACATATAAAACATACATATAGCATAACAAACAACAATAAAATATAATTTCAATACAGTGCAATAACTACTCCCCATACGCCTTTTGAAATAAATAGGTTTTCAGTTCTGACTTAAAGCTTTCAACGGTCAGGCAGCTTCGTATCCGACGAGGTAGAGAGTTCCACAGGGTAGGGGCAGCATAAGAAAACGCTCGTGCCCCGGATGTTTTTAAACGAACCCTGGGAACCTCTAGCAATCCCTTGTCGGTGGAGCGGAGTGAGCGGGAGGGACGGTAGGGAACAAGCAGATCTTGAAGATATCGCAGTCCCTGTTCATGTAGGGCTTTATAGGTCAGTAAACCGACCTTAAAGGTGATCCGCCACTGAACCGGCAGCCAGTGCAGTTCGCGCAGCACAGGCGTAATATGATTCCTTATAGATGTCTCCGTCAAAAGCCTGGCTGCAGCATTCTGCACCAGCTGCAAGCGGCGGATATCAACCCCCGGCAGCCCTAGGTACAGGGCATTGCAGTAGTCAAGGCGAGAAGTAACAAAGGCATGGACCAATGTCGGGAGGTCAGTTGGAGGAACAAGGTGTTTCACCCGAGCAATATTCCTCAGATGGTAAAAAGAGGATTTAACGGCAGATGACACCTGGAATTTCAGCGTCAAACTGTCGTCAATAATTACGCCCAGGTTGCACCCGGTCTGAGGTTGAGAGCTGGGCTCCATCGATCCATATGCCCGAAGGAAGACCAGCCCTACAATCCGCCTCACGACGACCTGGGTCCACCACCAACACCTCAGTCTTATCCGGGTTTAACCTTAGCCAGCTGGCACTCATCCAGTCACTGATCTCGGATAGACAGTTGCTAAGTTTAGAGACTGCATCTTCTTGCCCGGGGCTAAAGGACAAATATAGCTGGGTGTCATCTGCATAGCAGTGAAAATCCAAGCCATATTGCCTAATAATGTCTCCCAATGGCAGCATGTAGACAGCGAACAACATGGGTGCCAAAATGGAACCTCACGGAACCCCACAGGGCAAAGAGCGCATCAGAGGAATAAATTCCAGTGATAACCCTATGTCTCCGCCTGAGAAAAAGATTGAAACCATTGTAGAACCGTACCAGACAGTCCACAATGAAACACGAGGCGTTCCAGAAGCACACCATGGTCCACAGTGTCAAAAGCTGCAGAGAGATCAAGAAGGACTAGAATAGTACAAGCCTTTTGATCCCTCGCTATCAGGAGATCATTTAGAACCCGGACAAGAGCAGTCTCAGTACTATGTCTTTTCCTAAATCCAGATTGAAGAGTATCATAGACATTATGATTTGTAAGATGGTCGTCCACTTGCAGTGCAACCACCTTTTCAATAACCTTACCCAAGAAGGGCAGGTTAGAGATAGGTCTGTAGTTAGCTGGACAGTCCGGATTCAATGAAGGTTTTTTTAGGAGTGGTCGAACGACCACCTCCTTTAAGGGTTCAGGAAAGATCACCTGCTCCAAAGATTTCCAGACGATTTTAGCAATGGTCGGACAGATAATATCTACGCAACCCAATAAAAGTGGCATAGGGCCCGGATCCATAGAAACATAGAAACATAGAAGTTGACGGCAGATAAGGACCGCAAGGCCCATCCAGTCTGCCCATTTCTTTTTCTACCTTATAAATGTGCCATCGGCCTTTGCTCTGTCAGTGACCTATCTATTCATCAAACTACAACTGGTTGGACGTACAGTCTGGACAATCCTCATAATGTCCATGAATTCCGGCCTACCAAAGTCAGACCAGGTGACACAGGTGTTTGCTTCCCTCGCCGATCACTGCAAGCCCTTGTAGAGTGAGCTTGGCGAGATCCTCCTAATGTCAGAATCTTATCAGCCAAAAATCGAGCAAGCTTTATCACACTTTATTTAGAAAATCTCTTCCAGACTGTAGACAGAGGGATTGCACAATCTGTCAACAGTCCGAAGAGTTGAGCCGGTCGGTTTCTCGAGCAGCAATCTCCTGGACAGGAATTCTGACTTTACGGGATATTGCCGATTGATAGATAACATAATGATCCATCAATCTAAGTTTGTCGGCATCCAGGCAAGATTTCGCCATGCTCTCTCTACGCCCACTCTCCTCAGCTCCTTCAAAGACTCATCAAACCAGGAGTTTTTGGGCGCTGAGTGAGTGAGCCTGTCTGAACAGCAATTCCGATCCAGGGCCCCGTCACCGCCTTTGTTATAGGCAATAACCATGTCCCTGGACCCATGCTCTCATCCGAAACACCCGATAGGTCCAGTACTGCCATTAGGCCCTCTGGATTTACTCCCTTAAGGCGATACTGGACCATCTCCGTAGGGACAGGCCTATTAGGGGTGCCCCAAAACTGAATCTTATGGTGTGATGGTCTGTCCGCATTTGGTTCCACCTCCAAATGTGAAACATCCAAATCCAGTAGGAACACCAGGTCCAATGAGTGTCCACCTATATGGGTAGCAGAGGTAACTACCTGTGACAGGCCCAACATAGACATAAGTTGGAGGAAGTTCTTTCCAAAGTGCGAGAGTTCATCGTCGACCCAGGCATTGAAGTCACCCAGAATTAGCCATCTGGGCGACTCCAGTGCCATGTCAACGATGAAGTCCGCGAACTCCGAGGTAGTGCAGCCCCGCTAGCTACTTGCCCACTTGGTCTGGTGGGATCCCTGGGGACGGGGACGGGGAAAAGGTGAAGCAGCATCAGTTGCTGGGGGGGGGCATTTTTGTGTTCCCCTGGTACTCTTACCCATGAGGATGTAGAGGGTTGGTCATATGTCAGTGTACCAACACATCATGTTTGAGGAAGCCATTTGATGTCGCTCACCTCACTTTACTTAGTTCACTCGGCTGTAAAAATGGTTCAAGCCCAGCTAAAAATGAGAGATTACATCTTAGCTGGGCTGTCCTGGAGAATGTAAAGCACTAACACATGATAGGGCGTGTGTGTATATTGGGTAATTACTACACTCCCATCGATTCCTTGGGTTGGAGGTATGAGGCGTCGGCCCAGTGCCTTTCGAGGGAGTGTGGTAATTACGCAGTAACCGCTAACCCTGAACTGTGCTGCTGTGTTTATAAAATGGCACCAAAATAATAAAAACAGAAGTAGATATTTAAATTGAGAGTAACTCTTCATCATTGGTAAATTGGTTCTCATGTCAAACAGCTGGGTTTTCCCCATCAAAGAGGTCAAATTGTCTGGCAGGTTGTTGACGAATCAGATCACTGGATTGTTCTTGCCCATTTTACAATATGTTTTGCTTCTTTTCTCCCCCCCCCCCGGATGGTCAGGGCTGGCATGCTAGTGATTTTCTTCCATGTGTTCTTTTTTTTGTTTGTTTTGTTACCTTCTATTATTGTATTTCTCCCCTTCTTCTCTGTCTGCCCCCTCTTGACAGCTCTTCCCATCCTAGTCACCCACCATCTCAGTGACTTACCCCTTGTTCCCTCATGACATGCCCCTCATAGTTGGGTGGGGGTGGGGGACTTGCCCTTGCCCTTCTGGAAGCAGGATCTGGCATGTAGCGCCCAGTTGGTAGTACTACGCCTGCTGGAGGGCAGTTTTTATCCTGCATGACCGAAATTGTTTTCCTCTGGTTTTCCCCTCTTGGGAATGTTGGCATGTAATGATGCGGTGCAGCTTGCTGGTGGCCGCCCCCGCCCTTCTGGGCCTCCTGACGGCCATAACAACCAGCCTCTGCTGGGGTCAGGTGCACTGTGGGATGCACAACACACCCTCCATGGGTGAGGAGAGCAGTCCTCTTGATACTCTCTTCTCTCCCCTACCCTGGATGACCCCTGGCAACCTGGGTTTGTTTCTGAGCCTAGGATGTCCATGTGTCAGGTGGGCCTGCTGCTTCCATGTGAATGTCGCTTCCCGGTTGGCCAGCGGGGGGGAGGGGGTTGCAAATGTGGTATGGCCTGCATCCTTACCCTTGGAGCCAGGCACCTCGCATCTGCAATGCTCTTGATCCCCAGCCGGCCTTACTGCAGGCTTCCACAGCTGGAACATGAATTCCGGTTCTCCCAGGGAGTTGCTCAGTGCAGTGCCATCACATTACCTGGCTGACACCTTCAGCAGAAACTATTTGTGAGGCTTATTATTTTGTTATTATGACAATGGAGGGCTGCAACCTTCCACGGTCGATGATGCTGACAGAAAATGTTTGTAAAGCTGGCATTAACTGGTTTAGTACTGTCACCTACAGACAGAAACAACAAATAGCAGGCACATTCTTGAGTGTTTTTATAAAATATTTCTTGTTGGAGGCTCCTTCGATTGATTATTAGACCTGTCTCTTCCCTCCCCCTGACAGTCCCGGCCCCAAAACCCATTACAGTCAGTACAGTAAATGTCAACTCTTGTAAAAGCTGAGCCTATCTTCCATGTATAGCCACTTGCATATTCCTGGAGTCTTCTTTTAACCCCTGGATATCTGTAGCCTGATCAGCTAGAGGCCATGTGGTCTAGTGATAGGTAGAGCATCAGCCTGGGAACCAAGAGATCACAGGTTCAAACACAGTTAGTGGGTATGATTTTTTTATTTTTAATTTTTGCTTACTTTTTCTCTGTGTGGCCCTGGCAGCTCCTACTCATTTCCTCCTACTCTGACCGCCATCCGCCCACTCCGAACTCCTCTCTGGCCACCACCTTGTACTCCCCCCACGGCTTACCCCTCCCCCCGTGGCGGGGAGGTGAGGGAGCCCGCAACTCCCCCACCAGGCATGGATCCGGATCAGGTGGTGCCCGTGAAGATGGCACATGCTGGCGGACGGCCATCAAGTTGCATGACCTGGCTGCCACTGTTTTTCCAGTTTTTCTCCCCTTGCGGGAGCATGGCAAGCCGCTCCCATGCATGCCCATGTCAAGTGTCTGCCACATTCCTGCCCCACATTCTTGTGGCTCCGTGCCGTTGAGCCCCAGCCTCCACTAAGGGTCAGGCATGCACTGGCTGCTGGTCTCCCCCTTCCCGGAGATGGAGAGTAGTCCGTCGGACTCTCTCTCCATCTCCTCCCTGCCAACCCCCAGTGGCCTGTGCTCGTTCCTGAACATGGGTCGTCGGTGCAGTGTGAGGTGTGGCATCCAGCGTCTCAACCCTCTGCATCACTGGGCCGGCTGAGGGTACGATTTTAGTTTATAGGGCTTCAAGAGGCCCCATTATTATGTGAATGCTTAAACCTGGACTGAGGGACAGAGGACAGAGGGATCAGCATGTCGAGGGCACGACTGTCAACTCAGGGGAGAACTGTTCAAGTCAGAAAAAGAGGAAAACCGGTTCACACAGAGGGTGGTGTCAGCTTGGAATGCTTTACCAAGGGAAGTGGTGGATCGTGACACTGTAACCACTTTCAAAAAGGCTCAAGACTGGTATATGAATAATAGGGATTTTAACAGGTTTATCTGCTGAGTAGCAGCAGATAAATTAGATGGACTATAGCCATCTTTTGTCTGTGACACCTTGGAACCTAGAGCCAAAATCTCCCTGTGTGACCTTGACCAAGTCACGTAACCTTTCTTTGCTCCAATCTAGTAGAATTTTCCAGTTTACTCTGTCTGTGTGTGTGTGTGTGTGTCTGTGTGTGTGTGTGTGTGTGTGTGTGTGTGTGTGTGTGTATATATATATATATATATATATATATATATATTATGTATGTACACTATATCAAGGAGCATAACCAAAAACATTTTGACGACCTGGCTTGGGCCTTATGAGATTTAAATAAAGTTCAAATTGTACTAGTTTGTCTGGCCGGCATTTTTCCCTAATGCTAATTGAGTGCATGCTTCTCTGGACTTGATCTACAGTCAACTGGCAGGCACCAGTGATGTGCACACTGGTCTACTCTCGACAGATGTCTCCAGCATCTGCCTCTCCACCCCTGCAGGTAAAACTGCCTCCACCACAATGATCCATGATGGCAAATGGTTGCGGAGCATTTTTGAAGACTCCTTGGACGGCTCAGACAGGTCGTCCATGTTGTCATCGGGGACACATACCTTCAACTGGGCCTTGGTTAAGGAGCTGACTGACCATGGGTCGGTACCATTTGAGACTCTTCTGCAACTGATGTCGGAGTCTATGATTGTGTCCTTGGAGCCAGTCCAGAAGTGGGCTAAATACCCATTTACTGATACAAGGATAAGGACGATTCCCTTGGGGTCCCCTTTCCCATGGCTGAGGTCACTTTGGCACGGGTCCTGGAACTTGGCAGCATCCTGCCTGGTACCCTCCACCCATATGGTCCACAAGTATTCAGTACCTAGTGGGTCCCTTTCAGAGATCTCAGACCAACCTTCAGTTGAGGGGTTATTTTTAGGCTTGGCCTTCCAGAATGGACAAGCCCTCCCCTACAAAGAGTCAAAAAAGCTTGACCATCCACGGTCAAGAAGGTCAATGCTGCCTCCTCTTTGGTTTTGCTTCAGGCCAGCTATGCTGTCCTGATGGCCAGCTTTGGTCACGCCCTCTTGGAAGTGCTGGATGAAATCTTCTCTCACCTCCCTGCCAACAAGCAGTTGCTGCTGAGGTTGGTCAGATACCGGGGTCAAGCACTGGCTAAACACCAGCTCCTGATGGCCTTGAAAATAGGCAACTCCTGTGCTAGTGCCATGGCAGTGGTTGTCAGGATGCATCATAGGGCCTGGCTGAGGCTCTTCGCCTTCATGGTGGACACTCTGCACAAACTAACAGATGTCCCCTTCTTGGGCACCAGCCACTTTGGGCCTGGGGTGGAAGGACATCTCACTTGGATCGAGAAGTACAGTACCCCCCTGTATTCTGTGGCTTCGTCCCTGAAGGAACCTTAAACCTCAGATGCCTAAGAAAAAGACCTTCCAGTATAGGTCCTTCCAGCCACAGCAGCAGCCCTAGCATGGAGAACACCATGTACGGTATCCCAAGGCCAAGTTCACTGATCAGGGAAAAGAGGAAGGGGCAGGGGACATTATTATTTATTTTTATTTTTATTTAGTTTTTGTTAACGGGTAAGTGCACTAGCCAGCAAGTGACTATTTTCAGGCACGACCCGGGAGGTACAATTACAATACAAATAGAACAGTGCATGTTATACAGTACATGTACAGGTACATTGGTACAAGCATACAATTTGATAAAAAAGCAGAGGGCACTGGAGGAAGGACAGATTTGGATTGGGTAGGGGAAAGATGGGGGGGGAATGTGAGCAGGGAAGGGTGGGTGCATGGCTAAGTAGACTAGGAGGTGAAACGGGGCTGGAAGACAAGGTAAGAGAGCTCCTTCAAATGGGTTAGCCGCACATCTAAGGGGAGTGTACAGGGGCAGGCATGAGAGGAAGGTAGAGTGGGACAGCGAAAGGATTACGGCTTTTGCAGCAATAGGCAGGAGTGTGTAACTGGGCCCATGGAACTGATTCCTGGTAAGAGGTGCAGCCGGGGAGGGGGACAGGGGTAGACAAATAAAACGATTGGTGGGAGAGGAAAGCGTATATCCCATAGGTAACGGAGAACAAGGGAGGGGCAGGGCAGTGTTAACACAGATGGCCGTGCTGAGAATGGCAGCAGTAGGCGTGAGTATGGCTGTTTTAAGGGGAAAAAAAACATGGGACAGTGATCGGGCTCATGGGACCTTGTAAAGGGTGAACGGCAGGGGACAGTCTCCCGTTGGTGGGTGCCAAAACTGGTTAGAAGTTGGAAACTGGACAAGCAAGGGGTTCAAGAAGTAGACAGGTTTAAATGGCCATGGTGACCCACGGGGAAGGGGGGAAGGTAGAAACCATCGAACAAGGAGAGGGTAGCGCGGAAAGTACGAGTTTAGTGAGAGAAGCTATAGTCGGCTATCCGGGCTTGTGGAACCTGGCCGGCAGGGCAAGGAAGAGACATGAGTCTACAGGAGGGAGAGTTATGGCAAATCTACGGCTTTGCGGGTGAGAAGCTATGGTCGGCGTCCGGGCTTGTGGAACAAGGCCGGCAGGGCAAGAAAGGGGACTCTGTCAACAGGGGAGCAGTTACTGTACCACGGCTTTAGCGAGAAAAGGCGTGATAACGACCAGAGCTTGTGGAACTGGAAGCCGGCAAGGCACAAAAAGGGTTGAACGGTGTGCGGGGGAGGAGGAAGAGGAGAGACCAGTACCAGATTACAATAAGTACATCATAAGATTTAGTGCAAAACAGTAGGATGGGAAAGCAGGTCCAACCAATAGTAAGGTTTTGGCAATTTTATACACAACATCAGTAAAAATAAGGTAACTGGAGACATTAAGTAGCATATGAGACAGTAAGTAGAAACGTCAAATGACATAACACAAGTTTAGAGAAGGCAAAGTGATTAGGCATTTTTAAGACAGTATAGCCATATAAGTTTCTTTGTAAACATAATATAAAGTGCAAGCAGTCAAACAAATAATCGGTTTGCAAGGCATCAAAATAGGGGAAAGGTGGACGAATGGACACATACAAGGGAAAAGGGGGGTGGACTTAAGGGGAAGGGGAGGTCAAAGTGGAAGGGTTTAGGTAGGATCAAAACAGGTACATTGGTCCATAGAAGTAAGGTGAATTCGTAGTCTTCGCTTGAAAGCAAGGTGTGAGGGAGCACGTCTAAGGTCCATAGGTAGTGAGTTCCATAAATGGGGGGCAGCATGCCTAAATGCACCAGAGCCCTTGGAAATACGGCAGAGGGGAACAATTAGTAAAGATTTGTCAGACGATCTCAGCTCATGCGAAGTGATAGTAGGCTGGAGCAGTTCAGATAGTGTAGCAGGTCTCATCACTCTGATTATGGAGTCTGAGAGGCAGCAGAGGTAGTACTGTCTGGTGGAGGAGGGGGAAAGCCAGCCTAGGTCTTTATAGAGTTGGCAGTGATGTTTTAGGTGAGGTGCCTTTGATGCATATCGACAAACATTATTATAGGTGGTATCCCAATTTTGTAGTGCAGCTTTATTTGCCATGGTTAGGATGGGAGCACAGTAGGACAGAGTTGGCAGGAGGATTCCCCTGGCAATGGCAAGCTTGGCAGTGGGTGTGAGCATGTAGTTAGTCCTGTAGGCAGCCCCCAGTTTGCAATTGACCGTTTTGCAGGTTTCTTGGATGTGCTGATTCAGGTCAAGGGTTTGGTCAAGCAATATTCCGGGTTCTGTTTAGGTCAAGTATATTCAGTGGAGATGAGCAGGTTCTAAGTTTATGGGCTGTTCCAAGGAGCATGGCTTTTGTTTTGCTTGCATTAAGTATGAGGCGATGAGTGTTTAGCCAGTGTTGAGCCGAGTGGAAGGCAGATGTCAGAGTGGCATTGAGGTGTTTAATACAGCCTGAACGAACATAGACAACTAGGTCATCAGCATATAGTAGCGAGGCGCCAGATGTTATACTGTTGGGCAGATTGTTTATGAACAGTGAGAAAGGAGAGGGCCCAGTATTGAGCCCTGCGGTACCCCAATGTTGATTGTGGTACTGTCAGAGATAGCAGAGTTGAGTTTGACTGCTTGTGACCTATTTGTTAGGTAACTTCTGAACCAGGTTGTTACAGGGGATGAGAAGCCCAGATTTTTGAGGATAGTAAGCAGAAGGGGGTGATCCACGAGGTCAAAAGCCTTGGTGAGGTCGATGAACACAGCCCCGGTTAGATGACCTTCATCCATATTTGTAAGCGTATCAGAGGTAAATTTTGCTAACGCTGTTGTGGTACTGTGATGTTTCCTGAAACCATGTTGTGCCTCACAGAGTGAGTTAGAGGAGTCGAGGAATTCGATAACCTGGGTGGCTACTATTTTCTCAAGAATTTTGCTAAGGACCGAGAGAATGGCAATGGGTCTATAGTTCGATATTTCGTTTTTGCTCCCTTCTTTTTTGAAAATGGGGGTGATTCTAGCGGCCTTCCATATCTCTGGGACAGTGCCCGTGGAGAGGGACAGTGTGAAAATCCTGGCTAATGGATGGGAGATGAGATGGGCAGCAGCTTTCAGCAGTCATGGTTCCAGTGTGTCAGAGCCAGGGCTGGTGTTATCAGATATGTCGTTTAGGAGTTTCAGAACTTGATTTCTAGTCACAGCCTTAGAATAAAAAGTTTTTGTTGCTGCTTGTTGAGGGCCACTTGTCGATGCGTCAGTGTTCTCTTTGGTAGAGAGTGGCTGAGGGGCAGCAGGTGCAGATTTAGGGGTGGATCTATAGGAAGATAGGTCAGAGAACTGTTGATTGAAGGCATTGGCTATGGTAAGGGAATCATTGCAGTGGATACCGTGAAGAATCATTTCCGAGGGGGTGACAGATTGAGGGGTTCCAAGGAAGGTTTTGATGTGACTCCAGAATTTACGTGGCTCTTTAGAGGAGCTGGTTAATAGGTTCTGGCAATATTTGCTTTTTACAAGCCTAATTTGTTTTTTGCAGTCACTTCTATGCTGTTTGTAGATAAGATGATCCCTGGGTAGGCCAGTAGTCTTGTATTGTTTCCAGAGCTTGTCCCGGGTTTTGAGTTTGTGGAGTAGTTCTTTGTCTAGCCACCTTGTTTGTTGCCCCCTGACCCTTCTCTTTATTTTCGGTACATGCCGCCTTTGTACTTCACCAAACCTGGTGAGGACATGGTACTTCTTTGGCCGCAGCGGTCAGTGCCCCTTCCAGAGCTGCCCAGGGATGGATCAGATAGAGTCATTCTCCCTCTCATCTAGTGCCTGGCACGGGGTCATTATGTCATGGACAAAATTGCGCACATCAAACCCGAGCATGGAAAACAGCAGCGGCAAGAATGCCACTGCAACAGAAACAATGCACACCTGAATGTTCTCTTTTTTTTTTTTTGCAGTGGGCTTCACCCCCTTCCCCGCACCCCCAGAATTATTATAATCAACTCTGAGGGGGTGTGGACACAGGGGCAACAAGAATATCCTGATCGGCACTTGTCCTCAGCGCACGAACAAAAAAAAAAAAGTAAAAATGTTCCCTAGCAGGGAATCAAATCCTGGCCCTCCCCACCTTTCCACTGCTGGGTTGGGTGCTCTTGCCGCTCCACCATGGGAGAAGCCCGACCCGAGCACCCAACGTCACATCCACTTCCCTTCCTGTGCAGTGCGACTGGGGTAGTGGTACCTACATGTGCTTATATACCCCTGTCACTCTGAAGTACTACGCGCTATAGACCACATGGATCTCACTTCGAGAGAGTTCCTGTAGTGGGTCATAACATATAAGACTGCGCCTCCTGGTGTCAGGACTACACAGAAAACTTAAGCTAGCAATGTCTGGCAGGGGACCACCCACCCGACGACATGTGACGACGTCAGCATGATCCTATATAGTGGGCGGTCCCTACGCCCGCCCTCCAGTTCTTTCCCACCATCAACCTGTGCACGTTGAGCCTCGCAGAGAATGCTGCTACTGTTGACTGCCACTTCAGATGAGTATTATCTGATTATTTTTGTTTTTTTGTTCTTTTTATTGAAAAGTACATTAACATTCTGTATGTCTTCTCCGACGTCCGCTCCGCATTAGAAGTGTGACTCCTGTGGCATACAAATCCCGCACAAGGATGGCCATACCTTTTGCCTGTTTTGCCTGGGCCCAGGACACAGCACTGAGGGCTGCGTGGCCTGCCAGGAGTTCAACCAGGCCATGCGGAAAAGGTGCCGACAGGCCCTGGATGCCCAATCCTTGAAGATTAAGATGGCCACCATGGAGAAGGAGTTCCAGAGGCTGAGGGATCCCTCTTCCTCCCCTGCTACGGAGCACTCCTTCGCCCAACAGGGCTCTCGCTGGAAGCTGCAGCCAGGGTGGGTCTCCCCCATAGCAGTCGCCACCGCCACACTTCAAATCCCACCATATAAGGCTGAATTAGGATCCCAAGAAAAGCCTCCTGGTAATTAGGGGGAACACTGCCACTGCTGCCGTTTAAACCTGCAAGGAGCCCTGCTGCTCAGCTCAGCAAATTAGCTACCTGGTAAGCAAATTCCTGCCTGTGCGCAGTTGAATTTCCAAAGACTTTTTTGGTGCCATTTTCAAACAGACAATTCCCAGCTGAACCTTTGCACTCTGCTTGGCTTACCACTGAGGCAAGGCTGACTGCTCACACTACTGCTGAGCTGTTTTGTTTGGAACTGATTTAAAACTATTTTTCCCTGCCCCACACCCCCCTCCCAGGCCTCCTTAAATACCCTGTTGCTCCACCCACTCTATTAGCTCTGTTTTCCATTGGCTGTCTGATGTATTCACTTCTTCCCACCCCTGATAGGCATACCTTGTTCTACATCTCACGCTGTGACTTAAAGCTACCTGTATTTCAACTTCACTGCTAGCGCTGATCTCTTGCTTCTGTTCCTCCTGGGTGCTCCTGACTTTTGCCATTTTACTAGACTGCACAAAGGTTCATTAGCAATGAAGCTCTCCATATTACAATATTTTTTTGTACCCTCGCTTGTCTTGCTCCACCGCTCCTTGCCTCCTATTCCACCAGTCCCCTTGGCTATCCCACATTATATGCCCCATGACTACCAATACTCCAACCTTCTCCTATTGCCCCCACCCCATTATGACCCTACTCCACTTATATTACATAGGTCCTGGGTCCAGCTGGTTGCCTATGCCCTAAAATGCGGCCCCTTGAATATGAGTACCGCGCATCCTTTCCTGTGACATAAACTCTGGTATCTCCTCCTATTGGCCCTATTACTCTCTGGAGATGTCCATTCTAACCCAGGGCTGACCAGTAACATACATAGTCCCCTTTCAAATGCTAAGGATCTTACAGTGGTGTACCACATCATCAGAAGCCTGCTACGCAATTCTGCTGAATTATAATCCTGGGCCTCCCTCTACAAACCTGACATCATCTGTCTTACCAAAACATGGCTTAAACCTTCCATTCTGGAATCTTGTTGCTCGCTTCCTTCCTACAACTTCTTGAGATTTGACAGGCCCGCTCCCAAAAGGGGTGGTGGTGTAGCTATCTACTTTAAAGATCACCTCCATCTCTCCGTGATCTGCTCATCCCCCCAGTCCACTGTGAAGCAATACATGTTCTTCTTATCCTTGGCTCCAAAAAACTTCATATTGATTGTGCTTACAACCCCCTCAGTGGCTAAAGGTCTTGATGAGGGTGCTCGAACAGACCTTTCTTCTCTCTGGGAGAAATGAAGTTCTTGTACTTGGTGATCTCAACCTAAACTGGCTGGGCAACTCCCAGCCCGCACTTCTATCCAGGATCCAAAGTTTCAATTTTCACCAGGTAATTAGTGACCCCACAAGAATTGCACAGCATTCTAACTCCAGTACTCTGTTGGACTGGATAATGACCAACCACACCGAAAATATTATCTCCTCTGGCGTACTAGCTGATGCCATCACAGACCACTCCCCCACCTTTTGTGTATGGGGTAAGACTAGCCCCGAAGCCTCGGTTTATCACCTTCCAAAAACTACGCTCACCTTGACTCCCAGTCCTTCTTACTGGACATTGCTACAATCGACTGGACCCCTCTTTTTGCATCTGATAACCCTAAGACTGCTCTAAATCTATTCCTGACTTGCTTTTTGGCGATTCAGGACAAACACTGCCCTCTTGTTACCCGTCGTGTGAAAAACAAGCATACCTGGTGGCTCAAGTCTGACCTTCTTTCAAAACTACGACTGCGTGACAAATGCTGGCTCCAATACAAAAAGACTGGGCTTCCAGCTGACCTTAACTCCTATAGGACACTCCAAAATGCCTGTAAAAAGGATATAAAAAGAGCAAAGAGTACCTACTGCAAGGATCTCTTAACCAAATCATATGGTGACTCCAAAAGATTCTGGTCCACATTAAGTGCTTCCTAGGTTCAAATCCAGCCCCCACCCCAGCTGACATGGCTATCAATGGTGTCCACTGCAATAATCCCTCTACCATTGCAGACTTTTTCAATGCTCAGTTTTCAGACCTTACCAATTAATACCTCATCCTTCCCTGCTACACTAAACTCAAATATTCAATCTAATGATACTGGGCCTAAATTTCATTTCAAGTCTTGTCAACCGCCGGGATGTACATAGACTGCTCAACAACATCTCTGACCTCACTGCAGCTGGATCTGACAATATAGAACCTAAGCTACTAAAACTTGTTGCCCCTCACATTGCTGCTCCTCTTGCTAGGATCTTTACCCTCTCCCTGTGTCACAGCTATTTTCCTGACCTATGGAAGACTGCCAGGATTATCCCTGTTTTCCAAAAGGGTGACCGCAAAAACCCCTTCAATTATAGACCTATTGCCATATTACCTGTCCTCAGCAAAATCTTAGAGAAACTCATAGCTACCCAAATCCTAGATCAACAAATCAACAACATGACCTTCTTACGACCACGCAGCATGGTTTTCGCAAGGGTCATAGCACAACCACTGCATTACTCAAATTTACCTCTGATACCCTATCTGATGGACTCTGGTCTCCTAACAGGTGCTATTTTTATAGACATGACTAAACATTTTGACCTGGTCAACCATCCCATCCTCCTAGCTACTCTCAGATCCCTAGGCTTCTCTTCAAATGTCACTGCACGGTTTGGCAGCTACCTATCGGATCGCACCCAACAAGTTAAATTTAACTCCGCACTGTCTGATTATGCTACCATAAACATTGGGGTGCCACAAGGTTCTATTCTCGGTCCCCTGTTTTTCTCCATCTATATAAATGATATTACCGCTACCATTCTTCAGTCTGCCTCCCTGTTATACGCCAATGATATTGTCATTTATGCCAGTGCGAAAACATTACTGAAATAAATCAACGACTTTCCCTAGACTTTCAAGGGATTCAGCAGTGGCTATTCAGCCGTAAACTAGTCTTGAATGTATCCAAGACCCAGGCCATGTTATTTGGTTCTAATGCTAAACTGAACCTATCCCAGCCCACTTTTAACGTCTCCACCATAAATGGATCCTCTATTGGAGTGGTAACCTCATTTAAATACCTTGGTCTCACACTCGATCCTACTCTTTACTTTTGATCTACATATTCAACAAACCTGCAAGCTGGCAAACATAAGACTTGGAATGGCCTACTGTTCCAGCTATATGCTCACACCCTCAGCGAGGCTTGCCATAGTTCGTGGCATACTCCTCCCGTCACTCACCTACAGGGTGGCAGTATATGCCTCAGCGGGTAAAACTAGTCTTCAGAATTGGGATGTTATTTACAATAACATCTGTAGATATGCGTCCTCCTCTCATCGGAGGAAACACCACTGCCTCCTATATGCTGATCTAGGGTGGCTTTCTCCGGATGCCTCCAGAAAATTTGCGTATGGTTGTGTCATAGATGACATCATCTGCAACCAAACTCCAAAGCCCTTGGCAGAACTGTTTCTCAACCAAGCATCTAGATATGCGCTACGCTCGACTACTAATGCCCCTGTACTCATCCCCTGACATCACTTCTCCTGTCATGTCCCCCATCACTGGAATTCCCTCCCTCTAGCTATACGGCTAGCACCATCCCATGCCTCCTTCAAGAAATTGCTACATGATCATCTCTATGATTCCTGCTCCTGCTCTGTTTCAAACCCCCCTAGCCCTTAATTTTTTCGCCTGATCTATGCACCCCTTCACCTCAACAACTAACACTGTACTTTCCTCCTGTCACCTCCTTTGCCCCACTTTAATTACAACTAGTGCTCATCACCTTACCTGCCCTATTTTCTTATCCTATCCCCCTTTTTTATTGCATCTCCACCCCTTCTAGTCCAGACTATCCTGATCCATCCAATATGGTCATTGTAATGGTATTTGTTCTTATAATTTCTCTCCCCTTTTTTCTTCTTCCTGAATCTTGCCTCTGTAAGCCCCAGGGGGC
This sequence comes from Neoceratodus forsteri, assembly GCA_016271365.2. Taxonomy (NCBI): domain Eukaryota; kingdom Metazoa; phylum Chordata; order Ceratodontiformes; family Ceratodontidae; genus Neoceratodus; species Neoceratodus forsteri. The sequence continues at coordinate 86,483,814 of JADMNL010000031.1, read as the reverse complement.
GCTGTCCTAAGGGCTACAACCCCTGCCTGCCCCAACTGTGACAGGGTGAGGGGCCTAGATCCGTTGGCGGGTGCCTCCACCCAGAGGTCGGGGTTAGAACAGTCGAGGTTGACTCGGTCACAGCCCTCTGGGTTGCTGCAACCCCCCCCTTCTTCCCACTAGTGGCCCACACAAGTTAGTTACAGTGTCCTTACCATATACACTTACCCCCCGGCTCGCACCACTTAGCTCACTCTGGGGACCTCCTGGAAAGTAAGGTACAGTTACACAATATTTACTGTGCAGTATTTCACCATTAATACACAAACTAGCCAGTGTACTTTTGCAAAACAAGAAATCTGATTTATTTAAGGGGGGATAACAAAGACCCGGAGGGAATCAGGGTGATTGGCTTACCGCTACAATATATAAGTATCTAGCTGGGGCTCTGTGCACAGGCCTAACCTATAAGTTACTGTCTATGGGTACCCAAGCCCTAAGGGCTAGTTCTTCGATGCAGCTGGTTGGGGCCCTGACACAAATGAGCATTTAATTCCTACGAAGATTTGATGGAGCCAGCAGGCTCAGTTAGTGTAATCAGCAAAGTAACCTGAAGATCTTGCCCTTGCTAGAGACATTTAACAGGGGGCTACCCTGATTTTGTACTCACGACTCCAGCAGAAACATGCTTTCACACCACTTGCAGGGTTGAGCCTGAGCTTCAGACACATCTCCACACATTTATATAGAAAGCAACAGAGGGGTACCATACCAGGCAGCTGCTTCTAGGGCCCGACTGAACTCACAGCTAATCGGGGAGTCAACGCAGCTTCACTTTTTCCTGACAGACTGAGCACGATTCAGCAGATTCTCCAGTCCTCTACAGGGTGAGCCTGGTAGGTAGCTGCGCTCCTGCACAGCCTCCTCTGACCGCTGCCCAGCGGATTTAGTCCAATACTTGCCGGCGACCGAGCCGCCCGAATCTGGCCTTCCACACATGCGCTTCCCGCACGAAAACTAAACGGCGTAGGAGCCTCAGAGCTCCTTCCTCGCTCACAGCCACAACGTCTCTGCCCCTCGGCAGTTAGGGCAAAGCTCCCCACTCAGGTGTCACCCGATCCCATAGGTGGGCTGCAGATGCCAGTCACTTGTTGCTGCCCCTATTGGTGCAAACAAGGCGCCATTCTTTAGGCTTTACTTCCCAGAACCACTGGCTGTGTCTCATTGGTCAGCTGGCTCCCACATGAGTCCTAATCCTGGTTGGTCAGAAAAATCTCCATTTTAATGTTCCCCCGATTACTACTGGCCCCATGCAATAGTCCAGGTCCAAAATGGAGGGGCCAAGCGCACACAGTCTCATCTGTGGAAGAAGCAGGTTAGACAAACTGTAATTCCACCAACATGCTAGCTAATTATGGCCAAACAGTTACATCGGTCAAAAGGGCTCCCTCTGCGCATATAGCAACTGCCAAGGGGCGATTTCACATAGCTCAGGTGAGTTTGAACAAGAAACACCAGCTCCCCCATACCAACCCGCTGGAGCCTGCGAGCAGGCAGCTCTTGAAGAGACAGTACTGGAGGCTTTGGAAGCACTCACAACACCCATATTTAGGCGGCATTGCGCCGAACACCAGTTAGGCAGGGAGCATTTAGACAAGCTCTGGGAAGGCTTTCAGGAAGCCCCATATGTAAGGGGGTTACACCTCCAATTGTCTCTTTATTGTATTTGCTCTCTTATTATTCTATGTTATACACTATTGTTGTATCAATTGTATTTACTGTTTTCTCCTGCTTACACTGTATTGTTATTGTCTAGGTTTTATTTTGTTTAGGATTATTTCTGCCCTTGTTAAACAAATGTTCTGTTAAACTAATGTTTTGTTTCTGTAAACCCCCGGGTCGTGCCTGAAAATAGTCATTGCTATGGCTAGTGCACCTTACCCGGTCAACAAAAACTAAAATAAATAAATAAAAATAAATAAATCATAAGCAGAAAAAGGACAAGGAGAAACACCAGGACTGGAATTGGTCCCCTTCCCGCCCACCTCTGGGGATCACGAATAGCGAAAGGTCTTCCACTAACCTGGAGGTGCCCCTCCGGCCAAGCCTTCTCCCACTGTGGCAGATCAGGCTTTGGTACCTCTGCCTGAACTGGTAATGGTCCAGGTGGGCTCCTCCGGCAATGCTGGAGTGTTTGCTGCCCTTAGACCCCTCAAAACTTCTGGGTCTAAGTCAGGCGACAAGGCCGACAAGTTGCTCCCTGGCTCCACTGGACCGTGCACAGCCCTGTCTGGTAAGTTGGACTCCAGCTCCGCTGGCTTCTGCATGGCCACAGCCGGTAAATCAGATGACAGCTCTGTGGGCATCTGCACGTCCTTTGCCGGTAAGTTGAACACCAGCGTGGCTGGCGTCTGCATGGCCATGGCTGATTCTTCAGGCCCGGCTAATAGTTTGCTCGTCAGCTCTGCTGGTGAATGCCCAGCCATGGTGCTTCTGTTGGGGTCCTGTGTCTCACCTGACGATGAGCAGCGCCCACTGCCACCTCCGCAGCAGCCTTCCGCAGAGGGCTGTCCCTCTCAGGAACCTTTCTGTCCACCCCCCCCCGAGGTGGACCCTCCGATCTCTTCTGTTCCTCTGGAATCGGAGGAGGAAGCCTATCCATTGGTCATGGTTACCTCTGTCCCCACGCCAGAGCCTTTATTGTCAGGTACACCCGCTGGACCTTTGGCGCCCCCTCTGTGGTGCCCTACATTGGGGCTTCAGATGTCTCTGAGCCCTGCGGGCTATCAGGTTCCTCCATACGTGCCTTATATACCCCAAATGTTGGTGATTCCTCCGTCTAGGCTGGTGAATCCCCAGACGCCAGCTAACCCTCCATCTGTACCGGCCATCCCCCAGATGCCAGGGGCTCTTCTGTTTAGTCATGTGTCCCCCCCAGATGCCAGGGGGTCTGACACCTAGGCCCACACCAGACATTCCGGTGCCTGACTCAACCCCAGGTCTGTCGCATGTCCTGGTGGGTCAGATACTGGGCCCTTCAGCCCCTCTTACCGGACCACCCACCGGCCCCTCGGCCCCTCCGTTGGGCCCTAATCCCAGCTACCCTCAGCCGTGTTATCCAGCTTGTCCAGTGCCGGGATCTTCGACGTGGGGGTACCCGATGCCGCCTTACTTATCAGGCTACCCAATGTCGGGTTATCATTTTCTGGGTTACCCTGCACCAGGATACCCCCATACTGTACCTACTAGATGCCAGGATATCCGATACCTCATTATCAGGCACCCAGATAGCCACTCTACCAGCCCCCACTGCCTCAGCCTCCACCTTAACCCCAGGCTGACCTGCAAGCGACTTTTCAGTCCTGGTGGCAAGAGGCCAGGGCTCAGTTGCTGTCAGACTTGGACTGTTGTCAGCCAGCGGTGGCTTCTGCACCATCCCACACTCGGCTGACTCGTAGGTCTTCGTCACCCATTGACCCTCATCTTTCCTTGGTGGGACAGTCTCATCATTCTTCCGCTGTCCACATCCATGTGAGGGATAATGTCCAGGACATTCCCCTTCCTAGGACTCATTTGTCAGGCAGGACACTTTCATCAGACTCAGAGTCTGACTCTCCCTGGTCCACTAGCTCCGACTTTTGTACCTCTGGTGAGGAGCAGCGGCCTAAGGAGTCACCTAGGTCTCCACCTGAGGATCCCTCTTTTTTGGAGCTCCTCAAAACAATCCAGGTGGCCAATGGCTGGACCACTGAGGAGCAGGAACCCAACAGGAAAAATTGGCAGAGCATCTGGGCATGGTGGAATCTTTGCCTATGCCCATTCCGCCCTGGACTGTTCCTCCTGAGGACCTCACGGCCACTATTTGGCAGCTGCCTTTTTCAGTCCCTGCAGTCCCCAAAAAGGCTGACAGAGTGTACCACATGCCTGATGGGGTCCCTCATTTGGCCTTGTACCCCGAAGTGGACTCCATCATCATAACAGCTGCTCAGGACTGGTTGGGTACTGTTTGGTGGGGATACCACAGACATTATTTCAGAGCTCCAGGACAGTGGCAAGGCCTTGCACTCTGCCCACTCTAGGTATCATGTGGGCTTTAAGTGCAAATGGCCCTTTCGTTGGCGGTAGCTATGTCAGTCAAAGCAGGCTTCAGCCGGACGCCAGACCAAATGAAAGGCCCTGGTATCAGCAGTTTCCACTCCCCCCAGCCAAGCTTCAGAGGTATTTTGGCTGCCCCCCTACTTCTTGGCCTCATGACTTACCAGGGACCCCCTGCAACTGCCTGACACTCCAGCGGTACCATAGAGGGAGAAGGTTTTGCCCTCCAGGGTGGCAGAACATAGCCAAGAAATTATAGGTCCCTCAGTTGATAGCAAGTGGTCATTCCATCGAACTCCTAGGAAGACCTCCAGACATTGCTCTGTGCACAGGACATGCAGAATGCTTCCCTGCATATCCCTCTCTCACCGGCTCACCACCACTTCTGGTCTGCCTTCCAGAAAGGGCTTTTTTTTTTCCAGCTCAAGGCTCTTCCCTTCAGCCTCACCTTGACACCTAAGGTTTTACCTGGTGCTGAGAAGTGGTAGTGACATTTCTGAGTCGCAGAGGGATCTATGTGCCCCCAGACCTCGAAGGCTGGTTGTCTCCTCAGCTCCATTGAGGAGCAGCCTGGTGGACTTCCGTTTCTTCACTCTGGGTCTCTTGGCCAGACTGGATGTTACAGTGAAGCATCCCAAGCTGTACCCTTCTTCCTCCCAGCATCTCCAGTTTAATGGAGTGGTTCAGGATTTGGTCCAGGGCAGGGTCTTCCTCCCTGGGGACAGGGTGACAACTTGGCAGGAGCAGGCCACTATGGTATCCTCTTCACGCTGGACCACAGTCTGAGTGATTCTTCACCTTCTGGGGCTGATGGCGGCAGAGGTCTCTACCATCCCCTTGGGCAGGCTGCACACAAGGGTTATCTTATGGGCTCTTCGAGTCCAATAGGATCAACGTCTGGATGATCTGGAACATAAGGTTCTTGTGTCTAGCTGCAGGTAGAAGGGTTGCCCTTGGTGGTCACAACACTCTGGCATCTCCAAGGGAGTTTCCTTTACCCCCCTTCCCGACTCTAACCATAGAGGCTTTGGGACAAGGTTGGGGAGCTCTCTGGGGGGGTCCACAGGACCCAAGGATCTCGATCACCAACCTGTTTAGGGAGGCAATGCCACTTTGGTACTGGGCAGTCCAGCTCGCTCGTTAACTCACAGCAGTCCATGTTCCAAGCGTATACAGTGCCTTGGTGGATAGTCTCAGTCGCACCACAGCCCAGGCTCGCAAGTGGGAAATGGAGCAAGAAGTGGTCGAAGATATCTTCAACCTCTGGGGTCGTCCAGAGGTAGATCTGTTTGCGTTCCCATTCTCTACAAAATTACATGGCTTTTGCTCGCTTGTTCCTGGGCATGGTGTTTCTAGCGAGAAGTGCCCTTTTTTCTGCTGGACTGGAAGGTCCTAGAATGCCTTCCCTTCCTTTCCCAATGCTTCCGAGGGTCCTTCTGAAGCTCTGGGTAGAAGGAGCTTACATGATTCCGATCATCCCTTATCGACCCCAACAGATCTGGCTCCTTCTGCTCCACCAGTTGTCAGTGAACTCACCAGTACCTTCTCCTTTCCGCCATGACTTTTTAACTCAGGAGGTAGGCAGAATGGTTCCTCCGGGATTTAAAGGGAAACGTCCATGTCCCATTGGGCTCCACCTCTGTATGAAGTGGGGCCCTATTAGCAGTCTCATAAATAGAGTTTTTGTACTTACTGCTTGATGTTTTATTTAAAATTTTATCTGGCTGATCCTGCGCCCTCCCCGCTGGCATTGTAAGTATGTAGGTCCCTCTCTGCATGCCCACAACCACCTGCATCTGTCTCCAGTATGATATGTCTTGCGGGGATCAGCCGAGGTGCTTCCATAGGATTGCAGTATTGCAGTACTTTGAGATAGCTCCGATTTGGAGCTGGCAAGTCTTCGTGATAAACGAAGACCAGGTACAGAATGACAGGCACCCTAGCAAGTCTTTACCTGGTCTCAGTATAACACGGACACATGCAGTATCCAAACCGGAGCTACCACGCGCTCATTCATTGAAGCATTCAGTCGGGCTACCAGCCATGGAGGTGAGTGGAGGGCTGTACTGGTGGCTCGATTGGGGTACTGGGGGGGAGCGGGGTGGGCGCTAGCTCATGATGACAGGGTGGGGGGTCCACTAGACACAAGGGAGTGTGGGTTTTATTTATTTTTATTTTTTTAATAAAAGGAAATGTTTTGCTGGCCCAGTGATGCTGAGGGCTGAGATGCTGGGCGCCTTACCTCGCACTACACTGGCAACCCATGTTCGGGAACGAGCACTGGGGGTTGGCAGGGGAGGAGAAGGATTGCACATCCAAGGGACTGCTCTCCTTCTCCAGGGAGGGGAGATGCCACTAGTTGACTCCTGACTGGCCCCTAGTGGAGGCTGGGGGGCAGTGCACCGACGCTGAAGAAGGGGGCAGAGATGTGGAAGATGCCTGGAGGAGTGTGTGCTGACACGTGCGCACTCCCTCTGCCAGCGTTATTGCACACCTCATCTCCGGGGAGGAAAAATGGAAACTGGCTCTTGGTCAGGCAGCATGAGCTTCAGACCTCCGCAGCCCGACCCCAAATGGCGCTTCCTCGTTTGGATCCTTCCTAGGTGAGTCGAGCTTGTGAGTGGGAGGCTCCTCACCAACCCGCAACAGAGGGTAAGCTGTGGGGGAATTGGGGAAGTTGGCCTGATGTCGGGGTGAGCCGGGAGGTTGGTTGGGATGTACAGCCGATCGGGAGCCACAGAGAAGGGAAAAAAAAGAAAGCAAAAAATAAATAAAAGGAAATGAGGGGGCCAGGGTAACTGGGAGGGGGCTTTATTCAATTGTGATTGTGGTGGGGCGGGGGACCACTAGACACCAGGGAGAAGATTGTCCACTGTAAATTTTGCCCATGGGTGGTGAGATTTTGCCACAGGTGGTGAAATTTCACCCGTGAGCGGCAATTTTTGCAGGCGAAATTTCTCTTGCTCCGGGGTGTGTGTGTGTGTGTGTGAAATTTCGCGTTTTGTGAAATGCGCAAAATTTTTCTATTTGCACAACACTATCTTAACGTGCATGCCTTCACACAAGCACGTTCATGCCGCGAGGGGAGGGTGTACAGGAAGAAAATGGAAGAAGAGACGGAAAAAGTAATATGAAAAAAAAAATACAAAAAAAAATTGAATTTCATTTCAGTGCATTCTATATTACTAAATACATTTGCATGAAAACAGACTCTTTTGCTCTTTAAACGTCCTCTGATCCTTTCCTGCCCTGAACTCCTAATCTTCTGCTTGTCACATCACAATCCTTTCCGTGGCATAAATGTAGACGCATAGATATTGTTGGCAGAGAAAGGTATGGGGGCTGATCAGTCTGCCCAGGCCCAGATGGCAACAGGTTGTGATGTCGTTAGAGGCTTTTGCCTCCACAGTGGGAATAATCAACAGGAAAAAAGATCTGGAATGTGTTCAGTAACAAAAAAAAAGGCCTAAAATGGAGATTTGGGGGAATTCTATGTATAAGAGTTCTGCAGATGTCTGCTGTAAAAGTCTTGCTATAAACTGAAAATAAAATCTCTTTCTGGATGGTGTTTGGATTGTAGATTGTGACTGAGCAATAACTTCTTCTTGATTTCAGATGCCAAAAGGTACGAACCAAAGCTGGGCTCACAAGCTATATGAGAGACATCTACAATCTAGCCAGCACTTTAAGAAGCCAAGGATGTCCAACTCATCCTTCATTATCCTGCACTTTGCTGACACAGTGAGTATCCCCTGACCACTACCGGGTGGAGGTTAGCCATACTGGGTGGAGGTTAGCCATACCAGGCAGAGGTTAGCCATACTGGGTGGAGGATAGCCATACCGGGCAGAGGTTAGCCATACCAGGCAGAGGTTAGCCATACTGGGCGGAGGATAGCCATACCGGGCAGTGGTTAGCCATACCGGGCAGAGGTTGGCCATACCGGGTGAAGGTTAGCCATATCGGGTGGAGGTGAACGTTAACACTTTTGAGACGTTGAGGCTATGTGTGTGGGTTTGGTAAGGAACCAAAAAATCAGTGGCATCATAAGATTTTCTTATTGATCGGAGCATTGTCTGGTGATAGGTTACTAAATTTTGGCAATTAGATTTCTTCAAACCAATATTTTGAATTTTCAAGAGTTAGTAATTTTAGCCAAGTAGACAAAATGTGCCAGAGACAGTACCACTGTCTGTACTGGACTGAACTTGATGCGGCACCTTAAAACTCCTTTTCTTTTTCCCCCCGATTACTGCACTCACCTACTCACTGTACTAAATTGGCTTCCTTCATCTCTTGCCCTTTGTAACATAGCTGACACACTCCCCTGTGGCTCCTAATACTGCATTTTTGATTCTAATAACAGGAATCTATCAGTGATCCCTTATAGAAAAGTGTATCATTCTACCAGAGTGTGAGGCACTGGGGATAGAACTTTATATTAATTTTAGAACTTGGAATGAAGTTTGAACTCTGCGCTGTGATCACGCCCCTCCTACTGGCTTAATGCCAGATTTGTTTCTCCACTTGAACAGAGTAGCTGCCCCGAAGTAGTCTCCAGTCTTTTGGTTACTTTAAAATTTATTTACAAGCATGCTGTTATTTCGATGTTCAGTTTGTTTTTTAAATACGCTGTTTTAGTGTTTTAGTCTATTTTTAAACAGTATTTACCGATGTCTCTGGTTCCCTATCAGTTCCCAGGAGAAGGCCACTCTGTAATGCAGGAACCGACACATATTTGACCACTTTCATTTTTTTGATACTATTATAGTTGTTCTAAGTCAGTAAGACAGTAAGAACAGTCAGCATGAAGGGCCCCACACTCAAGTGTGGGTCTGGTCCCAATGTGCACTTCTTATGCAAAAACATTTCTTCTTTTTTCTCTTACGTACTGTTTATTGTAGTATAGTCGTATTAGACTAATTTTGCTTACTTTTAGGCTAACATTTTATGTAACTACAAATCCCAGAATCCCCTGCAGCTGACATCAGAGTGGGAGATACTTTTTTATTGGCTTATTAGATCAGTCTTATACATTTAAGGCACACTAAAACAATTACAGATTATTATTGCATACCTATCTTAGGATCCACTATTCTCTTATCCAGTTTTATACCACATTTGAGGGTTATAGTAACACTTCAATACAAGAATATGTCCAAAAATGCTTTTAACCATACCAGCTGGGTGCTACATAAGCAGTGCACCTAACAGCAGTGTGATTTCAGCGTGGAATAACACAGGCACTGTGCATCCTGAATGGTCTCAGCCTTAAAATGATTTAAAATAGAAACAACATGCTGATCCAGTGCTGCAGAGGGCTGAGGTGCCTTGAGCAACTTACCTCTCCCATGTTGGTGACCTGGGTTCAGGAATGAGATCAGGCTGCTGGGAGAGAGGACTGAGCAGCCGCTAATCAGCTCTCCACTTCTGGATTGGAGAGGCAAGCCTTCCTGGGTTTTGACCTGCCACTGAGTGGAGGCTTGCTGGTTCGTCAGGCAAAATGGGGGGCTGGCGCTAAGCTGGATGGGTGTAACTGGGTCACCGGTTCTGGCATGCATGTGCACCTCCATGTGCACGTGTGTCTGTGTCACCGAGGCCCCAGCAAATTAGGGAAGAAATTCGGGGAAAAACACCGTGTCTCCCCCCATTGCCGTATGTGATGGCCCTCTGGATTCTCAGGTCCTGCACCATGTAGACCCCTGCTGGTGTGATGGCAGAGGGAGTGGCAGACGAGACTTGGTGACCCAAGCTAGGGCCCAAAGGCAGGCATAAGTGGAGATGGATGGGCAAAAAGCTGAATGTAAAAAAGAAAGAATAGTTTGAAGGTACTGTTGCATATTCTTCCCTTCAAGAACTCTCATTTTATGTCTCTGTTTACACAAGATCATTTATTGTAAATCAGTTTATTATATCTGACAAAATAGGAGCCGTTAACCAGAACCACTGTTTTCTTTTTGGTAATCAGAGTATCAATGCTTATATTTTAAAGGCACATTGCTTGTTCATCAAATAGAAATACTTTAACCCTCTGTGACGGTAACATTAGTCGCCATGCCACACTCAGAACAGGTACACTGCAACCAGAGAAGAGCAAAGTCAGTAAAAGTTACTAGTGTAACCCCCCTGCAAATGGGGGTTCCCAAAAGACTTCCAGGAGCTTGCTTGAATGCTCCAAGCCTGAATGGTGTTTGGCGTTTAAGCCATTTATCAGTGAGTGTTTTTAGAACCTCTGGTACTGTCTCTTTAAGAGCTGTCTGCTTGCAGACATAATTAGTTTGTATGGGGGACTGTGTGTTTCTTTGATTGAGTACCACTCGAGCTGCTGCCAATTCACTCCATTTTGCAGTCACTAGGAGTGCAAAGGAACCTATCTGAAAGATGTAACTGTTTGCCAGAAATCATTTAGAGTAATAAAATTACAGTTTGTCTAACCTGCTTTCTTTGCAGTCAGAACTGTGTCTGCCTAGTTCCCCATTCTGGTTTTGAACTGCTGAACTGGACCAATCAGTGTGGGGTAAGCTAGCTCTAAAATGGTGCCTTGGACGAATCAGAACTTGGACTCATAATCTGAGCCAGCCACAAGAGGATTGTATGGGCAGTGACTCTGGGAGATGTAGTTTAGACTTGCGCTTTTTGGACCAACAGGAGCAGTCTATTGTGAGTGACAGCCAATCCAGTCAAGAACTGGGAGGAACTCAAAGGAAGTGCCGGTTTTGTCTGTTGGAGTTCAGTTGAGCTCTGGCAGTGAAGAAGGAAGGAGCCCTGTGCTTTTCAGTGTGCAGTTTTAGTCGGAAGCGTGTGTAAGGCCCAGAGTTCCGGTCTGCAGCTTGTGTAACTGCTTGTTAGGACTGAATCCGTCCTGTGAAGAGAATCAAAGGATATCTGAAGAGTAGAAACCAGGCTCACCCTGTAGAAGACTGGAGAAATTGCTGAATTGCACTCGGTCTGTCAGGAACTGAATCTGCTGTGTGTTCTCCCGGGTATTGTGCAGTAATTGCGATCGGGATAGAGAAGCAGCCTGCCTGGTATAGTACTTTCTGTTTTACCATATAAATGTGTGAAGAGGCTTGTGTAGCTCAAGTGAATCCTGCTGCCATTAAAGGACTTTTGCCTGTTACTGTTCACCATATAAATGTGTGAGGAGGCTTGTGTAGCTCAAGTGAATCCTGCTGCCATTAAGGACTTTTGCCTGTTGCAGTTTGCCATATAAATGTGTGGAGAGTCTCGTGGAGCTCAAGAGTAGCCCTGCTGACATTGAAGGACCCTATCTTGTTTGGAGGTCATGAGTACTAATTCAGGTCGCTCCTGTTGAATTGCCACATTGAATCCAAATGGAATCACTGTACTGCTGACTGTTTAAACTAATTTTTCTTTTCTCTGTGGGAAAGGGCCTCTCAGCTGCCATGGTTTGGACTAACCACTAGGGCTTGGGTACCCAGGGACAGTAACTGGTAGGGATAGGCCTGTGCACAGAGCCATAGGTAGATGAGTAAAGTGATAAGCTAATTAACCTGATTTCCCCCTGTCCTTGTTATATTCCCCCTAAATAAATCTGAGCTGCTTGTTTCAGCAAAGTTATACTGCCTGAGGTATTTGTCTATGTTAAAGTATTGTACTGTGATTGTTGCACTGTATCTTATTTTACAGGAGGTCCCAGTGCCTGAACTAGCCCTGGGGGTAAGTGTATACTGTGAAGGTAATTCTGATATATTGTGTGGGCCACTAGTGGGAAGAAAGGGGGGTTGCAGTGTCCCAGAGGGCTGTGACCAAGTAAGTTTAACTATTGCAAACCCTGACCTCTGGGTGGAGGCACCCGCCATTGGATCCAGGCCCCTCAACCTGTTAGTGGCAAATCAGGCAGGGGTAGTAGCCCCTGGGATAGCGCCATCTAGGGGTTACATCTTGAGGCTCACCGCTGGGATTGTGTGTCCTCTGGTGGCCATATTTACGAACCACTGTTAAGAAAAATGGGTACCCGACAGAAGTGGCTGTGCACCGGCTGGTGGAGTGGTGTACTGGGGAGAGATCGACCCCAAAATGCTATGCTTATACTGGACATCCCTTGGGTATCAATATGGACATTGTACAGGAGTACTTTCCAAGGTGGAAGGTTTACAAAACCCTGTGGTGGTGGGTCGGCATGCTAATCTGCTCACCCACACTTTTCTAGCCTAGTAGAGTTTAGGATCCCATAGATAGCTCCAAAGTGCCACAGACCATTACCCCAGAGGGAGCCCTCACTGCTTGGAGAGTGATAACTAAGGACAGTAAAGACCGGAGGAATGAGCTCCACCACTATCTGAAACTTTTGAGGAGAAATTTGCTAAATGGTTGCTGGGAGAAGGAAAACTGTGGAGGACTTGAAGAAACTATTCTTGCCACCTGGGGTGTTCTCCCCAACACCCTCTCCGCTCCAGTGCCTGTAATGGTGGCTGAACCAATGCAGACTCCTATTTCTGCACCTGCCATTAGTCAGACTCTTACCGAAGGTTGAGGATCTTCTCTGGCACCCTCCCACCCCCAAGGGGAGGATGACTGGAGACCTGGATAGACTATGTTGCCCCAAGTGCTAGAATGGCAATGCTCGTAAGCGGCGAAAGAGGGTTGAGTGAGAGCCTCCGAGGTCCTGCTCTGGCTACCATCCGTGCTAAGCGGCCAGTAACCCTGAAGCGACTGCACAGGCTTATCTTGAGGCCTTGGAGAATGTGTCTGGGAGCCCAGATTCTGATGAGGACCTATGGTGAAGAGTAAGAAATGCACAACAGTACCAAGGGAGTTGTTGTCTGTGTATGTATCTCGGCTGGAAAAATTGTTGCAAGAATGCCTCAGAAGGGTAGTTTGCCAGCGATTGAACTGGACCGAACCAGACTGGACAGAATCCTTAAGTCTGCCCCCTTCTCAGAACTGCTGTTGCTTCAGTTACGCCTGGCAAATCGACTGGAATCCCCACCCTCCTATGATGAGTTAATGAGAGAAATTCGAGGAGTTGAGAAAAGGCGACCTCGTGAGGGACCTGCACCAACAGCTGTGGCTACGACCCGAGTGACTGAGGGTGACCCATCAAGTGAAGTTCAGGGGCAGAGGTTGACAGTCAATGAGTGCTCTGACAAGGAAAAGATATGTCACAATGGGGCAAACTGTTGAGAGAGATCCGGGAATTCAAAACAGTCCTTTATGAAGGCCACGCCTGCAAGTGCAGGCCCTGACCTATATCCGACTGCATCTGCTATGGGGTGGGGTACCCACCCATGTATCTCCTGCTGATAACAGCTCCAAACTCAATTCCTTGACCATGGAAGTGGAGAAACTGACGAGATGTCTCAAATGCTTATCACGCCGCAGACAGAGATGGCATCAAGGTTTCCAGTTAGTAGTACCCGCCCTGGCTCCCAGTGTGGCGCCTCGGCCAGCTCAAACTCCAGAAAGTATGTTTTGCTATAATTGCGGGAAGGATGGGCACATGAAGAGGAATGCGGTCCCAAAAGACACTGACAAAGTTGCATATAGGCTACAAGGAGAGCTTGGAGAACAAATCAGTGGTTAAGAGGTGCACAAAATGATCCAGTGAGGGCACCAAAATGCTAACTCACGTCTTTTGTGGCAAGGTCAGTTGCCCAGGCCCCACTACTGCCTCTCAGACTGGTCCAGAATAGTGGGTCCCTCCATGGAGACCACTGTAAGGTGAATGGAGTGTCTACAAGAGCTGTATTAGACAGTGGCTCCCAAGTGACAATTATGTTCCAAGATTGGTATCAGAAGCATTTGTCAGACGTACCCTTACAACCATTAGAAGGACTGCATGTATGGGGTTAAGTGGAAGGCCTACCCCTATTCCGGGTACATCCGAATTTGGCTGTCTTTCCCCATCTCCATGGCTGGAGTGGCGAACAAGTAGAGACCCTAGCCTTAGTGTGTCCCCCACTGGACTGTATGATGGTGTCCCTTTGTTGATTGGAACAAATGCTCATATGTTGGAAGGCTGGCACAGTTATGTTATGAAAACAGGGGTCAAAGACTAGTAGAGCTTTAAGAGTTCGGCTTTAATTAAGAAGGCCTATGAGGCACAGAGAGATGCTGAAAAATAGAACCAGAGGAACCGGTCGAATTGTATAGAAGAAGGATCCTGAGTCTCTGATCCTGGCGTCAAATGCCCAGTGTACCTTGCAGGAGAGGTCCATATCAGAAAGGATGTTAAGAATAAAATATTAATGTTGGATGCACCAGGCGATGGAAAATTGCCAGAGGGACTGCTGGTCAAGCCTAGTATTTTGCCCGCTAGAGCCCATGCTTATGCCAGAAGGGTAATGGTCCAAGTTCATAATGTGTCTGAAAGAGACATTCGAGTAAATAGAGGTTGCATCCTGGCTAATGTGCATTGTGCAGACACTGCAGTGCTACCCAGCAGCAAGAGTTCAAGGAAGAATGACAGAGTAATAGCCTGACTTGTTTGATTTAGTGACTCCCATTGCCAGCTGAATGGAAAGTGAGGATCAGTGAGAAGCTTGCCCAGAGAGACCAGGTGTTTTCTTTAAAGGAATGGGACGTGGATGCGTGCAAGGAGCTGAGCACAATATCCGGCTGCATGGCGAAGACCATTTTGTGAGAGGTCTCAGCCTGGCACCTGCTGACATAGATGATGTGAGACGGCATCTGCAAGAGATGTTAGCTGCTGGTGTAATACAAGAATCCAGAAGCCCTTATGCTTCCCCATTGTGGTAGTGAGGAAAAGAATGGGACAGTAAGGATGTGTGTGGATTATCGCACCTTAAACGGCGGACTATCCCTGATCAGTACACAATGCCCGCATTCAGGATGCTTTGGACTGCCTAAGCGGGAGCAAGTGGTTCTCTGTGTTGGATCTCCGCAGTGGGTACTACCAGATCCTGATGGCCCCAGAGGACCGTGAGAAGACAGCCTTTATCTGTCCGCTGGCTTCTATGAATTCATGAGGATGCCTCAAAGGGATTTCAGGTGCCCCAGCCACTTTTCAACGATTGATGGAGCATGCAGTGGGGGACATGAACTTACTAGAGTGCCTGATATACCTAGATGATGTTATTGTGTTTGGCAGCTCACTGGAGGAACATGAGAACAGATTATTTAAGGTATTGGACCGACTGGAGGACTTTGGCCTTAAACTGTCCATTGATAAGTGTCAAGTTCTTTCAAACATCAGTAAAGTATGTGGGACACATAGTATCCACCGAGGGAATAGAGACCGACCCAAGTAAAGTTGAGGCCTTGACCACCTGGCCACAGCCCAAAAATCTAAAAGAACTGCAAAGATTCCTGGGATTCTGTGGTTGTTATCGGCGTTTCATCAAGGACTATTCAAGAGTGATCCGCCCTTTACTTAACCTTACTCAAGGGTATCCCCCAACCCACAAAAAATACCAAAAGTCAGCGTCCTCAAGACTGAAAGAGTGTATTTTCATCCAGTGAAGTATTTGGGGCCGCTGGACTCCTGATTATGAGACTGCTTTTCATGAGATCATATATCAACTTACCCATGCTCCAGTGCTGGCCTATGCCGATCCAAGAAAACCTTCGTCCTGCACACTGATGCTAGCTTGCAAGGGTTGGGGCTGTGTTGTACCAAACACGAGAATGGCCTGAGACCAGTGGCCTTTGCCAGTAGAAGCCTGACCCCATCCGAAAAGAACTATCCTGTACATAAGTTAGAGTTCCTAGCTTTGAAGTGGGCTATTGTTGACCAATTCCATGAGTACTTGTATGGGGCTAAAATACTAGTAAAACTGACAATAATCCTTTGACCTATGTGCAGACCTCAGCTAAGTTGGATGCCACTGGCCACAGGTGGCTTTCTGCATTATCTACATATGACTATGCTCTCGAATACCGAGCAGGTCTGAACCACATAGATGCTGATGCTCTCCCGGAGGCCTGTTCCCCAGAATGATTGGGTCCGATTGGCAGAACCTGACATTCAGGCACTCTGCCGGAAGTTTGACAGGGAGGAACAAATGTCCACGGACGCAGTGGACTGCATGGTGGATTGCTTGGGACCCTCTGAGAATTGCATACCTGCTGCTTATTGCCACTTTTCTGCAATAGACATTGGTGCACTGCCTCAGCTGGACAATGACAGTATTCGTCGGGCTCAATCCCGCGACCCTATGATCAAATCAGCTTTAGAAGCCCTCTATGCAGGAAAAGATGTGTCCAAATTACGCTCCACTGATTTGAGAACTGCACTGTTATACAAAGAAGGTCCTAAGTTGAAACTGATCAATAAACTGTTATACAGAGAAACAGTAGACAGAGGGGGACAAGTAGACAAACAACAACTGGTGCTGCCCACTGCCTTTCGAGACTCAGTATTGAGGTCCTTGCACAACCACATGGGGCACCTTGGTATAGACAGAACACTTGACTTGGTGAGATCCAGATTCTATTGGCCTAAGATGGGGGCTGATGTGGAGCAACACATTCGAACTTGTAGTCGCTGCTTACAGAGGAAAGCTTTGCCCCAGAGGGCTGCCCCCCTTGTTAACATAACCACCAGTGCACCCATGGAGCTGTTCTGTATTGATTTTCTGAGTTTGGAGTCAGATCAAAGAAATATCAGTAATGTGCTGGTGGTCACTGACCATTTCACGAGATATGCCCAAGCTTTCCCCACCAAGACCAGAAAGCATCCACTGTAGCCAAAGTACTTGTAGAAAACTGTTTTGTTCACTATGGGGCTCCACAAAGAATCCATTCTGATCAAGGGAGACTTTGAGAGTCGTCTGATCAAAGAGATGCTTTCTCTGTGGGGAGTGAGAAAGTCCAGAACCACTCCTTACCACCCCCAGGGGGACCCACAGCCTGAACGTTTCAACTGCACTTTGCTAGATATGCTAGGCACCCTGCACCCAAAGGACAAGACTAGATGGAGCCAACAAATTAGCACCCTGGTACATGCTTATGACTGCACCAAAAGTGATGCCACTGGGTTCTCCCCCTACCGCCTGATGTTTGGAAGAGAAGCTCGACTACCGGTAGATGTGTGTTTTGGGGTCTCTCCTGATGGGGTTCAAGCTGACAACTATTTACAGTATGTGCAAAGTTAAAGGCCCAGCTAACTCATGCGTACCAACTGGCTCAAACCATGGCTGCCAAAGAAATCTGGCCAACAAAGAAAGGTATGATAAAGGTGAAAGCACAGGAACTCCAGGAGGGAGATCGGGTATTGCTAAGAAATCTGGGACTGCATGGCAAGCACAAGATTGCTGACAGATGGCACCATCTCCCTCACATTGTAGTGGGCAAACTAGATGATCTGCCAGTGTACAAAGTAAGGCCTGAGAATAATTCAAAAGATGTAAAAACAATGCATAGAAATCATTTACTGTCCATTGGACAAATCTTAATTGAGTCTGAGCCCGAGAAGATGCCTCTCTGGACCAGTGACTAGAGCTGCTGCTAAGAAAAGATCAAGAAAGTCTGCACCTACAGAAGCAAAGTTAAAGTGTTCCCTCCACAAGTCCCAGTTGAGCATGACTGTCAGTCCATATCGGAAGAAAGTGAGAGTGACTTTGAATACTATCCTTCTTACGAACTGAGTCAATTGTTTGGGGCAATCCCTAGTCAATACTGGAGATGAAGCTGGGCCTTCTGGACTGTCCAAGCCCCAGCTTCGTCCCTGGAGCCAATGCTCCCAGAAAGTGAAGTGCAAAGCATCAGATCAGATGAAATGGAATCATTGTGCATGGTTGAACTGTTTGAGCTTTCAGGGAGGAAAATGATGGATTAGGTCAGACTGGTGATACACCAGAACAAGAAGAGTATTTTGAGTGCCCTGACAGTCCACTGCCAGTGTCCGAAAGCTCTCCATGCAGGCCAAATGTTGTGGACTCAGAAACTGTAACTCCTGGAGCTGAAAGTGCCCCAAGTTCTAGCCTCTCTACCCCCATGGAGACTCCCCTGACAAGTGAGGACAATGCTGAAAATGAGGCTCAGAGTGCAGAGACTGTAACAGTTCCCCCTAGAAAGACTGGTCGAGCTGTAAAGCCTGTGGTGCACCTCAGTTATGATTCCCTGGGCCGGCCAGTGGATCTGCCTCTCAGTGTTGTCCATAAAGGAGTGTATGTGTCCCCGAGCTCATTGCCCAAACTGAGCGTCAGTGCTAACTCCAAGTTACTTGTGTTGCCCTCTAAGTATGGTGCCCTTGCCCCATCCAGCCCCAAGGTAACTGATAGGGAAGTGCCCCCTCTCTTCAGGTTTCATGTACAAGAGGTAATAACTTGAGTTATGGTACAATGTGTATGTAATACTGTGTAAAGTGACGTACTGCAATGTTTCAGAAATGTGTTCTTGGTAAAATGATATATTGCTGATGATTACATATGCGAGCCTAATGCAAATGTATATGGTTGCAGTTGAAACTTATGGGGTACTTGCTTGACATGAGCGTCAAGCTTTCCCAGGCCAGGAAGGTGTAACCCCCTGCAAATGGGGGTTCCCAAAAGACTTCCAGGAGCTTGCTTGAATGCTCCAAGCCTGAATGGTGTTTGGCGTTTAAGCCATTTATCAGTGAGTTTTTAGAACCTCTGGTACTGTCTCTTTAAGAGCTGTCTGCTTGCAGACATAATTAGTTGTATGGGGGACTGTGTGTTTCTTTGATTGAGTACCACTCGAGCTGCTGCCAATTCACTCCATTTTGCAGTCACTAGGAGTGCAAAGGAACCCATCTGAAAGATGTAACTGTTTGCCAGAAATCATTTAGAGTAATAATGAAATTACAGTTTGTCTAACCTGCTTTCTTTGCAGTCAGAACTGTGTCTGCCTAGTTCCCCATTCTGGTTTTGAACTGCTGAACTGGACCAATCAGTGTGGGGTAAGCTAGCTCTAAAATGGTGCCTTGGGCCGAATCAGAACTTGGACTCATAATCTGAGCCAGCCACAAGAGGATTGTATGGGCAGTGACTCTGGGAGATGTAGTTTAGACTTGGCGCCTTTTTGGACCAACAGGGCAGTCTATTGTGAGTGACAGCCAATCCAGTCAAGAACTGGGAGGAACTCAAAGGAAGTGCCGGTTTTGTCTGTTGGAGTTCAGTTGAGCTCTGGCAGTGAAGAAGGAAGGAGCCCTGTGCTTTTTCAGTGTGCAGTTTTAGTCGGGAAACATGTGTAAGGCCCAGAGTTCTGGTCTGCAGCTTGTGTAACTGCTTGTTAGGACTGAATCCGTCCTGTGAAGAGAATCAAAGGATATCTGAAGAGTAGAAACCAGGCTCACCCTGTAGAAGACTGGAGAAATTGCTGAATTGCACTCGGTCTGTCAGGAACTGAATCTGCTGTGTGTTCTCCCGGGTATTGTGCAGTAATTGCGATCGGGATAGAGAAGCAGCCTGCCTGGTATAGTACTTTCTGTTTTACCATATAAATGTGTGAAGAGAGCATGTAGCTCAAGTGAATCCTGCTGCCATTAAAGGACTTTGCCTGTTACTGTTCACCATATAAATGTGTGAGGAGGCTTGGTTAGCTCAAGTGAATCCTGCTGCCATTAAAGGACTTTTGCCTGTTGCAGTTTGCCATATAAATGTGTGAGGAGTCTCGTGGAGCTCAAGAGTAGCCCTGCTGACATTGAAGGACCCTATCTTGTTTGGAGGTCGTGAGTACTAATTCAGGGTCGCTCCTGTTGAATTGCCACATTGAATCCAAATGGAATCACTGTACTGCTGACTGTTTAAACTAATTTTTCTTTCTCTGTGGGAAAGGGCCCTACCAGCTGCCGATTTGGACTAGCCACTAGGGCTTGGGTACCCAGGGACAGTAACTGATAGGGATAGGCCTGTGCACAGAGCCATAGGTAGATGAGTAAAGTGATAAGCTAATTAACCTGATTTCCCCTGTCCTTGTTATATTCCCCTAAATAAATCCGAGCTGCTTGTTTCCAGCAAAGTTATACTGCCTGAAGTATTTGTCTATGTTAAAGTATTGTACTGTGATTGTTGCACTGTATCTTATTTTACAGGAGGTCCCAGTGCCTGAACCAGCCCTGGGGTAAGTGTATACTGTGAAGGTAATTCTGATATATTGTGTGGGCCACTAGTGGGAAGAAAGGGGGGTTGCAGTGTCCCAGAGGGCTGTGACCAAGTAAGTTTAACTATTGCAAACCCTGACCTCTGGGTGGAGGCACCCGCCATTGGATCCAGGCCCCTCAACCTGTTAGTGGCAAATCAGGCAGGGGTAGTAGCCCCTGGGATAGCGCCATCTAGGGGTTACACTAGAATAATTCACAGTGCGATGTTTCACTGGGATGCCATGGTGGGCAAACAGCCATCTATCAGCCTTGGGAAAGGGTGTGACTGGATCTCCGAATTGGTGCCATGAGGCAGGCACCATTTTAAGATCTCAGTTCAAGCAATATAAAGGCCATACAAATGTTTAACAACAAAATGAAATTATGTATAAAGTCAGTGTTAAATGGCCTTTTTCTTGCAAAGTGCCATTACACCCGCTTACCTGAGCCCCTCACCCCAATACTGTACTTACAGTTCAGGTCTTGTACTAGTTGCTCAGTCAGAATTTGCATTGTCTTGCATGCTGTTTGTGGCCCAGTCTGTTTCTGTGTTTTGTACCAGAGTCTCTGCATACTTTGGGGTACTGAAGAGGCATTGCACCTTCAACATAGCTGGGTACTGCAGACTGTGTGATACGCTAAAGGGCCCTAGGGCCACCTGAGTCCCATCTAATGATTTGTGCCACTCCCCTGTGGTATAGCTTAAATCAGAATACATCAAAATCTTTTCCTCAGAATGCAACATTATGGGGCCAGTTCTTCTTTACATATTCAGCACTTGGTCACGCTCATGTGGGCCCACAAATGTTAGGAAAGTTCTAGGCAAGATCTTGTTGTAGGATTTCTTTTTTTTTTTTTAATTTACGTTATATCCACTGGGAGCTGGTAGGCGGGCTCGGCTCCTCCTTGGGGGGCTTGCATCCATTCCTGGACCTGCGACCCCATCACCGGAATCGTGACTTGGGGCTTCATGGAGCCTGCTAGCTCCATTTTCCGATTCCCCCCCCATGCCTCGGCCATGTGTACGCGTGTGGAGGCACGTGCACACCGTGGTACCAAAGTGCCCTCCCTATTCGTGCCACCCGCTCACCTATACTACCCTCAGGCATCCACCTGGGGGCAGTTGGACTGTGGAGGCGAGAAAGTCCCTCCCCGGGAGAGGAGAGCTGCCTTTCAGCTGCTCACTCCATCTCCCCCCCCCCAGGCCAATCCCCAACGACCCAGACTTATCCTCAAACCCAGGTCACCAGCATGGCGCGAGGTGTGGCGTCCAGCACCTCAACCCCCAGTGCCACTGGGCCAGCTTGTTGCATGATTTCTAAAGGCTTGGGTCACAGTCAGGACCGTCTCCAGGTAGAGAGTTTCCCCCAGCCAAGACCCTGCATAACAAATAAGGTAGTATCCTTCTACAATTTCTAGTAAGCCCAAAACTAATAGATTAACTGATCTTGTTAGGTTTTCCAAGGCTTCAATTTATTATCACATAGTTTCCAGGAAATCAGCTGCAAGAAAAGTATATTCTTTTTTTTTTTTTTAATTTAGTTGTTTAACCAGGTATAGCACACTAAGCTGAAAGTTTTTTTACAGGAGCGACCTTGGAGCACAAGGAGGTTAAGTGACTTGCTCAGGGTCACACAGTATGCAAGTGGAAGCTGTGGGATTCAAACCCAGGTCTGGTCTGCTGGATGTCACCAGATTTGCAGCTCAGAGCCTTAGACCTCTGTGCTATACTGCCTGTGCTATACTATATTCCCAAAGTGGAAATGATTCTTGTATTGGTGTGCCCCCAGAAAGAAAATCCAAGTGCAGCCAGGGCTTGCCACAGTGCTGGATTACCAAGGTATACTTACTGTCCTTAGGTCTGAGGTCCTCAACTCTCAAAAGTGCATCATCAGCAGAGATGGACAAGTGTCTGGCCTCACAAGCTATTTTTAAAAGGTTTTACTAAGACCTCAGTCACCTAACTCTCCTGTGAGGGGATATACTGTTCGAACAACGAACCCCCCACAGTGAATCCATTACATTGACAATAACCCGTTCGACATCTACAGTGTCGAACTGGTGTGTCTGGCGATGTTTGGATACAGCAACTCTGCTGTAGCTGTTGTCCCCAACCCCCGCAAACAGTCGGAAGAATCCTGTCATGCTGCAGGTCATTGATGCATTTAGCGGACTATGCGATTGTCATCAACAAAATGCTGTCAATTTAAAGTCTGTCAACAACTTTGTTGTCAATGCGACTTCGTGGAACCCTGTGAGGGAACTGGTTCTCCATGGGACTAGAATATTTGTCTTGCCCAGCTGATGGACTTTCCTTTTGAACCTATGGTGATAGCAGACTTAAAATATGTCACCTGAAAACAGTTTTCCTTGTAGCCATGATATCTGCTAGGATGGTAAGTGAATCACAAGCCCTCTGTACAGATAAAAACTATGTAATATTCCATGTGGATAAGGTAGTCCTTAGAACATACCAGGGTACACAATCTACAGAAGGGACAGGGAGGGTAAAAGGGGAGGTGGAGTAGCTCTCTACATAAGGGAAGGGATCAAAGCTACATAACTAAAAAGTAATGGAGGAGGACAAGAGGAACTCTGGGTCACCTTGGAGACAGGGAATGGCATCACAATCCGCACAGGGGTTGTATACAGACCCCCGTCTTAAGGGGAAGAAATGGACAAGAAAATGATAGAGGGCATTCTCAAAATGGCTGAAAAAGGGGAGATACTGTTGATGGGGGACCTGAATATGCCAGATGTTAACTGGGTGACATGGACTGCAGCCACATCCAGGAACAGGGTAATTCTCGATGCCCTACTGGGAGCATTCCTTAGACAGCTAGTGGTGGAACCCACTCGGGAGGGAGCAATATTAGACCTGGTACTCTCAAATGGAGAGAGGATCACAAACTTAGAAGTCAGTAGACATCTGGGAACAAGCGACCACTGCACAGTGTGCTTCACAATAAACACAACCATAGAGACAAGCCATACAAAGACAAGGATACTGGACTTTAGAAGGGCTGACTTTGGTATAATGGGTGAATACCTGATGAATGCATTAGCAAATGGCCAGAAAGGAGGGGTGGAAGAACAATGGAGAAAAATCAAAACTGCCATCATGGAGGCAACAAGCCTTTGTGTGAAACAAATAAAGAAAACAAAGCGGAATAAAACATCACTATGGCTCTCAAAAGAGGTGTCAGGGAAGGTTAAGGAGAAAAAGGCTGCATTCAGAAAGTATAAGGAATCACAGACGGAGCACAGCAGGGAACTGTATCAATTAAAGCAGAAAGAAGCGGGGAAGGCAGTCAGAAAAGCAAAGGCCCAAACCGAGGAAAAGATAGCCAACTCAGTTAAGAAGGGGGATAAAACCTTTTATGGGTACATTAGGGAGCATAGAAAGGTTAAGGAGGATAGTGAAGATTAATAAAGGAGAGGGAGGTGGGCAGGAGAGACAGTGAAAAGGCAGAGATACTGAATGAATACTTTTGCTCAGTATTCACAAAAGAAGAAGAGGAGGAGTTACCGAAACCAAACAGTAGAAGCACTCTGGATAGTGGGGTTGACACCAGTCCATTTACAGAAGAAAGAGTACTGAAAGAACTCCTAAAACTCAAGGTGGACAAAGCAATGGGGCCTGACGGGATTCACCCTAGAATCCTAAAAGTGCTAAGGGAGGACCTAGTGACACCACTAACCACACTTTTTAACAAATCATGGGAAGATGGGGTGGTACCTGAGGACTGGAGGAGGGCAGATGTGATTCCCCTTCACAAAAGTGGGAGCAATGCAGAAGCAGGAAACTACAGACCTGTTAGTTTGATCTCAGTGGTAGGAAAATGATGGAATCACTTCTGAAAGAAAGAATTGTTGAGTACTTAGAGGCCAGCGGGCACAGGACCCAAAGCAGCATGGATTCACAGCAGAAAGGTCATGCCAGACAGATCTAATCGATTTCTTTGACTGGGTGACCAAAGTAATGAACCAGGAGGGGCTGTGGATATGGCCTACCTAGACTTTAGCAAGGCATTGACACAGTCCGCACAAGATTAATAATCAAGTTAGCCATCCTGGGAGTGGGTCCCAGGGTGGTAGCCTGGGTAGCAAACTGGCTGCACAACAGGACACAGAAGGTAATAGTGAATGGAACACATTCTGAAGAAAGGGGGGTTACTAGTGGAGTACCTCAGGGCTCAGTACTGGGTCCAGTCCTCTTTAACATTTTTATAGGTGAAATTGCTGAGGGTCTGGAAGGAAAGGTATGCGTCTTTGCGGATGACACAAAGATCTGTAACAGAGTTGATACACAAGGGGGGGTAGAAAGGATGAGAAGGGACTTGGCAAGGTTGGAGGAATGGTCAGACATATGGCAACTTAGATTCAATGTAAAGAAGTGCATGATGCAGAAGTGTAATGCACCTGGGAAATAAAAATCCAGGAGAAGAGTACACAATAGCAGGGGAGGTACTAACGACAACAATAATGGAAAGGGATCTGGGTGTAGTCATATCAGATGACCTAAAGGTAGGTAAGCAATGTGAGAAGTCAGTAAAGAGAGCCAGGGGGATGCTGGGATGCATAGGGAAGGGCATCACAAGTCGGAAAAAGGAAGTGGTTATCCCTCTGTACAGACAGTTGGTGAGACCCCATCTGAGTACTGTGCAGTTTTGGAGACCTCATCTACGCAAGGACATAGACAGGATGGAAGCAGTCAGAGGAGGGCAACTAAAATGGTGCAGGGTCTACATCAGAAACCATATGAAGAGAGACTGAGAGGCTTAATATATACCCTTGATGAAAGGAGAGACAGGGGGACATGATAGAAACTTTTAAGTACCTCAAGGGAATCAACAAAGTCCAGGAGGGTAGCATCTTTCAGAAAAAGAGATGTGTAAGAACAAGGGGGCACAATTTAAAGTTAGAGGGGGGACGGCTCAGGGGTAATGTGAGGAAATTCTTTTTCATGGAGAGAGTGGTGGACGCATGGAACCGCCTTCCTGGAGAGGTTGTGGGGTCTAAAACAGTGGGGGAATTCAAACATGCATGGGACAGACATAAGGCAATTATAGTGGGGGGTTGCAGGAAGTAGGCTGTTGGTTAACTAGAATCTGCAGCTTATCCAATAGGTAGGGAAATGGGCAGACTGGGTGGGCCAAGTGGTCCTTATCTGCCGTCAAAGTCTATGTTTCTATGAACCAGTAGGACATTTCTACCTTAAATGGTTTCTGAATTCCACCTAAATAAGTTAGACACTTCCTGTGCTTTTTCTTCCTAAGCACTCCAGTACAGATGAGCAAAAGCTGCACTGTCTTGATGTAAAAAGGGCTCTGGGCTGCTACATGGACTAGACAAGGGATATCAGGTCTGATAGCACACAACTCTTTTGTTAGTAAAGGTAAACCAGTAACCAGTAAGACCGTCTCTCATTGGGTACTCTCTTGTATACAGTTCTGTTATGAGAAAATTGGTAAACAACCTCCCATAGGCCTATGGGCACACTCCATAATAAGCACTTCTGCCTCTGTGGCAGCTACAAGGGACATTTCCCTTCAAGAAATTTGTAGAGCAGAGCCAGCCAGCCCGATGGTGCTGAGAGTTGAAGCGCTGGACACCACACCTCACGCCATGCTGGCAACCCAAGTTTGGGAACAGACTTGGGTTGCTCGGGGGTCAACTGGTAGAGAGAGGATTGAGTGTCTGTAGGACAGCTCTCCTCCTTTTGTGGGGCGGGGGGGCCATATCTCACCGCATGCCTGCCATTTAGGGGCAGCCCGATGACAATGCATGTGAACATGTAGTAAATGGGAGGGGCATGTATTCAGAGCACGGGGGGGCGCCTTTGCAGTGGTGAAGCATGCACATAGTGCTCATTGCACATCTGTGCAAGCCCAGGGAGAAAACTGGGTGAAAAAGCTGGAGGTTGGGCTTATTGAAGCCCTCCTCGCATACTGACAGCCCGCCCGGTCTCGCTGGCTCTAGAGGACATCTAGATTTGTACTCTTGAGGGGGGGGATCGGGCCTCTCTTCCTGGCCCTGCTGCGGAGAGCACCCCCAGAGACTAGAGGAGACTTAGGACAGCAGGAGACAGCTGCCCAGCCTGTCACAGAAGCGATAAAAACTTGTATTGAAAAAAAAAAGAAATTTTTAGAGCAGCTATCTGGAAAACAGTGCACACCTTCACAAAGCACTACTGCCTGGGCATACAGTCCAGGTGCGTGACAGTTTTAGAACTGCTGTCTTGCAGAAACTTTTTCCTAAATAGGTTCTAGACCCATCCTCTCAAAGTACTGCTAGTGAGTCTGCATTTTTATGTTTGCTTGCATGCTTGTGCAAGAAACATAGTGCTACCATACGAGTTTTTGTAGGTGTGCCTCCCCCACTTCCAATGCCCTGCTCTCTTTTGCAGGCACGGCTGCACCACGCCAATGACTGCCCGAGCTGTCTATGACAGCGTTCAGATTCAGTGGTGTACAGTTCTAAGGAAAACACCGCCACAGGCAATTTGCATACTGCCGTTGGCAGTATGAAGATTGCCTATGTCGGCACTGCATCTGAACTGTCATAGACAGTTTGTCCCAAGAACACATATGTGCAGCTGAGCCACCCAGCGTGCTCATGACCTCTGCACAATCAGAGATGGCCGGCTAGGGGTGCACAGTCCCTTGTCGGCTCCGCTGCCCCCCCAACACACTTCCAGGTGCCACGCTGGGAGCCCCCCCAGCATGGCAAACGGCCATCTGCTGCCCCCCGAGACACTTCCAGGTGCCATGCTGGGAGCGCACCCCAGCATGGCAAACATCCATATGGTTACAGGGGTGCCCAAACCCCCGTCAGCTCCACTGTCCCCCACAAAAAAAAAAAACACGACTTCCGGTTGCCACACTGGGCCACCCAGTGTGGCAAAAGTCAGCATGGCCGGTGTGCCCAATCCCCGTTGGCTCCACTGCCCCCAAAAATAATAATTTCAGCTGCCACGCTGGGAGCCCACCCAAGCGTGGCCAAAAGTCCGTCCTCTTCCTGTA
This sequence comes from Neoceratodus forsteri, assembly GCA_016271365.2. Taxonomy (NCBI): domain Eukaryota; kingdom Metazoa; phylum Chordata; order Ceratodontiformes; family Ceratodontidae; genus Neoceratodus; species Neoceratodus forsteri. The sequence continues at coordinate 86,456,688 of JADMNL010000031.1, read as the reverse complement.
AAAGAAAAAATAAACTGTAAAAAAAAAGGTCCTCGTTGACTGTCCTGCCTCCCACTCCCAACCCGCATCCACCTCCCCACCCCCATACTAACCTCCAGAGCCCAGCGCAATGATCTTTGGTGGACCGGAACCGTCTGCACTCTTCAAAGCCGACCCATGAACTGAAGAAATGCCTATAAGCTGTATAATGGCATAAATGCTTTTTTTTTTTTTTAACTTTGGTGCATATCTCGGCCATTTGGAGAATTTTTCACCAAATCTTCAACATGGGATTTTGGAGCCCTCCTTGAACTCAGTCACTGTCATTTTGGTATTGGGTCCCAAAGGTGATTCCAGCGGTCACTCTTGAAACCACCTTCGGGGACTGAAATAATGAAATGACAGTGGTACATTCATAAGGTAGGCCCCAAAACCCTAAGTTGAAAATTTGGTGAAAAAATTCCCAAAAATGACTGTTATGAGCGTGTGTTGCGCAGTTCCTATGCATTCTTGTAAGTTCGCAAATGTTTAATATTTTCACTCCAGATTTTCAATATTGCCATTTTACCACACCTCCTTATGAGCAGAACAGCTGTAATTTTTCACATCTTGCCCAAAACGTGTTTTCGCACATGTAGCGCACAATGGCGCAATCGGTGTGCGAAATCAATGTTCTGGACAGATCAAGAAAATCACAGTGCCGGCCTGTCGGCGCAGCGGTTGGATTTCCGTCTGCGATGCCGGTGACCCGGGTTCGGGAATGGACTCGGGTCGCCGGAAGGCTGGCCAGGGGGAGAAGGATGGAGCATCTGGCGAAAGCTGTCCTTCTCCGGGGGAAGGGTGGGGATGCGCACTGTCGTACGCTGACTCCTGGCGGAGGCTGGCAGCACAGTAGTGACGCCTGGGTCCGTTGCTCAATGGGCGTGACAGACGTTGGCGTATGCCTTGATGTCAGGACGTCACTCCCAACAGGAGAAACAGGAAAATGCTTCCTGGCTGGCCGGATGATGGTCTCTCTGTCCTCCGCTGCCGCCGATCCTATGACCGACACACCTCAGCAGTACCCCGGGCCAATGAAATAGTGCGCTGGCCGCCCCACTGGTGCTTTCCCCTTGGAGGAAGGGGACCCGCCCGGTGAAGGGATATGCCGGGTTACCCCGGGGGACTGCCATATGAAGTTGGTAGCCGGTGTAGGAGTCGGGGCAGGTAGTCGGGAGGGGCAATAGAGACCCGAAGGAGTGGGCAGCCAGGAAGAAGGGGAAGGCGCAAAAAAAAAAAAAAAATCACAGTGACACTGTTCATGAGCAGAGGTCTTAAAATGGCTATGTCAAAAATTCGTTGACAAAAGTCCATAAAATGACTGTGTTTGCACAGTTTCCACGCACCCTGATAAGTTCATGAATATGTAATATTTTCAGTCCAGATTTTCAACACTGGCATTTTTCCTCACCTCCTTATGAACAGTACAGATGTCATTTTTCACACCCTGGCCGAAATGTGCTTTCGCACAGAAATGCGTGGTTGCTGTGGGAAATCGCTGTTCGGAACAGATTAAGAAAATCACAGTGACACTGTTCATGAGCGGAGATCCCAAAATGCCTGTGTTGACAATCTGCTGTAACAAATCCCCAAACTAATTACATTACGGGTGTGCATTGCGCAGTTTCTATGCACGCTCATGACTTCACCAGTTTTTTTATATTTTCACTGCAGATTTTCAACATCGTCAGTTTTTACACCTCCCCATGAACAGTACATCTGTCATTTTTCACATCCTGTTTGAAATATGTTTTTGCACCAGTGGTGCCAAATGGCGTAGTCACTGTGCAAAATCAGCCTTCCACTAACAAACTGATATTGCCACTGTTCATGAAGTGGGGGTCACAAAAACCCATGTTTAAAATGTGGAGTGAAAATACCAATGAACACCTGGGACGTTAGGGTTTCCGACCATAACCCCCACCCTGTAGAGACTGACAGGCATCAGGGGTGTGACTTGGGATTGTCGCCTGTAATACTCCTGCCATTCCACCCCCACCCACACCTTATAGCCAGTGACAGGCATCGAGGTGTGCCTGTGACTCTTCGGCCCCAGAGTTCACCCCATTCTCCTATACTGCACCCATCTCACCATATTTCTTATGGAATGGGGTGAGCATAAGGCCCAAAGACTACAAGGCACACTGTGACACTTGTCGGTGTCTGCAGGGTAGAGTGTGGAGAAATGGCATGGCCGTTATGCCTGACGACTCAAAGGCACACCCCAGTGCCTGTCAGTCTCTGCAGGGTGATGGTGGGGTTGGCTTCAGTTCAATACTTCACTGCCATTCCTATTATGCATCTCTCTAACTCCTACACTACCAGTGCCAATGCCAGCAAGCAACCATTCGGCATTGACAAATGCATGTTATATTGGGCATCATTAATGGATTCATGTTGTTAGAAAGTCAGTACAAACCCTGGCCCTGTCTCCTTTTCTAGAACCTAAAAATAGATTTACACAAGAATCAGTTATGACTTTTATGGTTGCTTCAGCATTACTTTGTTGAAGTTTCACAAACATTTTTAAAGTTGTGATCATTTCCTGTAAAATTATTTGTCTGCTATTAATTTATGTATTTTTATAAAAAAAAAATTTACATTTTGGAAACATATTTTAGCAGTCATTAGATAGTTTCAGTAGTTACTTCTCCCCTTGCTTTAGAAACAAATCCGGCATTAAACCAGTAAAGAGAGTGTGACCACATCACACAGTTCAGATTTCATTCTAAGTCTTAAAATCAGCATAAAGTTCTATTTCCGAGTGTAACCCATATGTCCATTTTTGTAACATGGATATACATATGGTATCTACAGGTTCGGGGAAGGATGAGGTTACCCGGCACAAGAGACCTAGGTTTGGCTACTCTGCACAGGGGCACCCAAGTAAATCCAACTACAGGAAGCAATAACTGTAATGTCCAGAACCAGAACTGGGATTTTTCAGTGTGGCTTTATTTATTAACTCACTGTACATAAACAAAGCACTGCATGGTCCCCCACAGGGCTACATAACTGTAATGCAGATTAGAGGTTAAACACAGCGGTCCATTTGAGGAATGAACACAATACAGCAGTTGTCTGGCTTTGGACCCACCAGGCACTCAGCCCGGACTTTGCATGCGCATTGGATACACAGCCCGACTGGCCCGGCTCCCCTGCCGGCCCCTCAACTGATGGTCCACTTGGCGAATGAACCCAAACTCTACTTGGAAAGACATCCTATCAAACAAGGAGGCTCCCAAACTGTGGCTCCCCACACCACTTGAAGTCTGTGACTCCTAGAGAGATTTTTGTTTTCATACTTCCAATTCGAAACTCCCATCAAACAGGGAGACTCCCATCCTACAAGGAGTAATTTTCCCATCCTGTGGCTCCCCACACCACTTAGAGTCTGCGACTCCAAGAGAGATTTTCAAGTTGCGACCCTCCTGGGTACCGCCCATCACTGGCCAAGCGCATGAGGCAAGTAGCAAAAACACAGAAGAAATCCGTAGAGGTGGACCTGGTTACTAAAGATGTGGGTTTTCCACCTCCAGCTCCCACAGCCCATACCCGGCCATTTCTCTGGACACACAGAACTTTAGACTTTAAAATGTAGATTGACGGTGGATGACCTGAAGCACCCCCTCTACAATGAACTTTAAATCCATTAACACTTTAAAGAGATGACTGCTCTATTTGTTTGTCCTAGTTGACATAGTCCTCCCAAATAGCAGTCCACATTTACTGGAAATCCAACTGAAGAAAAGAAGTTGTTTGCCCCTTCCAATGGAGCCAAACACTCACCCATTCGTTGCAGGTGCCCCACAGGCGAAAAACTGTAACCTTTGCTGTTATACATGAACAGACTGAACTTAAATTAAAACAGGCAGCTTTCTTCCCAGGGTGGGAGAAGGGGATTGCCCCTGGAACCCACAAAGAACTCCCCCCCCCAGAGGGAGGGGGGTAAACAGACAACTACTGGTGTCCTTCTTGTTTGCTTAAGGATAAACTCAAGACTGACTTTGAATTCCCAAGGTTCTAAACTTACTCTGAGCTGAAGATTCCAAATGTGGCTCATGCAGCTGCGACAGTTCTATTATGATGTCATCTCTCAAGTCTCAGCTGTGACTGAGGACAGAGTGAGACAGTGTGAAACCCATTTAACTGGAGTTTCACAAACTGCCTTCCCTGCCTACCACTAGGTCTTACTGGGATTCTAGTAACCCCGGGTAACAAAGGGGTTACACGAGCATCACGCGTTGGCAGACTGATGCATGTTTATACAGGTTCATTGATGGATCCCTGGGAAGCGATAGTATTTTTTTTTTAACTCTTTTTTTTATTTCAATTTTTAAAAAAAGTAAAGGACATAGAGAGCAGTATTACAGGTAATAGAGACACTCTTCGACAGGCAGTACATTATACAATATACCAGGCATGCACAGGCTTGACCGTTTCTAATACTAGGTAAAGAGAAGGGGGAAGGAAAACCTAATATTACAACAAATAATGTTACAATGTCTATACATATTGTTTCCTTCCTGATGAAGAGTAGGTGCCATCATCAATGCACATCTAAACAGGCACAAGTTAACTTAAATCTTGTATATGTTTTTACTGTTATTTTAATTATGGTTTGTCAAACATTGGGAGGGGGGGAAGAAGGCATACCCCAGGGGACACCTCTATCAGAGTCCGAGTAGGCTAGTCAATTCCGTCCCTACCCCTCCTGGAGTCTGAGACATCAGGTGGGGGGACCTAGGGCCGGCCTGTGCTCCCATAAATCGGGTAAGAGGTTAGGGAGGTTTTTTTATTCCCTCTCGGGACTAGATCTAACCTGAATTGTACAATACTAAGGAACCATGTGGTCCACCGATTCATCAATTCTAGTACTTTATTTTGTAGCCTGGCTGTCATGTGTTCTAATTTATAAATATCATATATTGTATTCTCCTAGGAAGAAATACTGGGGGGTTCCGGATGCAGCCACAGTCTGGTAATGCTCTTTTTAGCAGCTCCTAGTAGGATATTAAGCAGATATATCTGGTGTGGGCTTTTACTTTGCCTAGGGTATTGTAGTAGTAAACCTATGTCTGGGGAGAAGGATCTCAGGCCAGGGAAGAGGCCCAAGACTTCATTACCTATTTCTGACCAGTATAAAGATAGTACTGAACAAAACCAGAGTATATGCGAATGAGTTGCAACCTCACATCCACAGAGTCTCCAGCAGGCTGAGTTCCCTGTCTTGGAGAAGTTGGCTGTAACCTGCGGTGTGTGGAAAAATCGGGACACCACTTTCCAAGAAAACTCTATCCATATATACGAATTTGTTACCTTGTGCTGTCTTCTCCAGATGTGGAGCCAATCCTCCTGGGATAGCTCTACCTGAAGCTCTGCCTCCTAGTGGAACTGCACCAAATAATGATCTGGGCTGGGGTACATTGCAGAGCTTTGTAAAGTCTAGAGACTAAGTGGGTTCGGTCTCCGACACCCCCCCCCCGCCACCTGGGTTAAGAATGAATGGGGGGGATTGTCTGAGTGGTGACATCCAGGCCTAGTCTAGAATTTATAAAACGCTGCATCTGGAGATATCGAAAAAATTCATCCTGGTTCAAGGGGAACTCTTGTCTAAGTTGTGCAAATGTTTTAAATATTCAATTTTCAAAGAATTGGTATGTCTGCCTTAGGCCCATCCTCACCCATTTCATAAAGTGCCATCCAACCGGGCGGGATTCCAGGCTCGGTCTCTGGCAGGGACTCCCATCCAGGCAGCGAGGAATTTATTTTAGGGTCGGGAAAGGAATCCAGCTCTTCAATAACAATTTAGTAAACCTGGATCCCCGAGTAAGCTGGGATAGGTTGTCCGGCTGGAAAACTAGGTATGCATCCAGGTGACAGTTTGTCATAGCCCTCTCTACGGGGAGCCAGATTGGTGTTTGGGTCTGTGGCTGAAACCACATGGCTGGGTGTGTAAGCATTACTGCTACCCAGTATCTATATATGTTGGGCAGCACCAATCCTCCCAGCTCCTTCAAAAGCTAAAGCTTCTGTAGCCCTATCTGTAGTTTATTACCTGCCCATAAAAAGTTTCTGATAGAGCTTTCCCATAGCTGTATGTCCTTCGATAGGAGGGGGAATCGACATGTTTTGCATTAGGTAGAGCATCTTTGGAAGGGAGTTCATTTGAATAGAATGAACTCTAGAAATTTGGGAGAAGGGTCCATCTTGTCAGGTCTGCTCTGATTTGTGAGAGTGCTGCTGCAAAGGTCAGTGAATACAGGTTACCAACCTTTTGGGGTATTTTAATACCCAGGTATGTTATGAATGGTTTATTCCATTTACAATTGGACTGGGTGGATTAGGGTTGGGGGGATATTATCTAATCTGTGTGCTATAATGCTTGTGTAAATTTTGTAGTCCTGGTTAAGTACTGAAATTGGTCAGTATGAATCACAAAGGTGGGAGGGTTTTTGAGGTTTTAAATTCACCAAGAAATTGGAAAAATGGAAGTTTTGTGACCATTTTGTATCGTATTGTATAGGAGAGTTTGGATTAGATCCCAGGTGCCCTTATAAAATTCTGGGCCAAAACCATCTGGGCCTGGGCTTTTCCCGTGTTTTAAGATTTTTAATAGCTGTGTGTAATTCTAGTTCAGATACTGGGGCTGTTAATTTTGATTGCTGAGAAGTGGAGAGAGTGGGGAGTGTAATCTTTGAGAAAAAGGCAGAGAGTCTGTGAGGGGTCTGGTTCTGCCGGGCTCAAATATAGCGATTGATAATATTGCTTATAATAATAAAATAATAATAAAACTTTATTTTTTAAGCGCCTTTCAAAATATCAAGGCGCTTTACAATTAAAACATGATTTCATAATCAACAAACACTATAATAAATAACACAGCAGAGCCATACAACGAGTCATTGATAGTCCCGTCACCACAAAAAAGTTTTAAATGCCTATTTAAATCCCACCACAGTCATGCACTCCGGAAGCTGGAGGGGTAGAGAATAACAGAGGGTAGGGGCCGCAAACATAAATGCACGGGCCCCAGAAGATTTCAAAGCCACCCTCGGAACCTCCAGCAACCCCTCGTCAGTCGAACGGAGCTGTCGCACAGGGCTGCAAGGGACCAGGAGCTCTTTCAAGTAGTTGGGACCAAGTCTGTGTAGGGTTTTATAAGTCAGTAAACCAACTTTAAAGGTGATCCGCCACTGAATCGGCAGCCAGTGCAGATCGCGCAACACTGGGGTAATATGCGAAGCCCGAGAAGACCCCATCAACAATCGTGCCGCAGCGTTCTGCACAAGCTGCAAGTGGTGGATATCAACCCCAGGAAGCCCTAAGTATAGGGAGTTGCAGTAGTCAAGGCGCAAGATCACAAAGGCATGGCCCAACACAGGCAGATTGCAGGACGGAACAAGGTGCTTGACCCTGGCAATGTTCCTAAGATGATAAAAGGCAGACTTGACGACTGCCGACACCTGAAATCTAAGGGTCAGCCTGTCATCAAGCACCACTCCCAGGTCACGCACCCATTCAGAGGTAAGAATCTGGAAGCCCCCAGAAAAAGTCCAGAGGGCTGACCAGCCCATAATCCCTCTATCTGGCGACCTGGATCCACAACCATCACCTCAGTCTTTCCTGCATTCAACTTTAGCCAGCTCAAATTCATCCAGTCCTGGATTTCAGCGAGGCAGTTATTAAATACTGAGAGAGCACTATCCTGGTCAGGTGCAAAAGACAGGTAGAGCTGCATATCATTAGCATAGCAGTGAAACCTCAGCCTATACTGTAAGGTTTGCGTTGTGTTTGCAAAAGAAATTCACTCGAGCCTTCAGATTTCTTCTAAGAGTTTATTGCGGTTATTCAGGTTCACATACATGTTCATTCCTTCATCTATATTGGAGCTAGCTTATTCAATTTACATACAGTGTTTATATAAAGTTTTCTTATCTTAAATTAATGCCAACACCCCATTATAAGTCAATCATATAACAAAATAACATATTAATCTTAGGGTGTGGTGAATTTGTGTCAAAACATAGGCATGCCTTCATTTCTTGCACAACCTCATAGGTGTTTACTATATTTCTTACACAATATTCCACAACCTTCTCTGTTGCACACCTTCCTTAACAGGTGTATACCATCCTAATAAGGGCACACCATCCTGATAAAGGTAATTAGAACATTTTAACTTTAAATGTTGTGAAATATAAAGTGTTGTGAAATTATAAGGTTATCACAAGACATTTGGTTATATTATAAAAGGTTACACTTGTTACATTCAAGTAAAAATTATACTTTAGTAAAATGTTACTCTACACATACCATCTTACAATGTCTCTGAGGGGCAGCATATACACTGCAAACAACATGGGGGACAGCACCGAGCCCTGAGGAACCCCACATGACAGAGGGAGTGAGTCTCTGCTTAAACGCCTCTAGTATATGCTGGGTTGAGTAGCGAGTCTGTCCAGAAGATGGGTCTTTTACCTTCAGGATTGTATACTGTTGGATCTGGCGTCTGAGGTGATATGCCAGGAGCTTAGAGGCGCAAGCCCCTCCTTCATAATAACGTTGCCTCAGCCATGCAAGAGCTTGCTCCGTCTTAGCGGTCAGGAGTCTTTGGATCTCTGCTTGGGTCTGGGACATCTGGGGATCACCTCCATATCTCTCTGCATGTGCGCCCCTTGGAGAAAGCGAAGTTGCTCCTGCAGATCGCCAAGATGGGAATCAAGTTGGGGTTTTTTTGTAAGACACGTAAGAAATAATGTGACCTCTGAGTACAATCTTGATCGTATCCCAGAGCAATTGGGGTGTCACCTGTGGGGATTGATTATCTTTAATGATCTCTGGGAGTTGCTTCTCCAAAAGTTCCTTAAATTCTTTATCTCGCAGTAGAGAAGGGTTAAATCTCCACAGTTCTTTCTTCTCCTCCCCTTCTATAGTTAGTTCCAATGTAGTGGGGGTGTGATCCAAGAGACAGATATTTAATATATCTGCCCTACGGACCAGGTCTATGTGTTCTTTCCCTACACAGATGTAATCAAGTCTGGAGTAATGCTTATAGGCACTAGAGTAATATGTGAATTTCCTCTGGGTTGGATGGAGCTGCCTCCATGTATCCACCAGCCCGATGTCTCTAAATAGTCACCATAGGTGTTTCTGGCCCGAGGATTGCAAGGAGAGACTGGCAGCAGATGAATCCAGTGAGGGATTGAATTGACAATTCAGATTGCCGCCTATGATCAGGATACCCTGCTGTCGAATCAAAATGGTGTCTACCAGACGCTGTATGGAAGAGGCGTCTGAGCCTGGGGGGATATATGTACTGTATATTGTTAGGACCTGATTATGTATGTTGGCCACCGTTAGGGCTAATCTTCCCTCTATGTCCGAATATTGATTGATAATCTGCAGCCGGGAGTGCTTCAGAATCGGGACCGCTCTTTCCCTTCTACTACCCTGCTGGTAGGAGGACTCCACCAGCTGGGAGAAACCAATTTAAGCAGCATCTGATGCTCCGACGAGGAGAGGTGTGTCTCCTGTAGCAGGAGAACATCAGGTTTTAGTTTTTTAAGTGTGTGTATTGTACAGTATCTCTTAATGGGGCCATCCAGCCCGTTCACATTGTGTGAAATGATTTTAAAGTTATGCATCATTGAGAATCCCCAAGATATCCACTTCTGTCCCCCAGGGTGACCCCCCACACTCTAACTTAAGTAAAGAAATCATCACAAACACCTGCAATAGAAGGCAATTTTTGACTAGAAAAAAATGTTTCATTTGTTGCTCCATGTCCAGTAGAACCAGGGAGAGGGATAGTGAGAGTATTACTAAGAAAAAAGGAATTAGCCAACCGGGCTGTAGTGTAAATCTACTAACTATATACATTATCCTGAGAAGGATATGCTGAGTGACTTCCATTGTCATGGGCACCCTAGGTGGCCGTGGCAGGGACAAGTCCACTGACTGTCCGTATGTAGGTTCTCATCCATTGAAATAGAAGGGTTCCAAGCGGAAACTTCTGCCCCTAAAATCTAGGATGGGGAGGGTTAGAGGAAAACCAAAAAGGGAAAAATTGAAAAGCTGTGTGCTGGTATGGCGGGGAAGTAAATCTAGAAGGGGGAAAGGTGCAGTCCCATAGTGTACAACTAAGTCTGCCAAATAAGAGTACCTAGCCCATCCCCCAAGTTAAGATTCTACAGGGAAGGAGATTGTGTGTCGGGGAGCTTCAAAAGCTTCAGGTCCTGAAAAAGAATATTACCAGGGAAAGGAGACCCCATAAAGTATCAGGCCCGACACCCCCACCACACCTCTCTCACATGCAGCTGTAATCATATGTGAGAGGAGAGAGTGTGAGGGGTAGGCCCACTCCAGCGCTATCCACTATGCCACAATAGACTGATCATTAAGTAAGCAAACGTAGCTAGTGCCTCCGTGTGAAAGGATCCTGAAACAGTCACGAAGCAGCTCCAGGGCTGCCACAGAGTCTCTCCGAGCCGTGAAATGGGACTCCTCCAATCTCATAACCAGCAGTCAGCAAGAGGGCAGGAGAAGCCTAAACCCCCAAAGCAGACCTGGGAGAGGACTTTCAGGTGTGGTGTGATGGAGAGTAGATGGCATATTATGGTCATTGAGACAGTCTTGGATGGGCAGACTGTCTGAAGAGGGTTCTCCAGTACTGTCCTGACAGTTAGTGTTTATTGTACATCTTCCCAGAAATTCCCTTGTGAAGATGTCTGTGGTCCACAAAAGGGGTATACAGCAAAGAATCAGGGGGATGGCAGGATGAACCGGGGTCCCACCACCCACCCCCCACCCCGATGGGCGGAGGGTGGGAGATGAGAGGAGAGAGGCAGAGAAGCCCAGTGGAGGGGAGGGACGCCCGCCTGGTATACACCTATATTACTGAGGCTCTCAAGACCAGAAGGTCTCATATTAACTACTCTGCCCGAGACCATCGCCCACGAGAGAGGCACGCTGGGAGGCCAACCCCTAGGGAGTGCATCCCCCCCCCCTTCTGGAGCACAGGCCAGACAGCGCAACAAATTTAGGTTTTCCACTAGGGATGATGCCAGCATGTATGAGTGTGATCTCCCACCGGGCCGAGAAGACCAACTAGGTGCCCTATTTAATGGGTAGGTAACATGGAGCCAGGCCAGTTTGGTAGGTTGTCAAAACACTGTCACCCAAACAGGCTTCTGGACCCGGCCAGGCATGAGGTGCCTGTCCGGGCTCCACCTGCCCACCACAAGCAAAGGAGAAAACATGAGCAGATCCCAAATCAATATTTAAGGGGAAATAATCCAGTAGGAATGCGCTCTGCAGCTCGTAGGCCCACTCCAAACTTATCGCCAATATTCTCCTGCACCGGGAGGCCATCCACCAGCCTTGGCACCACAACCAGGAACAATGTAATTGATATTACACGCCAAAGTTATTGTCTGACCCTGCTGCTCCAGGCTGAGGACTACTCCCAGGCAGGCACCAGATCTGGATTCATGGTTCTGCAAAAGACCAAAATCCCAAGGGCTCCTTCTGCTCATCCCTCTAACAAGGAGTCAAAGCATCTGGACCAGTCAGGCCACTCATATATGACCTGTTGATCTCACTCCTGGTGGTGTGCTGCTATGGAGTAGTTGTCTGTGCTCCCACTGGAGTTTTGGGGCAGGGTGCCTTTCTTTGTTTATTGCAGGTTGGCCATAGACAAGTACCAGTTTTTGTTGTTGATGATTAGGCTAATCTTGCCTTTTGTAGTATGGCAGTGGGAGTCTTTATAAGGAAGTACATGGGGTTATACTTCTCCGTTTTTCTTTGCAGATCTAGCCCCAGGTAGGATATCTTGCCCTTGATAGGTCATTGTCCTCCAAACCCAAGGTTGTGGAGTTCTTAAAGAGGCTCTAGGCCTCCAACATCACTTTGAGGTTTATTGCATCAGTCACTGGTGGCTACAGCACTGCATCCCAACTGGCTGGGGCAAGTTTCCTTCTACGCTTCCTTTTGCGGACAATATTGGTCCCAGAAGCAGTGGAGAAAGCCTTACAACTGCTGTCCCCTAACTAAGGGCGGAGGCTGAGGAGACTCCAGCTCCTACAAAGGCACTTATCAGGCTCAAAAGTGACTCCAGACGGATGTCATCTGCTGTCTCCCTCTTGGGCAGGGGACAGCCACCAAGCCAGGGGACTTCCTGTGGCTTCTGGGCTTGATAGCGGCCATCACCTTTATGGTTCCATGGGTGCATCAGTGAATGTACCACACTCAATGGGAGTTGAAGGCACAGTGGTCTCTGCAGACCGCACCCATATCCCAGGAAGCGTTGCTCACTCCCCAGATTACCCATTCTGTTTGCTGGTGGCTTGACTTAGGCCATGTAAGACAGGTATCCCAACACTGGTTTTGACCATCAGTGCTGTGCTTCTGGGGCAGGGAGCTCACCTGGCTGAGGTGTGGGTGCATGAGCTATGGACTCTGCATGAGCAGCAGCTGCGCACACAGGTGCTGGAACTGATGGCGATTCACTTGGTGCACACACCTTTACCTCTTAATGTTTCACTCTTCCCACCTGTAAAACTGGGTAGAAGCAGGACCCCAATGAAAACGAGATGTAGCATCTCAGCTGGGCTATCTTAGGCAAATGAATTAATAAAAAAAAGGAAAGAAATTAGCATCCCTTCAAAAAGAATTGTGGATCTGCCCCTGCCCTCAGTGCAAGCTTCCCTATGGAGCCCCACTAGTGCACTTCAGTCCTGGCTCTGGAGGGACCATGCCTAGTAGGTGATCAGGTGGCTTAGGCTCTGTGTCCATTCGGCTGTTCGCCAGCAAGAGTGTCTAACAGTGATGATTGAGAGTTGGCCTATCTGCTCAACATTAGGGCTATTGCTTGCAATGTCTGGGACCCAGGTTGGGAATGAGCTTAGGTTTTTGGTGACCGGAAAGGGGAGGGAGGATCATATGTCCTAGAGACGGCTCTTCTCCTTTGGGGTGGGGGGATACAGCTTCTTGCCACTCGACTGTCTACTGGCAGAGGCCAGGTGGTAGTGCAAGTGAGTGCTCACTGCAGAGAAAGGATGCTGTCAGACTCCCTGCACACGTGCATGCTAGCGCAGCATTTCACGATGGCACGCTGGGCAGAAACAAAAACAGAGGAAAAACAGCCTCAGTCGTATCCAATACCCCTTGCAGGCCTATACACACAGAAATATAGAATTTGTTGGCAGAAAAGGATCACTTGGTCCAACCAGTCTGCCCATTTCCTCTACCTGTGGCTGACATGGCATGCCACCCACCTCCACGTGTGGTGCTGGGTAAGTGGTTAACCAGTAAGTCCATGAGAAGGTCAGTGACAGGGCTGGGGTGGTGGTGCCGCAGGACCCAGGGTTGGAGGTGCTGAAGCACAAGGTGAGATAAAACCGTAGTGATGATTGTAATGATGTGTTTTTGTGATATCAGCAGCTATCCATGTTAAACTGAACTGAGCATCACAACCCCTTTCACATAGGCCACTGAACAGCCATTAGATATGGTGGCTTTTGTCCATTGCCGTCCTGGTCTGACTTTGAATCTATGACCTAGAGGAGAAAGATTCCAGCTGTTACCCAGTTGTCTGATCCATAGCATGGCTGTATGCACTGACGTTGCTTCCTTTTTTTCCTCTTCCCCTCTCACTCTAGGTGCAGTATGAGTGTGAAGGCTTCCTGGAGAAAAACAGAGACACAGTTCATGAGGAGCCCATCAACATATTGAAAGCGAGCAAGGTAAGCATGGGAGCTGCAGGGCACACTGCTTGTTTAACATACAGTAACCATTCTGCAATTCTGTAGTGGCAGTGGTTCTGTTATTTGTAGGGGGTGGAAGTCGAAAGCTGTCAAGGGTCCAAAATTGGAAGGCATTTCAGTTTTTTGGTAGACAAAAATCTTTTCGGGTCCTAAATTTTGAAATTCTGGATTCTAAGAGAATAGTACTTACAGTACAGTGCAGTACAGTATAATGTACAGAAAATACTGTGCAGTACAGTAAAGTACAGTGCAGTATAATGTACAGAAAATACTGTACAGTATAGTACAGTGCAGTATAATGTACATAAAATACTGTACAGTAAAGTACAGTGCAGTATAATGTACAGAAAATACTGTAAGTACAGTAAAGTACAGTGCAGTATAATGTACAGAAAATACTGTGCAGTACAGTACAGTGCAGTATAATGTACAGAAAATACTGTACAGTACAGTAAAGTACAGTGCAGTATAATGTACAGAAAATACTGTGCAGTACAGTATAGTACAGTGCAGTATAATGTACAGAAAATACTGTACAGTACAGTATAGTACAGTGCAGTATAATGTACAGAAAATACTGTACAGTACAGTAAAGTACAGTAGTATAATGTACAGAAAATACTGTGCAGTACAGTACAGTGCAGTATAATGTACAGAAAATACTGTGCAGTACAGTACAGTATAATGTACAGAAAACACTGTACAGTGCAGTATAATGTACAGAAAATACTGTACAGTACAGTAAAGTACAGTAGTATAGTGTACAGAAAATACTGTGCAGTACAGTACAGTGCAGTATAATGTACAGAAAATACTGTGCAGTACAGTACAGTATAATGTACAGAAAATACTGTACAGTACAGTATAGTACAGTGCGGTGCAGGTTCATTTCAGTACCATACAGGACAATTTAGTACAGTACAGTGCGGTATGGCATATTATACAATGGCAAGAAAGAATCCTGGTTTTTGATTGGTCAGTTGGCCACCACAACAGGGATGTTATCATGTCATAACATCCCTGCTGATTTTTGTTGCCACATCTTTATCATCTTCTCTTAAGAAACTAAAAATATTTTTCCAGACTAACAAAAATATTCTTTTAAATTATTTTCTTTATTCTGTATACAACAACAAGCTATTGTATAATAGGAATAATGCCTTCCAGGGTGAGTGTTATGCTGGGTAACATCCCTTCTCGGGTGTTGGACGCCCTTGGCCGCTGGTCTCGGGCCCAGCCACCCAAGGCGGGATGTTATACCAGCATAACACCCACTCTGTTGGGCATTATTCCTTTATTATACAATGACAAGGAAAGAATCCTGAGCTCTGATTGGTCAATGCACCTTCACCAGTGATGTTATCTCAGTATTACATCACTGAATTAAGGTCAGGCATGAAGAACACCTCAGGAAAAAAAATATATCACTGCACCCGTTTATCTGAAACCTGTCAATTGAGCACACCTAACCCAGGGTGAAAAAAATCAGTAAACCAGCCCTTCAGTGTCCACTCCCTTCCCACTTGAAACAATTGCCCCTGCAATGCAGAGCCTACCTAGATATAAGCAAAGGTGCCAAAAGCGAAACTGCAAGGCTGTTTTTTTTTTTTGATGCTTGCCGTGCAACCTCACTGTTTCGTTCCTCTGCACGAGCACTTAGCTCAGTAAACATCGTAGATCCCTGTCATTTTCTCCCCTGAATTCACAATAAAGTCAAAAGGAAAATCCTGTTCTTTCACAATCCAGCATGTCTCCTTTTAAAAACTGAGCGTGCGCCACTTACTGGTCACAGGCTTTCCCGATCAGCATCGTAGCTCCCTGTTATTTTTGAGTCACCCATCCCACACTCCACTATAACAGATGTTCTCAACTTTCTACCGGTACAAATGACATGACAAATCCTTGAAACTGTACTGGGAGAACATTAAAAACAAATAAAAACACGCACACACTGAACCCAATCGCTTGTTCGGAAGTAAGCGAGTGCAGGAATCAGCAACGCTGCACTCTCAACTTAATGACAATGCTGAACTCAAAACTGCCATATATTTGTAACTGCTGCCTATTGGTTACATGTTGCTCGCTTCACAAAGAACCAATATTACTCACCATTATGACAAGAAGAACAGCTAAAAAAACACAGACATCAAGATGGACCATCAGTGGGAGACAGCATGGAGGAGTGGGGTGGGAGAGAGAGAGAGAGAGAGAGAGAGCACACAGTAGAGCACGCCACCTACTGGACAAGCAGAAAGGAACTTCTTTTTCTTTAAATACTCCTCCATTACACTAAAACAGTTAAAAAAAAAAAACAATTTTAAAGTGTATTACTTGTATTTTTTTATTCTAAATATAACGAGCCATTGTATAATAGCAATAATGCACTCCAAGGTGTGTGTCATGCTGGGATAACATCTTGTCTCGGGTGTCGAATGCACTCAGCCTGCAGCCTTGTGCTTTAACCACCCAAGGCGTGACGTTATTCCAGCACGACACACACCCTTTCGTGCATTACTGCTTAAGTATAGTACAATACAGTGCAGTGCAGTACAATACAATACATTATACAATTGTGTGTGAAAATCCTGTAATCTCATTGGTCAAAACATGTCACATGACCGTGGGTAAATCCTGCATAACCCACGGCTGAGGAATGGCATTTATAAAAAACATAATTAAACGCATTTTAAATTTATTTTACACATGGGTCCATTGTATAATCACAATAAGGCACTCCAGGGTGTGAGTTATTGGGTGATTTACCCACTTCTTGTGTGGTTAAGTCACTTTCGGCTGTGCCTGGTGACCACACACCACAAGGCGTGGAATAAATCCCCAATAACCCACACCCTGTGTCTGTGCTGCTCAAATAGTGTGAGGACAGGACAGTACTGTACAAGACAGGGCAGTACCATAAGTACAGTATAGTACAGTACCATACATGGCAGTATAGTACAGTACCTTGCAGAACAATATAGTACCGTATCATACAGAACATACAGTATAGTACAATGCAATACAATACACTAAGGAGAATAATACATGGGTGGGTGTGTATAACCAAAATTTTACACACACCCCAGGTGTAGGATGCTACGTATAAACCCAGAGAGCAAAGCTTGAGGGGTTTATACAAGCATCCCTCACTGAGGATGTGTGTAAAATTCTGAGTTACACACAATTACCCATGTTTTACGTTTTGTAATTACTAATGGAGCATTTGAATCAGTGTGGGTTTTGAAGATTTGTTTATAGAATCTTAAATGGGATTTTTTGTGAAGCGTTTGGATTTTTTTTATTTACTGGTGGCAGCTGTATGAGGTTGTGCTCATCTTGGTACAAGCTTGATTGGCAGGCACCGATTACAACTGCCTGGTTGTAATGCAACATTACAATTGGGCAGTTGTAATGCGATTTTTAGGAACCCATTATCCAGATGTTAAAAATGATCCCTAGTAATTACATTGTATTATAGTGTACTGTATTGCATTAAACACTTGAGAAAGGTGTAATTATTGATCACAATCACACATCCTGAAGTGCCTTATTGCAATTATAAAACATGTCCTAAAGAATAGATTTAGCAAAATAAAGCCATTAAAGTAAATACTATGAGTTTTCCCCATCTAATTTCAAAAGTGTCCCCTTGTTGCTGTCTATGTGCCCTCCATCTTCTGTTTC
The DNA here is from genome assembly GCA_016271365.2 of Neoceratodus forsteri. Taxonomy (NCBI): domain Eukaryota; kingdom Metazoa; phylum Chordata; order Ceratodontiformes; family Ceratodontidae; genus Neoceratodus; species Neoceratodus forsteri. The sequence continues at coordinate 86,439,223 of JADMNL010000031.1, read as the reverse complement.
TCTGACGCATGCTATGGCACACACGCCACCTGGTGTCGACATTTGTTGTGCTCTGTGAGCTTTGAAACATGAGCAGCATACAGACAAGAAACAACATGGAACTTAACACAGCAATTTCAAGGTAGGAACAGCATCAGAACACAAATTTGAAAAAAAGCTTTTTTTTTTTCTGTGAAGAAATCGGCGCTGATTCAGATAATTACTGACCAGAGGAGGTGTATAAATATTGTAGGGAGCCACTTATGTGAGTTGTCTGGTTTACTGGATGGCATTACAACCTGTATAGTTATGGGCTAATAATGACATAGGTTGGAGGGCTTCTGAGCCAGTCAGATTGCAGGATTTTTCTTAAACATTTTATAGTTATGTACTGAGGCATGACAGCATGTGTGACTATGCAGTATAATACTTAGAGATTATAAAATGGGTCTAAAAATCAAAGAACTTTAATTGGTTAAAACCAGTCAGGTGACTGTGCAATATAAGAGCATATCGCATAGTCATCCTGGTCCTAAACCACATCACACAATGAGCAAATCAGTCCTCCTACAACCAGAACTATCTTCCATCAGTCCCCCTACAACCAGAATTGATCTTCCATCACAAACATGGCAGCTACTGTTACACTATATAAAAAAAAAACTAAAAAAACTTCCAACTAAAACAAATTAAATATTTTTTCCCTGATCATCACACACTACTTCAACACACAAACAAATTAGAAACATTAAATATTGTTCATAGTTTTCATTACAGCTGTTCCTTTGCTGACAATGAAACATCCTCCTTCTGTCATTAACTGCTCATCAGGGAAATCTCTTCTGCTTTCCCTGGCAGTGAGATAATTGAGTCTGTGGCTCTACAAGAGGTCTTTGTTGTGTGAGTGTACAGTATGTTAGGAGAGAAACATTCTGCCAGTGGAACTGAGCAGAATTTTGAATCCCTGTATTCCATGGTAAACATTCCATATCTGGAACGCAGAGAAAAAAACTGAATGAAGAAAGTAGGCAAGAATGCTTCATGAATAAAGAGAAAAGGTGGGAAAACACAGAAACATAGGCAGAGGCAGATCCAAACTACTGAAATACATTACTAAAGTTTATAAAAGCACATACATTTGAATCATACACGGGTATTTTCAGGTAAAATCTAGCTCCCCAGGCAGATCCAAACTACTGAAATACATTACTAAAGTTTATAAAAGCACATACATTTGAATCATACACGGGTATTTTCAGGTAAAATCTACCCCCCCCACACACACACACACCAAAAAAAGGCAACCTGGCAGGTTTAAAGTTTTGAACACATTTCCATTAAGAAACATTACTTTAATTGACTTAAAATGCAAGGTAACATCTTTGTTCTTATAAAAATGTGTGGCACACAGTTTTCATTATGTTTTATGTTTTTAGCGAACCCCACAGTTATCAGAATAGGGACTCTGTTTTGTATTCAGAGTTAAAATAGAAGCATATTTCAATGTAAGATCCATTTTTTTTCTTTTTAAAATATTTTCTTCTTATTTTCATTCATTTTAAGTCATATATTGCCATTTTGTAAGAACAATAAGACACTCCAGGGGTGTGCCATTATGGTGAAATAATTGCACTTCTCAGGGGCATTTAATGGCACTCAGCTGTGCCCTATGCCTAACACACCTGAGATGTGCGATTATTTCACCATAATGCACACCCTGTCATGTCTTATTGCTTTTGTATTTCACACCGTGTTAGTGTGATGACATCATTGGCATGAGAGTGAAGCAGACCTGCTTTAATAATGTCACCACCCCAATGAGGTGGGGAATTCTAGCGTGTTCTTAAAGTGATTTTGTCATGTTTGCCATAGCAAATGGGAGTAGTAACCTGTAGGAGCTGTGAATCAATCTCCTACCATTCAAAGTGCCAAAAAGTGCTGTTTTCCATGAAAAAAATGATTTTATTTCTGTGCTCTGCTGCATATGCATAAGCCTGCCCTTTTTTTTCCAGTGCTGCAACCCAAACCGTGGCATTCATCTCTTCCCTAAGTCTATTCCCTAAGATTGGCGGACACGCGGACACTGCACCTCCCTCACAGAATCACTACTTCTGGACAACTGGCATTTTCCCACAGCCTCCCCAAACTTTGGAACCAGCTCCGCCCCCAATTAGGCACTCCTCCTTTGCTGGTTCCCTCTTCTCCTCGCTTTCGAACTTCCTAGTCCCAAATTGCAATTGCTGCTAACTCCCAGGCGCGTATTTGAGCTCAGTAATTATATGCCCCCCTTTACGAGCTCGACAAACTCCCCCCCCCAACAACACTTCCTGGCATTATCTCCTCCCTTCCTCCTAACCCTTGTACTTCCCAGTAAATCCACCTACCCTTTCCTCCCTATTACAAGTTTAAGATATTGTATGTTATTGTATTATGTATCCTGAATAAACTCTATGTACTGTTATATTCCTGTCATTCCTAAATACTTGTAAACTGTATGCATAATGGTATGTACCCCAGTACCCTTCTTCCTTACTGTTGTATTCATTGTTGTTCCTCCGTACTTGAAAGCTGTATGCATAATGTTATGTGTCTCAGTACCCTTCCCCCAGGACATACCGTGAGCCGAGCATCCTGTTGCTCAGTGCATCTTTCCTGGTGAAACTTTTCAATAAATAAAAATAAAATAAATAAATCTTGCAAGGGAAAGAAAATGTTCAAGCACTGTGTTGAAACAGAGACCTCTGTAGGTCAGTCTTGGTATTGCAGTTATCCTTTTTCTTTCACAATTTTGAACACATAGCAGAAGCTGGACACCAAAGAAAAAGAAAAGTATTCTAACCCATAATTACACTCCTGAACTACTTATAGTCATTCAGGCCCTATAACAAACATAGAAAAGTATCATCATGCTCTCACATTCTGACAGGAGCTGCCACTTCACCAGCAGGCAGTAAAAGTCAAACATCATGTACACAGACTGGCAAATTATCTTTTTGGCCTATCTGCATCACAAAAACAGTTTTCCAGAAACTTTTCTACAGACTGTACTGCTGTAAACACTACCAACACGGGAGACTACATTTTGATAAGGAAGACAGAAAAATCAGTTATGCACTGTACCCATAATGCCTTTCTACATATATATATATATATATATATACACACACACACATATATATATATATATATATATACACACACACACACATAAATACGTAGATGTTGACAGCAGATAAGGGCCTACGGCCTACCTAGTCTGCCCATGTGTGCACGTACTTAGCTTCTTCAAGCTTCTCTAGAACAAGGTTACATGTCTACATATTAGGTGCTATTCTGCAGTCCCCACTATCAAAATAAGGGACTGCACCTCTGAGTAATGAACGTTTAAGTCAACTTTATGATTTACCCAGAATTCCTTGTTACTGTATGTAAAACATTGACCATTCCCTTGCTTGACATCATTCTGGGGGTGTGGCCGCAGAAAACTGGAGGGCGCGTAGAAATAAAAACATACAAAAAAATGGCTATGATAGATTTATTTACAAAACAAATTGTAGCTTCACCATCTGAAGCATAGGTAGCAATGGCATTCTATGTGAAACAGGTATTTGCAGAATGTGACTGAATCATTTTAACAGTTCAGTTTCGTAAATAATACAATATCAACCTTTTTCAGAAACAGATTCTTAAAATAAAATTGTTAAAGCTTTTTTATGGTGAGTGTGGGTTTTCTTTTACAACTGAGGAGCCAGTGTGCAAGCGCTTGTGACGTAAACTGTTGTTCAGCTGCATTAAAAGAGCTAGTGTACTGCCGAAAATTAATATTAGCTTTTAAAAACAGCCAACCATTACCTTTTGCATCTGAGGTACTTTTTCTTTTACAATTGTTTCATTAGAAGATTTTTTACCTGATGTTAGTAGGTGTAATGTGTGGGAGAACACTCTGCCTGGTGGCTGACATATCTAGCCATATTGCCCCCCACTACATCATCAGCCCTGTGACCTCACTGGCTGTGACTGTGATGTCACTGTCGGTGAGGTGACAGTGCTGCTGATGTAGTCAGGGGAGGTAGATTTCTAATGAGCAGAAGGAAAAAGAAAAATAATTCAAAAATAAGAAGTCACAACTGACGACTACTTAAAATTCGTATTAATTTCCTATCTGTTTTGGTTTCACTAGCTCTTTACTCAGCTCCTGCTTCTAACCATGTCCCTGGCTGGCTGCATTGTGACCCTGATCATACAAACTGTATTGAGAAATAGAGCTTTCTGATTGACTGTACGCATTCTATTGGCCGTCTGTTTTATAATTTACTATGAAATGGGTATTAAGAATCCCGGCTCCTGATTGATCAAGAGCCGCTTTCAGCCGTTATCCCAGCACAACAGCCTGGTTCAAAGTACCCCAGACCAACAGACTGACCACTCGTATTTGGAGCACTCCACTGTACTGACCATCACCTGCTGTCCGCCACACAGAGAGTGAATAGCGCATTCATTTTTTTTTGTTTGTTAGATAATGAAGCACCTGCTCTCTTCTTTTACAACAGCGGGGGAAGGGGATGCAGACAGAGGCTGTACAAACAAATGGAAAATGACAGGGATTTGTCCACTACATTTGCCATCGAATACCCCTCACGGTAATGGCTCCTGCTCTCCCCGTGAACTCGGGACGTAAAATTCCAGGTCACATTAATGGCTCCTGCTCTCCCTGCTAACCTAAGTGTTACTGAAAAAAAAAATAAAAAGACAAGCCATCTTGACCCCGCTAGTCACTTTTATCTCTGTCGGCTCTGTCTCGTACACCACATGTGAGACGGGCCGTAAAAGATAGAACTATTATTTTATTTAAACAAGCAAAACAAAAAGACAGGCTAGCTGTAGACTGCAAAATCAAAAATATTATGCTGGGAACATGCAAATAATGCTTAAAGAATTCTTAAACAATTTCTGAATCCAATACAGTTCTTTATTTTGCCCTGATGTTTCGCACTATCAGGTGCTTTTTCAAAGGGCTTTTATCTGTAATCATTCAAAATGATTTCATTATGTATCGTATTTTACATCATTAATTTTTTTTTTTTATATATATATAACATTTTCAAGACATCCACCAAGTTAATGTACATCAGATGTGCACCACATGGTGTGGTGCCTTACCTCTGCAGCACCCCATCTGGCTATTTTAGATAAAAAAATTCTTCAGTATTTAAGGGTGGAAGGCATCGTAAATTTCTGCTCAGCTGATCCCTTCCACTTCCCAGTCCTGGGAGCTGAATAAAGACCTGCCTCCGCGCTCAGGTACATAATGACGTGTACCCAGGGAGAGCGCAGGGGCGCACTCCATTATAATTTATGGGGGGCAACTATTCCACCAAGATGTGAAATGTGAGTATTTTGTAAATGTTTTGATTTTGTTTTTTCTCAAAAAAAAAAAAAGATGTCCGACTCATTTGGCTTTGAAATACCATTGTAAACCTTGTAAGGGTTAGGAGAGAGAAAATAAAAACATACGGTGCCCAGCATGTGAAGTACCTAGAAAAGTAAATTTAACAGGTATACTAATATTTTTATTAATTGTAACTGAAACTAGCTCTTTTGGAAAAACATTTTTCATTGCACTGCTGCTTTGGGAGGCAGTATAGTGCAGTGGTTTAAGGCTCTGAGCTGCAAACCTGGAGACCTAGGTTTGAATCCCATAGCTCCCACTTGCATACTGTGTGACCCTGAGCAAGTCACTTAACTTCCCTGTGCTCACTCCTGGTTAAACAATAAAAATAAATAAATAAAAAAGTAATGGTCAGTTAATCCCCCTTAAGGGGCATATAGCACTCAGATATGCCTCGTGCAACATTACTGCACTAGAGGTCGATTAACAGACCATTATACGATGACAAGAATAAATGCTGAAACCTGATTGGTAAGCTGAGACCTTGACCTGGGGTGTTATCCCAACACATCATTACGGGTCAAGTCCTAGCACACACAAGACCACATTGAATGTATCCAAGTTTGCCCACACTTGGCATGGCTACTGTGCAGTTTGCCATTACTTAATTTTTAAAAAACATAAATTCCTCCCTCCCATAGTACACAAACCAGCAAAAAATTAAACACAAAAGCCTCATACATTTCACCCAAATCCCCTCCAGTCGGTTTTCTTTGCTGATCTTTGTTTAACAAAACAAACAAGTGAAAGCCATCATTACGATCAGCTCCCCATCCCCCGTGCTGGTAGGTAGTTCCCACTCACAAATGACCTGAACACATTTTTACTGCAAGCATTGTTGTTGAAAATTAAAATAAATAAATAAATAAAAACAAATAGATGATCCAACTAAAAGCTGTCAGCTTGGCTTTACAGCACACCCCTGTCCTGCTTTTCTGCCACGGAAAGCCATCAGCTTGGCTATACAGCACCCCCACTCTCCTGCCACGAAAGCCATCTGCACATCCCTTCCCTGTTGTCCTGCAACTTCATTTAATTTAATTTGTATTGGTTATACTGGAAAGGCATGTGAGCATTGCTACCCATTTACACAAGCGTCCAGTTACATAAAACAATCAAGAGACATGACATAGGCTAAAACATTTAACTTACAGTGAAAGTTAATACAATAGTACATAAAATCAGGATAATACAGACTAAAGGGCAAACCATGAACTAGCCTTGGCGAATTAACAAATACAAAGTGACATTAAAGCATTCAATGAGGGTTTAACAATAATATGACAGTGGGAAACAAAAACATTTAAGTGCAATCTAAAACCTAGCCTAGGTGGATTAACAATACTACAAGTGCTAGAAAGAGAGGGTAAGTGCCACAGCTGAATAACCAGAGAGTGAGGGGGAAAGAGTGCAGAAGAGGAGCCAGATTAGGGCTATGAGCAGGTGCAAGTGAGAGAGAAATGTCTCCTGATATTGTGTTTGAAGGCATTTGTGGAGGGACAGAGTTTTAGTTCCGGAGGGAGAGAGCTGAAGAGCTTGGGTCCCATAAAGGAGAGTGTTTTCTGGCCTTCAGTCATCCAGCAGAAAGGAACAGTGAAAGAAAGAGTGGAAGACAGTCTAGTGGTCCTGGTAGTGGCAGCTGTCTGGAAGAGAGAGGTGAGGCAATCAGGGAGCAGTCCACAGGAGAGTTTGAAGAAGGTGGCCATCTTGCAGTTGAGGTGGGCCGACTGGTGAGGTTGTAAAGGTCACAGTGGTGTGAGTTTAGAGAGACCAGAGGTAAAGCGGATAGCGTTGTGGTAGGAGCTTCGAGGTCTGGAGAAATTTTTGATGGAGAGGCGAGGGAGGGAAATTAGTGAACCATAGTCGAAGACAGGAAGGAGGAAGCTGGATACGAAGAGGGATTTGGATTCCCTGATAAGGTAATGCTTGGGTCTGTGGAGGATACCAAGGCATTGGTGGACTTTTTTGATTGTGAGGCTAGTGTGAGCATCGAAATTGACATGGCTATTCAGGAGTAAGCCAAGGTACTTGAATTCACTGACTCTTTCAGTGGAGTTACCAAGGTTGTCATAATAGGAGAGGTCAAAGCCAAGGGGTTTGTTGGGGCTGGAGAAAACCATGAACTTAATTTTTTTTGAGTTGAGTACAAGACCTTTGGACGTGAACCAGGTGTGAAGTCTGCTGAAATCGAATTGGAGTTTAATGAGAGCGCTGGGGTTTTTGTCCTGACAGAAAAGGCTGCATCATCAGCATAGAGAATGAGTTCGGAGGGGGTGCAGATGTCAGGCAGGGAGTTAACGACCAGAGAGAAGAGAAGAGGGCCCAGGATGGACCCTTGGGGGACACCGTATTTCATAGGGCAGGATTCAAAGAGGACACTGCCAATAATGGAGCAATGGGATCTGCCCGTTAGGTAATCCTTGAACCAGAGGCAGACCTCAGGTGAGAAATGGAGGCCAGCCAGGGTACGGAGGAGGACTTCATGATCAACGAGGTCGAAGGCTTTGGTGAGGTCTACGAATGCAGCACTGGTGTAGAGGCTTTCGTTGCTAGCTTTGTCTGTGGAGTGGGTGAACTTGACAAGGGCAGTTTCGGTATTGTTTCGAGCATGGAACCCATGCTGGGCCTCTGTGAGTAGGTTGTAGTTGGAGAGGAATTCTGTGGTTTGCCTGTGGGCCACTTTCTCTAAAATTTTGGAGAGAGGGGCGAGGAGGGAGATGGGATGGTAGTTGGATACTAGATCCTTGGAACCAGATTTGTGAAGAGGTTTAATAATGGCGCACTTCCATGCTTTCGGGAAGGACCCCATGCAGAGGGAGTAGTTGAGGATTTTAGTAAGAGGGATGACCAGGGAGTCACAGGCAAGACGGAGAATTCTGAAGTCAGTGTTGTCTCTTCCCACTCACTCACATGAAAACTATAACTGCAGTTGGCTTCACTGCAGCCCCTTTCAGTCTGCTCACACTCCTGCTGGCAAGCACACATATTCACTTAACCAGTAGATGAGACGGAGAGATGAAACCAGTGGTGCAAAGACGACAGGAAGGAAAACAGCCAGATTAACAAAGTTATATAAATACACAAAACTAGTCTGTTCAGGGAGGGGGGAGCCTAGTAAGTGAGGGGGGGTACAGAAACTGTCCAAGAAAAACAGAGACAGAACACTAGTACCACCTACAGGACAAATCAGAAATTGTGGACTTTTTTCATTAGTTATACCTGTCCTTACAATAAGTGAGACAAGAATGTGTTTTTTTTTTTTTTTGTTAATTTCTTTATGCTCCCCGGCCCTCATCCACCAATCTCCCCAGCCCCATCACGCTGGCATCCACTGGGACTTACCTAGTTCAGATCTTCCCCCAGGGCTGGGTTGGTGAGGCCCCCCTATAGCCCCACTGGGAACAGAATCCAGAACACTGGGATGTGCCCATATAGCGGGGTGCAGAGCCTGTGGGAGACTGCTATCATCCTTCTGGTTGGCAGTCTTTTCCAGTTTCCTCCCTTGGCATGAAGGAAGTGGCGTGCAATGGTGCCAATGGCAGTGCGAGCACGCTCCCACTTGCAGCACGCTGGGTGTCTGCCCCCCCCACCTCCATTGTGCAGTGTTGGTGCACCAACCTCCAGCCTCTGCTAGGGGCCAGGTTAGCACCAGCCACTGAGCCACTCCCTCCCCGGAGGAGGAGAGCATTCCTTGAGGCACTCAATCCTCCTTCCCCATGGCCAGCCTTATGACTCCCAAGGTCACTTCTGACTTCGGGTTGTTGGCTCTGAAAGTGGTAGCACTACCGCAGTGCTGGCAGGCTGGCGATAAAGATGTATTTTAAAAATAATTTAACCTTTTTTTTTTTTTTTGTTACCAACGAGCTAGTGTGTCACAATACTGCACTCCAGGGGTGTGTGTTGTGCTGGGATATCGTCATATCTTGAGTGTTGAATGCACTCGGCCTGTGGTTTAGTGCCCAACCACCTGAGGCATGACATTATCCCAGCATGACACATACACTGTTGTGCATTATTACTTAACATAACCCTTGCAAGTGCCTTATTGCTTAATTAAGGCAGCTGAGTAGTGAAATAATTCATGTTCTAGCATGTGAATTATTTCTCTGAACATTCTAAAGTGTTGATTATAAGGATTTGGAACCATCACTGAAGCAGGCTGATTGTGCAATATACTTCAGTACAGTACATTACAGTATTATACAGTGCGGTGTAGTACAGTAAGAAATAGCGAAGCACACTCAAACAGATGGGAGTGGTAGGCTGCCTGTAGGGGATATACCGACTACAAAGGCACAGAGTTGGTTTTTATGGCAAAGTGTTTACTTAAGGCCTAGTGCTGCAGAGGTCTGAGACGCTGGTAGTGTCTTACCGCTCACCATGCTGGCAACCTGAGGTCAGTCAGGAACAAACTTGGATTGCCTGGGGTCAGCGGGGGGGGTGGCAGCTCTTCTCTCCTTGACTGGGGTGGTGAGCTGTCCTGGCTCTTGGCTGACACCAGGTGGAGGTGCTGATACAAGGAAGGCTGATGTAAGTCAGGTGGGCTGAAGGGGCTGGCGATTCCGGCGCACTTGCATGCCTCCATGCTCATGCGCTGTCAGAATTTGGTATAGCCTTGGGAGAAAAAACAAAACCAGAAAATGGAAGGGGATTGGGCTCAATGAAACCTTGCCCGAAGTGTCACAGTCTGCTCTGCCACTCCAGGGTGGGGGGATCTGGATGCGAGTCTCTAGAAGTGGGGGATCTGCAGGGGACTGCTTCCCCAGGATGGAGAGGCAGCAGGCCAGCTAAGGATATCCTGGGACAGGGCTGATCAGCCGCCTGGTCAGCAGAGGAAGAAAAAGAACCTTGATTTGGGGGGGGGGGAGTTACTTAAAGTGCAGAAGTTCAACAAACTTCATGGTCATTTGATGTGGACCGTCAAAGCCACTTCACATTAACTGGAATGCAGAATCTGCATATACAAAGAGTGCTAAGTGCCCAGTACAAAGTGCGTGTCTACAGAAATAGGTTACATAGCAGCTTACTTTAGAAACACACAGAGGCCTGATATGCTCCCAGATCCAAATAACCATTTCCTTGTAACAAGGCCTCATTTTTCCTGTATTTCCCCCATAGAGGCAGACTCAAATCTCTATAGATTTTTCCATTAGCCACTGGCTCCTTATTTATGACTTTGTTCTTTATTTAATATGTCAGCAGCTTTTTCTCAGGAAAGGAGCTCTGATTTGCTGTTGGGTAATAATCTTATACGTCAAGATGGCCTTGATTTATGTGGCATCCATAAGGCATAATGGGGAGAATTTATTACATTTATTGAATTTTTTTGACCGGGTAGGCCTACTGAGACTAGAAATCCTTTTTCAGGGGCGACCGGGGTTGGGGGTTCGAAATCTTTGGAGGAATTGCACGTTTTTTGCAGTTTTAGGGCAGTAATATACTTGGTTTAAGGGTGTTATGTTTTGTAGGAAGATTTCCTTTCGTTTCAGTTTTATGACTTCGAATGTTTTCAATTGTGCACTACCTTCCTTTAATGTGTTGGGCAGTAAAATTGTCCATTTCTTGTTTCTTCTTTTTGGTTTCTTATCTCTGATCATACGATGTAATATGTACCGGATTATTTTGCTTTTGTTTTTTCTTATTTGTATTGTATAATATCTTTGTAAATAAATAAAAAAAAAAAATCACCTATTCTTTTCAAGAAGTTCCATGGGATCTTTAATGTCCACCTGAACAGACAGAAAAGACAGCACCTCAGGAGTTAAGTGCCCCCTCCTCATGCTGCACTACAGTGTCAGTATTTGAATTTAACTCACGTGCCTGGTGTGGGGATAGAACCCACAGTTTCTGATCTTCCAGCCTCAGAGACCAGTGTGCAACCTGCTGAGCCACAGACTCTATGAGAGATGACATATGATATATGAATATATGAAATAACAAAACATCATACTCATTATGTCATGAACTAAATTAATAACCACAAGTTGGATAATCTTTCAAAAGACAATAGTAATGCCTGTAAACAAATTTATTTCATACACAGATTACATTTTTTTTATATTTCATTTGTTAGTTTTTACACACATTCTCACAGACCTTTTTGAATGAGTTACATAAATGTTATTTTCTTCAAGGCCCTGACCGAGCAACTCAGTAAATACACACTCAGTACATCATATTATAAAATGACAAAAAAAAAAAGAAATTGTCTTCTGTTTCCAGTTGTTTGATCAGGACCTTTTACAAATGGTATAGATATATACCAGTATCTTGCAAGCTTCCCAGGAAGAGCTCTAACATTTCAGGAATAATAGGAGGCGATAGCAACGTGTACAAGGGTTCAGAGTAAGAGGGGAGGGTAAAAAAGTCTAGTTGGCCGAGCGGGGGGTCATGGAGAAAGCAAGAAGAAAAAGAACCACCTTTAGAAGGTATAAGAGAACAGGGAGGGGGGTGGACAGAGAGAAATACCTGAACGAGTCAAGGGAGGTGAAAAGGGCAGTCAGGGCAGCCAAGGCATCCCAGGAACTCAGGCTAGCACAGGGCGTTAAATAAGGAGAGAAGGACTTCTTCAGGTACATCAGGGAGAAATGGTGCTACAGAGACCAAGTTGTGAGGATTACAAATGGGAGGGGCTTGGTGGACACAAGGGAAGAACAGGCAGAAGCTTTAAATGAGTACTTCTGCTCTGCATTTACCAAAGAGAAAGGGGGGCGGTACCCAGGGGGTTTGAGGGGTTGTCACAGGGGTGGGGGGTGAGGAGACAGGGAAATACCAGTGGGCAGGGTACTGGTGCTTGAGGGCACTGAGGGTGGACATATCAGATGACCTAAATGTGGGCAAGCAATGTGAGAAGGCAGTAAGGAAGGCTGGGGGGATACTGGGATGCATAGGAAGAGGCATCAATAGTAGAAAACAGGAAGTTGTTATCCCTCTGTACAGACAGTTGGTGAGACCCCATCTGGAGTACTGTGTGCAGTTCTGGAGACCCCATCTCCGCAAAGACATGGACAGAGTGGAGGCTGTCCAGAGGAGGGCAACCAAAATGGTGCAGGGTCTGCACCAGAAGACATACGAAGAAAGACTAAAGGAGCTTAATATGTATACTCTTGAGGAAAGAAGGGAGAGAGGGGACATGATAGAAACTTTCAAGTACCTCAAGGGAATTAACAAAGTCCAAGAGGGTAGCATCTTCCAGAAAAAGAGATGTGCAAGAACAAGGGGGCACAATTTGAAGATAGAGGGGGAACGGCTCAGGGGTAATGTGAGGAAGTATTTTTTCACTGAGAGGGTTGTGGATGCATGGAACAGCCTCCCTGAGGAGGTCATGGAGTCAAGAACAGTGGGGGACTTCAAGAATGCATGGGACAGGCATAAGGCAGTCCTAGGGGCGGGTAAGAGGAAGTAAGCTGTTGGTTAATTAGGATCTGCAGCTTATCTGTTAGGTAGGAAAATGGGCAGACTAGGCGGGCCAAGCGGTCCTTATCTGCCGTCAAATTCTATGTTTCTATGTTAAGGCATTGTGTCCGGATGGCATACACCCCAGGGTGCTAAGGGAGCTGGCAGATGTCCCGGCTGAACCACTTGCAGACCTGTTCAATGCCTCTCTGGACTCGGGGTGTGTACCGCAGGACTGGAGAATGACCTACATGGTGCACCTTTACAAGAGTGGCCCCAAGGATGAGCCAGGGAACAACAGACCAGTAAACCTCACATCCATCATGGGAAAGCTGAAGGAAGCAATCTTGAAGGAGAGGCTGGTTTCCCTCCTGGAGGCTAATGGGACAGCAGGCAGCATGGGTTTCTCTCAGGCAGGTCCTGTCAGACTATCCTGATGAAGTACTATGATTGAATAATCAGGTAATTAGACAAGGGCCATGTAGTGGATGTCCTGTATCTGGACTTCAGTAAGGCATTCAATTCGGTGCTGCATGGGAGGCTAGATAGTAAGCTGGAGGGCACCGGGGCTAGGGCAAAGCTGGTGGGATGGGTAGTGAACTGGCTGAATGGGAGACAGCAGAGGGTGGTGTTCGGAGGGCAGTGACAAGCGGGGTGAGACAGGGCTCAGTGCTGGGGCCAGTGTTGTTTGGGATCTTCATAGCAGGCATTTTAATAGGCATCGAGAGCAAGATCAGCCTGTTTGCAGTTGACAACAAGATGGGATCAGTAGTGGAAGACCTAGAGGGGTGGAAGGGGTTGCAGGATGATCTGGTGAAATTGGAGGCCTGGTCAGACACTTGACAACTGGGGTTCAGTGCTAAGAAATGCAAGGTGGATAGGTTCAGGAGGGAAATGAGGAGACATTTTTTCATGGAGAGGGTGGTGGCAGGTAGGACCGCATTACCAGAGGAAGTGGTATCCTGTAATACAGTGAGTTGCTTCAAAAGAGGATGGGACAAGGTAAGGGGAGGGGAGGAGGGAGGGGCAGCTGTAGTATAAGAGCTGCTAGCTGCACATTCGAGCAGACTCGATAGACCGTAGGACCTTTATCTGCAGGCAGGTTCGTGTGTTAATATGTTCGTACATGAAACCTCCAAAAATACAAACATAATAACAAGAATAATTTTCCTCCTAATAAATGGTATGATCTCTTTCATTCTCAAACATAGCACTTTATATCACTGTTTTGGGAGAAAAAAGCACATTAACACATACCCCTAACTACATTATTCTCAGACCTCAAATTTATCTATAGAAATTATGTAAGATTACATTACTAGTAAATTAAAATAGTACTATTCAGACTTTCTTACTGTATAGATTGCTCATTCCAACCACAAACAATACATTAATGTTCCACTTGCTAGAGTCGGTGGCCCAAAACACAAGAAAAATTCACATTGTGCTCGAAATCAAGAGAACAGGTTACTACTGTATATTAATAAATCTCAAGTTTACATTTCAGAATGCATGATAGTTTGTCAAAATATCCTAAATAGGTCACAGATCTTCAAAAAACTCACTTAAAAATAGTCACGTGTAATGAACCTGTCTTAACTAAGATCGGACCCTGTCTTTGCCCTCATCTGGCCTCTCTATATTTTTCCCTTTCTACTGTAGCTTTGGTCAGGTTGTAAATGTGTGCACTTATACCTGTCCTTATTATGTTGATTGCGCGCATGCGCAAGAAACATATTGCGGCAGCTTGCTCCAGAAGCAGGTTGTCGAGGTGTGGCACTGTAGTGGCCAATGCCCCCACTGCCTTTTAAGGCATGGCCCCTATTCCCCAATGCTGTGGCATGCTGCTGCTGATACTAGTTCAGCCAGCGTGCCACAATCTTGAAAAGTTTCAGCCGCTGCAATCAGGGGCTGCATCGTCATTGCAGAGTCATCCGCTGCGATGAGGGAGCGACCCGTCATTGCAGGGCGGTCCCTTGCATTCCCCTAATCCAGTCTGCCAACAGGGAGCCCAGTCCCCGACAGTTTCTTTTACTGTGTGCCGAGAGGGTGCCCAATCCCCCTCGGCATCTTGTTCTCCCCTTTCTTTCTTTGCTGATGGGGTGCCCAATCCCTTAACATGTCCATCCCATTTCTTGTGTGCCGGTGCCAGTCCTCCTCGGCTCATGAGCTCAAGTATGTGTCCAATGGGGTGCCCAATCCCCCATCGGCTCCAGTGCCCCCACCCCCAAAACACTGGGTGGCATGCTGGGAGCCACCCCAGCATGCCAGAAATCTCTGCACAAAGAAAAAAAAAGTCCCTTGATGTCTATTTTTGTTTACACCCTGAAGAAGAAGAAAACGGTCCCTAGCTGTCTGCGCCCCCTCCCCAACACGTGCTCCACCCACCTGATACCCCACTTCCCACACACCCTCCCACACTTACCCTCCTGGAGCCCGGCGATGATCTTCGTTGGACCGAACATGTCTGCACTCTTCAAAGCTGACCGCGAACTGAGGAAATGCCGGTAAGCTGTATAATGGCATAAATAGGGTTTTTTCAACTTTGGTGCATATCTCAGGCATTTTTTTGAATTTTGGCACCAAATTTTCAACGTGGGGTTTTTGGGACCCCTTCTAATGAATTCAGCCACTGTCATGTCATTATTCAGCCCCGGAAGATGATTTCTCGGTCACTCTGCTGAATCACCTTTTGGGACCGATTAACAAAACGACAGTGCCAGTGTTCAAGAGGTGGGCTCTCAAAAACTATATTTGCAAAATTTAGTGGAAAAAAATCCAAAAAAATTACTTTACTGGCGTGCATTGCACAGTTGCTACGCTGCGTAACCTGAGACGTGCAATATTTTAACGCGATTTTTAACATTGCCATTTTCACACCTCTTTATGAACAGTACAGCTGTCATTGTTCCCATATTGGCCAAAATGTGTTTTCGCCTTTCGGCGTAGAATAGCGTGTTTGCTGTGGGAAATCCGTGTTCGGTACAGATTAAGAAAAATACAGTGACACTGTTCATGAGCAGAGGTCCTAAAATGCCTGTGTTGAAAATTTAGTGATGATAGTCCATCAAATAACTGTTACAAATGTGCGTTGCACATTTCCCACGCACCCTTGTAACTTTGCAGATTTGTAATATTGTCATACCAGATTTTCAACACTGGCCTTTTTTCATAGCTCCTTATGAACGGTATAGCTGTCATTTTTCACATCTTGACCGAAACGTGTTTTTGCACTTCCGGCGCAGAATAGTGCGGTTGCTGTGGGAAATCAGTGTTCGGGACAGATTAAGAAAATAGCGGTGACACTGTTTATGGCAGAGGTCCTAAAATCCTTATGTTGAAAATTTGGTGACCGAAGTCCATAAAATGACTGTGTTACAAGCGTGCATTGAACTGTTTCCACGCACCCTTGTAACTTCGCAAATTTGGAACATTTTCACACCACATTTTCAACACTGGCATTTTTTCACACTGCTTTATGAACAGTACAGCTGTCATTTTTCACATCCTGGCCGAAATATGTTTTTGCACTTCTGGCGCAGAATAGCATGGTCACTATGGGAAATCAGTGTTTGGAACAGATTAAGATCGAGCGAGTGAGAGAGGGGAGTGACCGAGTTCAACTGAGCTCTGTCAGGACTGCTGCAGATTTCTCTGTGGGCAGAAAAAGACCCCAATGCAGGAGCCCAGTACAAAACGGCAGCCTGCAGTGCCGGGAGAAACGGAACGAGAGAGCGAGTGAGGGAGGGAGAGTGAGCGAGCGAGCTCAACAGAGCTTTGTTGGGACTGCTGTGGATTTCTTTGTGGGCAGAAAAAGGCGTTAATGCAGGCAAGGGCCCAGTACAAAAGGGCAGCCTGCAGTGGTGGGAGAAGCAGAACGAGCGAATGAGAGGGGGGAGTGAGTGAGCTCAATGGAGCTCTATCAGGACTGCTACAGATTTCTTTGTGGGTAGAAAAAGTGCCAACATAGGCAGGAGCCCATTACAAAAGGACAGCCTGCAGCACCGGGAGAAACTGAATGAGTTAGTGAGAGAACGGGAGTGAGCAAGCTCAACGGAGCTCTGTTGGGACTGCTGTGAACTTCTTTGTGGGCAGAAAAAGGCGCCAACACAGGGAAGAGCCCCATACAAAAGGGCAACCTTCAGCACCAGGAGAAACACAATGGGTGAGCGAGCTCAACAGAGCTATGTCAGGACTGCTGCGGATTTCTTTGTGGGCAGAAAAAGGCGCCAACACAAGCAGGAGCCCAGTACAAAAGGGCAGCCATATTTGAGTTGAAGCTGTCCCCAGGTTTACTGCAGGAGAGGCAGGGCAGGCACTGCTCAAGCATGCACCGAGGGGAGAAAGAAACCTCATTTACTGTTGCATGTTGGCGGGGGACACTGTGGAAGTAGTGAGGGGGAGGTTTGAGTTCTTGGGCATGCAGTGTGAGGAGGTGGAGAAGTCGGTGGCATTCTGGGAGGTACTGCCGGTACCATGTGCAAGCATGGAGAGGAAAGGTAAGCTTGAGGAGTTCTAGTGGCTGAGGGATTGGTACAACACCAAACATTATGGGTTACTGACTAACTGGGGTAGGACCGTTGGGCGATACTGACTTGTACATGGGGGAGAGGGTACACTGGAGCAGGAAGAGGAGGGGCATATTAAAGGCAACATTGCTGCCGGGCCACTGGCACTGAGGGTTGAGGTGCTGGACGCCACACCTCGTGCCACACTGGTGACCAGTGTTCAGATGCAAACCTGGCCTGCCAGGTGTTGGCAAGGGAGGCATAGGATTGAGCATCCAGAGGACTGCTCTCCTCTCCTGGGGTGGGATTCAGGGACCCACCGCTCTGTAGCGGCCCCTGGTGATGACCGTGGGTGCTACTATAGTGGTGTAGTAAAAGGTGGCGGACTGTGGCAGACATTGGCACACTGTGCCTAAGCGTCATTGCATGGCCACACTCCGAAAAAGGGAGAAAAGTGGAAAATGTACTACGGTCAGGCAGCATAAGCTTCTGACCCCCCTGCCCGCCCCGAATGTCGACTTCTCAACCGGGTCCTGCTCCGATGGGTCGACCTGGGAAGCTCCTCACCACCCCACCACAGGGGTAATCTGTGGAGGTGAGCAGGTCGGGCTGATGTCGAGGGCAGGGCTGGGGGGGGGGTCGGTTGGGATGACCAAGCCGACCGTAGCCCAGTGAGAAAATATGTAAAAAAGAAAAAAAGGCAGAATTAGAAAGGTGTATCTCTACTAAGATGGATTTAAACAAATGGCGGGGGTTGGGGTGGCCAAAAGACTGAAGTTGGTAGAGAGGTCCGGACAGGGGAGCCTGATATAGTTAAAGGCAGAGGTGTAGTAACTCTGGAGGGGGGCGGGCAGAGTGGTCTGAGTGTAATACAGAAGGCACCACCAGCCGGTAAGAATAAGGAGGAGAAAGAGTGCGGACTACCAGGAGGATGGACACAGGCCAAGGAGAAGAGTGAGGAGAAGGAGGGGTACGGGTGGAAGGTGGTCGGCCTACATGGATAGAGAACTGGTTACAGGGGAAGGTGTAGAGGGCAGTGGTACTGGGTTAGCTTTCAGCACCTACAGCAGTGATAAGTGGGGTGCCACAGGGCTCAGTGCTTGGCCCAGTGCTATTTAGGCTCTTTATCTCTGATATAGCACACGGAGTGGGGAGCAGGGTTAGTATGTTCACATGTTATACCAAATCAAAAGCAAATAGTTATGGTAGCAGAGCCCCCCCCACTCACACACACACACACACACACGCATATACACTCCCCGAAAGGCTGCTTACCAGCCTGCAATTCATTCAAATCGGTTCCATTTTCTTACTTACTTACTTGGGGTCCAATGCCAACAAGTGTAAAATCATGTACCTAGGGCATAGGAACCCCGCTGCTGGGTATAGGATGGGGGGAGGTACTGATACTCATGAGACATGAAAAGGTCCTTGAGGTTATTATATCAGAGGACCTCAAGATGGCAGTACAGTGTGACAAGGCTATGGGCAGGGCAAATTGGATTCTGCGGTGCATAAGGTGTGGCATCTCCAGTAGGAGGAGGAGGGAGCTGTGCTACCATTGTATCACTCCCTGGTATACCCCCAGCAGGAGTACTGTGTCCAGTTTTAGAGTCCACACTTCAGAAAGGACATAAGGTGGAGGTTTCCCAGAGGAGGGCAACTAAAATGGTTCAGAATTTTCACAGGAATCCCTGCAAGTATAGGCTAAAGCATCTCAACATGTACACTCTGGAAGAGAGGAGGGCCAGAGGGGACATGATCAAGACCTACAAAGTACCTCACAGGGGTAAAAGAGGGTACAATTGGGGAGTTTCCTTCAAATGAGGATGAGTACCCAAACCAAGGGACATACAAAGAAGCTGGGGGCATTCAGGATAGATGTGAAGAAATATTTCTTTACTGAAAGGGTGGTAGACGCCTTGAACAGACTGCCAGGAGAAGTGGTGGAAGTGAAAATGGTAGGGGGCATGAAGCATGCATGGGATAAATATAGGGGCATATTAGAAAAAGGGGAAGGAGGGGGTCAACAGAGATCAATAGGGCTATGGAAGTGGAGTAGGTTCAAGTTAATTGCAGGAAAAATCCATTAACCAAGCTCATTCACAAGGAGGTCCTGATGGACGCAGGCAGAATAAGACATACAGTAACATATACAGGCACAGGTTATAAGTAGGTAGAGAACACTTGGGCAGACTGGGTGGGCTGAGCGGTCCTTTTCTGCTGACAAATTCTATGTTTCTATGGCATCATGTGTTATGTGGAGTACAGAGTTGAGCATGGGGCTAAAGATTAGCTGCCGCCCCTTTAACTAGGAACAGTAATGGGCAGCCAGCTATGGTCACATGTTATGCTAATTAGTGTCCAGCTGGGGCTAGGGAAGGGCAAATTCCTTTGTCCTCTGTCAGTCTAGGATGTTCCCTGTGCTGATGAGATGTGCTTTCCTAAGCTCCTAAATAAACCTTATCTTGTTCATCATTTTATGCGTCCGACTCAGTTCGTTCGGTACCTAGTGACTCCTGCAGCAGAAGCACCAGATAGGAAAGCAGAATACCAGGAGGTAAGCGGTCCTAATGGCAGACCAAATACCAAAACACCACATATGGTGGAGAATGCGGCCCTTCCTCTTCTGCCCAGACCCCCATCTCGCATGCTCTGCATCATTGGGTACCCCAGAGTCATCACCCAAGTGTGCCTGAACTGTATGCATGCTCAGAAAGAATAAACTTGGCAGCAGGGAAGAAAATTAAAACTGAACTGTTCTATGTTAAAGTAAGCCTCTTGCATTCTGCCTCAGCATATATAATTCTCTTTGCATATAACTGTGCTCCAAATTAGGACACTGTCTGTGCAACTAAGGTACAAAGTTCTTTTATGGCTCCACCATCCTCATGGAGCTGCATGCTACAAACCTTGGCAGGCTTCTGCAAACTCCATGTCTAGAAAGCACACCAAAATCTAAAACTTGGCTCCCAGCCAGCAAAAGCACAGAATATACACTGCAATCCCTGCCCAACTGCCCTCTGCTGCAGGGATCAGCCACCAAACTATAAAACCAGCAAAGCAGCAACAACATTTGAAAGTATTTTTTCAGATGCTGTCTCTGGATTGTAGCGCCAGCAAATGCAAATTGCTGGCCTGAGCACCACGGGTTGGGGACTGCCTGTTCATTAACTCTTAAACCAGAGACATATAGCTTTCTGTTATTTTAAGTTGAGGTGCCTTCCAATACACAGACATTTGTTTTGCCAGTTCTGCCTGAAGAAAGTATTCGAGGCTTCTAAATCTTGAAGAGAGCAATAAATCTCTCAACACAAATACTTTGGATAGCCTGGGTGGGAGTCACTCAGCCAAACCAAAGCCTGCCATTTATCTTTTGAACAGACTGCAGAGTGGCCATCTTGCATTCTTTCATTTGACCTGAGATAAGCCACTGCCTACAACTACAAAACAGGAAGCAACCTTTCCCCCCTGTTGGCAGCCATATTGGGAATGTCAAATTAGCCAAGAAGCCTATGTTACAGGTCCAGTGGCCATCTTTGTGAGGGGCATCAGCTTGTTAAAAATGACCTCACTCCATGAGAAGCAACAGCAGCCATGGTTATGAGGGGCACCCATAGAAATGAATGGACACTGCAACAAATAGCTGCATCTTCCAAAAGAAAAGTTTATTTCAATAACAGATAACACCAAACTAGAGTGGCAGTTGTTTATTGAGACATCCCTTGCTGAAAATTGCTTACATATAACTGTACTTGTGTACAAAAAAAAACTTCTTATTCTGTCAACTAATCATTTCTTCCAAGGTATCTCCTTCTCTCCATGACAACCACTCCTACTCATCCCTACGATCTTCATTCAGGGCCACGCAGCCCCTCTCCAACCATGTCTTCCAAGGACACCAACACCCCAAGCACTGTCAGCTCTGGGGCTCCACCTTCACCTACCTCAAGAGCATGGGGTCTCAAGATTGAAACTATGCTGCATAACAGCCTGTCATCCATTTCAGCCCAAGGGACACCCACTATACAGGCCATCCAGGATGACCTCGCCTACCTTAAAGCTATTTCCACACACTCAATGGTCCACTCCAGCTTGCAGCCAGTACCATTCTCAGCACTACCTCATGAAGATGCTGTTGCCTGGCTCGAGCAATTTCAGGCTTGGATCTTCTTCAATGGTTGTACGGATTCCTTGTGAATTTCCAACGCTGTATGCTTGCTGCTGAGAGGGACGGCCATATCGTGGTTCAATGCCCTCCAGACCAGACGAGAGGGAACAATGTCCCCCTGTATACCACCTTCAAGGACTATTTCTTACAAGCTCATCCACCCTGGTTGTTAGAACAGCAACTATGGGAGCGCACTATGCAACCCTCCAAATCAATGGAAGCATTTATAGTGGACATTGAATCACGGTGCAAACGTCTACAAAAATCAGAAAAAGACCAGATTACAGCATTTGTCTGGGGCCTGCCTCCACAATTTTGTACCTACGTTATCCAACAAAAGCCAACCACCTGGCTAGACACGATCCAAGCGGCTGGTTAGCCCAAGAGTCTATTTCCATGCTTCGGCCTACCACTTTTAAGGACCCACAGTCCTCACAGTTGGCTGCACTTGCTACTTGCGTCCAACAGCAACAAAAAATGATTGACCAGCTCATTTCAACTGTCAACAGCATACATTACCCCACTACAGCTCCCACTGCAACTCCTGTTAATGCCCTACAGCCACCTCCACAGCGACCTGAGCCACCTCCATCTTCACGGGAGCCAGTGACCTGTCAGTGGTGCGGGCTCAGTGGTCACACCGATGCAGTATGCCGCAAACTGCAAAACTTTCATAGGACTCAAGACAGCCACAGGCATCCGCTGCGGCACAATCAGCAATATGCTAGCAACTATTCACAGGACCAGGGAAACGAGCACTGCCCAACAAACTAGGGGCTCTTGTTGGGCAGGAAAATGAAGCAACTGACTGCCACATTGACTCACATAACACAAACAAACAGGACCCTCTAGCTGCTAAGTCAGGCACAATGTCACCTAAAGGAGCCAAAGTTCCTGTCATCAGATCACCCCTCCTTGCAAACTACATCCCCGTCACTATTGGCAATTGGTCCAAGCATGCCTTGGTCAACTCTAGAGCAGAAATCTCTGTGATCCACAGCAGTGTCGTAGACAATCCAGCTATTCGCCATATACCTACTGTTGTCCAGCCAACCTAAAATACATCATCACTGCAAGCACTGCTACCGTACCCTTCACTGGTGTGATCCATCTCAAGCTCCACTTCGGCTCACAGCAAGCTACGGTTAAATTCTACTTCGTGCCTGAACTTCAAACAGACGTGATCCTTGGCCTGGACTTTCTCAAGGCACACAAAGCCATACTGGACTTTGCCTCAACCAAACTGTCACTCGATCCCTGGAGGCAACTCGCAGCTATAGACTCAGTCACTGTACCTCCTAAGTCAGAGATGGTTTTGATTGCCAAGATTCGAGGAGACCCCCTTCCCCAAGGTGTTGTTGGCAATGTCACAGGATCCCAAGCTTTGCACTCCTCAGGTCTCCTTAAAGGGAACACCCTGTCTGCTGTGCACGACGATTCAGTATTCCAAAAGTGCTGCAACTTCATGGATGAACCAGTGGTCATCTCCAAGGGTGCCAGTATCGGGAAGTTTGTTTGTCTGTCTTCAGGGGGTCAGCTTCAGCTTCTACGCGAGCCTCAGCCTGGTTCCATTAACAGTCATCCTGTCAGTACCATCACAGCATCCCCCACTTCACAAGAAATGCACATGCCCTTCAGCCAGCGTCTCTCGGCCTCAAAGCTCCCAGCCTGTCCCACAGAGAAACAGCAACTTCTGGAGTTCCTGGAAACCTACTCAGATGTCTTTGTCGGCCCTGATAATAAGCTTGGATGCTGTGATACCCTGCAACACACCATTGAGGTGCAGCCCAACCAAAAGCCAATTCGTCAGTGAACCTACAAAGTGGGACATAAACAAAAGCAAATCCTAGAGAACTTAATCACGGACATGCTCGAACAGGACATTATTGAGGAATCCACCAGTTCCTGGGGTGCACCTTGCTTGCTGGTAGTCAAGAAGGACAAAGGGTATCTGTTTGTGGTGGACTACAGAAATCTCAATGCCCTCATGGTACAGGATGCCCATCCCTTATCCACCACAGAGGATGCCTTAGAGAGCCTCGGTGCGGCCAGCCCAGCCTACTTCACCACTCTAGCTCTCCAGAGTGGATTCTACCAAGTTACTATTGATCCAGCTTGACGTCCGTACACAGCCTGGTGCTGCCACTTGGGGCTCTTCCAGTTCAAATGTCTGTCTATGGGACTTCGGAACAGCCCAGCCACCTTTCAACACGTCATGGAGGCTGTGTTGCGTGGACTGTCTTGGAAATCTTGCCTAGTGTATCTCGATGATGTTATTGTCTTCAGCAGAACTTTCCAAGAACACCTCCAGCATCTCAAAGAGGTGTTCGAACGTCTCAGGCAAGCCAACCTCAAACTCTGTCCAGAGAAATATTGCCTCGCTCAGCATCAAATCCATTACCTGAGACATGTGGTCAGTTCGCACGGCATCTTGCCAGACCCAGATAAGCTTTCTGCAGTAAAAGACTGTCCAGAACCCACAAACCTCAAAGACTTTAGAGCTTTCCTAGGTTTGTCTGGCTACTACAGAAAATTCATTTGCAATTATGCTAACATTGTAGCTCCCTTGTACGCTCTCACAAAAAGGGGATGCGACTACATAGGGACTTCTGATTGCAAAGAGGCCTTTGAAACTTTGAAAGACAAACTTATTTCTTGCCCAGTTTTGGCCTATCCCTGCTTTGACCAGCCATTCAGGCTTTACACAGATGCTAGCTCCTTTGCAGTGGACGCTGTACTGTGTCAAATCTAAGATGGAACAGAACGAGTTGCTTTCTATGCAGGGCGCTCTGTTTCTTCAGCTGAGCAAAACTACAGCATCACAGAAAATGAATGCCTAGTTGTGGTCTTTGCTGTAAAGAAGTTTGACTGCTACCTTCACTACTCCTCCTTCACAGCCATCGAGGATCACTCAGCCCTCAGACGGTTATTCGAAATGAAGGAACCAGTAGGAAAGTTTGCCTGATAGGTTGCCATACTGCAAGGCTACAATTTTGAAATCCAATACCGACCAGGTCGAGTTCACTCCAATGCCGATGCTGTAAGCCGGAGACGATATCCCTCGGTAGCAACCTCTCCTGACGAAGCCTGCCTACAAGCTCTCTCCTTCTGCTCCACAGATGAGCTCCCTGTGGGCACTCCTACAGCACCTCGTCACTTTGCTGCTCCCAAATGCTTCTACAGAAAAAAGTACCAATCCTCAACTATTGCAAGCAGCTGAAGAGCTTCTTACAACCTCCAGCACCGATATCTCTCTGGCCATGATTAAACTTCAACAAAGAACTGATCCTCAGTTTACAGACATCATCACTTATCTTGAGTCTGGAACTTTAACGCAACAAAAGGAACACCGCCAGGATGTACAGTTCTTTGCGTCACAGTATTTTCTCCATGACGGAGAGCTTTTTCACATTTGTACCAAGGAGGGCAAGGTCCATCGCACAGACAGAACTCGTGTACAGTTAGCTGTGCCGGCCTCTCTAGTCTCTGAAGTTCTTCAATCCACTCATGCCTCTCCACTTTGTGGAGATCATATGGGTATTCACAGAACTCTCGAAAAGACAAGGCTCCACTTCTTCTGGCCTCACATGAACAAGGACATTGTCCATTTTGTAAAATCCTGCCAGCCCTGTTCCCAAAGAAAGCCTCCCGCCAAACCAACCAAGGCACACAGCATTCCAATGGCTGTAGCCACAGAACCCTTCCAAAGAGTCAGCACAGATATTCGTAGGCCCTGCCTACCTTCCCTGACTCCAGCAACAAGTACATTCTTGTCTTTGTGGACTACCTAACTAAACACTTGGAACTGATCCCATCAAAAGACATTAAAGCTGCTACAGTGGCAAGTGCCTTCCTCAATACAGTCATTTGCCGTCACGGTACCCCAGCGTACCTGCATTCAGACAGAGGCACTAACTACCTCTCATCTATTGTGTGAGAAACCTGCAAACTTCTCAACATCAAAAAGAGTCATACAACCAGTTACCATCCACAGTGCAGTGGATAAAGTGAGAGAATGATGTCGACCATTCTTAACACACTATCCAAGTACCTGAATGAGACTCATGGCACTTGGGATCGTTTTGTTCCCTTCATTCAGTTTGCATACAACTCCAGCCCTTGTGTCGACAGCACAGAGTACACCCTGTTTTTCCTAGTCCATGGACGTCACCCAAGAACACCTCTGGACGAAGATCTCTCATTGCTAGAGGTCCCAAAGTCAGCTTTCTCCTTCATCATCCCAATGTTGGAACAGCTTGAACTTGCGAGACGGGTTGCTATTGACACCCTGGGACAGAGAAAAATGGCAATGCAAAAAATGTCTGCAGCCAAGTGTCACGATCCTTCATTTTCTGTGGGAGACATCGTATATTTGTATCGACCTGTCCTTGTTCCAGGCACCACCAGAAAACTGCTTCGCCCCTGGACTGGGCCATTTTACATTGTGGAAAAGCTTCCCCCAGTTCATGTTCACTTGCGCTGAAAGTCAGATGGGAAGCTGGTACACAATAAAATTCACGTTAACAGGTTGAAGCATGGGTACTTGCATGATTCCCTCCCTGATAATCCCAGTCCCCCAAGTAATGAAGATTCTTTGGAACCTGCAATCCTTTCAGAAACTGAACTTCCTGCTGACAACTTGACAACTGTTCCACCAGCACCTCATGGTACTGACACTTATCAGCCAGATCCCGTTCTTCCTGCCCAATCAGATGAACTTTCTGTAACTTCTCAGCCTCTTGCATCTTCTCAGGACTCTCTTATGCCCCAAACAGTATATCAGATCAAGAAGATTCTACGCAAAAAGTACATCAATGGATCTTGGTCATACCGTGTTAAATGGTGTGGGTATAACAGTGCTCACAACTCATGGGTCCCCTTATCTGACTTGACCACATTCTGTCAAGAACTAGTTCAAGCCACCCACTCAGCAATCCCAGCTGACCGTAAAAGCCGCAGAATCCAGTGAACTTATTATTTGAACTCAGTGCGGTGATTCTGTTAATTCTTTGTCTTAATCTGCAAATTGCTTCTCAATTCTTGTATGATCTTACATTTTTTTCTCTTCTAAATTTTAGCGTTTTCAATCAATCAACTAATCAATCATGTTCTAGTAATGTCTCTACAATACTGTTAAATGTTATCTTACTGTTAGTAAGGTTTTGCTACTCTCTGTTGTTGTTCATGCATAACGATGTCTTTAATTGTTCAAGTGGTACTCACATTTACAATACCCGGGGTGATGTGGAGTACAGAGTTGAACATGGGGCTAAAGATTAGCTGCCGTCCCTTTAACTAGGAACAGTAATGGGCAGCCAGCTACGGGCACATGTTATGCTAACTAGTGTCCAGCTGGGGCCAGGGAAGGGCAAATCCCTTTGTCCTCTGTCAGTCTAGGATGTTCCCTGTGCTGATGAGATGTGCCTTCCTAAGCTCCTAAATAAACCTTATCTTGTTCATCATCTTATGTGTCCGACTCAGTTTGTTCGATACCTAGTGACTCCTGCAGCAGAAGCACCAGATGGGAAAGCAGAATACCAGGAGGTAAGCAGTCCTAGTGGCAGACCAAATACCAAAACGCCACAGTTAATTCAGGCGTAGTGTTTATTCAAAGTTGGACCTACCATACATCCAGATGTAAGGTACAATAAATTACCGAATTAGATGCAGCCCACTTACAGTACAATAAACAGAACCCCAGTGCTTTGAGAAGCCTTTACTCTTCATAAGGCTGCTTAAAGAGCTGGGGTTCTATTTGAAGTGTCCACACCAGTATGCTGATCTTGAAATCGATGCCGCATCTGAATGAGTACTTGATTCTTCCTCACTCCATTTCTTCCCCACTTTGAAAACTGCTTGTCCTGAGTTCATTTTGGGCTGGCAGTGCCTCGCCTGTGTTGAAAGATGACCAATAAGCGGCACTGAAAGACGTCAGTCTTCACAGACTGCAAGGGCAGCTGCTCACGGACAGACATAAGGCGATTCTACTGGGGGGGTAGGAGGAAGTAAGCTGTTGATTAACTAGAATCTGCAGCTTATCCATCAGGCAGGGAAATGGGCAGACTAGGTGGGCCAAGCGGTCCTTATCTGCCTTCAAATTCTATGTTTCTTACCCACCATCTTAGCAAGAAGAAGACTGCAGCTGTGGTCACTGATGACTGTTGGGGTGTGGGGATGGAGGGACCAAAGGGGACAGACCTAAGGAGATAAAATTATAATAAAAATTGTGAGACCTTCACCAGCTTTCCAAAATGCTTACCAGTAAAAGAACACTCCATGAAGTGTTTCAAATGGCAACACAAGGTGGTGAGCCCTCTGTCTGCCATCTGACACCAGACATCAACCAGCATAAAATTGCCTAAAGAAGGCAGTGTGGTCATGTGGTTACTGAAATACTGGAGATTACAGATTTATAAGAACATAGAGAATAATGGATAAGCAAGTGTGTGTTATGGATTTTTTTTACACACCCAAGGTGTGTGATGATCCATAAACCTCGAGAAATGACTAGGAGTTTACATTCATCACACACTGAGGTTGTGTAAAAAAAAAAAAATCATAACACACACTTGCCTATCTTTATGTTTTGTAATTACTGGTGTTTTGTGCTGTTTAGTAGCTTGGCGTGATTTACAGTGGGTTTTCTGCTGTTGCGCGGGTTGATATGACTTGCCATATCAACTCGCAGGTTGATATGACTTTTTACAAGTCTCAAAAATGGGTTGATATAGGGGGTCACCCGTTATTATAAAAGAATATCACACAGAAGCTGCCACATATGCCTATAGCAGCTGTCTCCTGCTTCTCAGTACTTATACTTTTACCCTTGAGGTACTTGAATGCTTCTATCATATCCTCCTCTTTCCCTCCTCTCTTCCACGGAGTACATAATGAGGTCCCTTAATTTCTCCTCATAAGTCTTGTGCTGCAAGCTCTGTACCATCTCATTTACCCATCTCTGGACCATCTCCAGCCTGTTAATATCCTTATGAAGGTGCAACCTCTAGAACTGAACACAGTACTCCATGTGAGGCCTGATCATGGTTTTATATAACGGCATCACTACCTCCCTCCTTATGCTGGTGATACCTCTGCCTATGCACCCCAGCATGTCACTGGCCCTCCCAGCTGCCTTACCACTTTGACATTTTCAGGTCATCTGAAATAAGAACCCCAGGTCCCTTTCCTTCTTTGTGACTGTCAGAACCCCCATTCCATTACCTTTCCCAGGGTTTGTGTGTCCCATGTGTATAATTTTGCACTTTTCTGAATTAAACTTCAGTTGCCAGTCCTCAGACCATTTCTCAACCTTCCCCAGGTCCCTTCTCATTTTCTCCACCCTCTCTGGGGTAGCCACTGTGTTACAGATCTTGGCGTAATCTGAAATATGTAGGCCTTTCCCTTCAGCCCTTCTGCTATGTCACTAATGAAGACATTGAACAGGACTGGCCCCACAACCAATCCCTGCGGCACCCCACTGGTCACCCCCTCTCCCCAGACTGCACCCCATTTACCACCACTCTCTGCCTCCTGTCTCTTAGCCAGTTTCTAACCCACTTTACCACCCTTTCCCCCATGCCCAGCCTACTCAGCTAGTTTATCAGCCTCCTATGTAGGACGGTGTCAAAGGCCTTGCTTACATCAAGGTAAGCATTGTCCACTGCCCCACCTTGATTTACTTCCTTTGTCACCCAGTCAAAGAGATCAACCAGATTTGTTTGACATGACCTCCCCACTGTGAATCCATGTTTCCTAAAAGTCCTGGCCTCCGATGCCTTCTAGATGCCTCACTATCCTTTCTTTAACCAATGTCTCCATGATCTTCCCCACTACTGAAGTGAGGCCGACCGGCCTATAGTTCCCCGCCTCCTCCCTACTGCTGGATTTCTATAGACGGACCACATGTGCCCTCCTTCAATTCTCTGGTGCCACCCGTGTGTTGAATGACTCACTGAACATGACTGCCAGAGGTACTGCTATCTCCCTTCACAGTTCTTTTAATATCCTTGGGTGTATGCCATTTGGTCCCCTCGCTTTCTCCACCGTTAATTTACTCACCTTCTGCAGGATTCTTCTACCTGTGAATGGACTATTGTCCCCTCTTCACGCCTTGCAACTACTATGGCCTTGCCCGCCCCCTCTTCTGTAAATACTGAACAGAAAGACATAGTGGATGTCTTTGGGGACACATGACAGTTCTTAGGCATGGTACTTTCACTTCCAAATACCTAAACAGCACATATAAGCAATCAACATTCGACATTGACAAATGATTGTTTTTCATTTGTGCTTGTACTATGTTTGCCCATAAGAATTAATGTCACTAGCCTTTACCCTATGTGTAACTACTTTTACTGGAACCATTTACTTTCTTTATTCCTTTTTCCCACTCCTCTGTGATTTACAATGTATTGTTTCATGTTTATCCAAGTTACATTCTTGCTATGTATCATAAAGAACCTTAGTGCTCAAGCACTGAGGCAAGGGTTACCCCAAAGGGCATTGGCCAGAAAGCCAAGTTTCAAAGAAATACAAAATGACACATACCCCCATAATGCAAAGCGTCATGGGCTGTATGTGCAGATCACCACAAAATATCATGCTGGTTTAACTTTAAGCAGAAATGCATGGTGCCAAAAGTCCTCTCACACAGTCTGCAAAGGGTGCCAGCAGAAGACCATGTATCATGTTGAGTATGTTGTACAAGGGAGCTCCTTGCAAATGAGCTTGCTCAATGGAATTTATCCCTTCAATAAACTGAACTGCACTAAACCGAAGTATGATGACTCTAAGGCCCTGTACACATCAGGCTAGTTAAAATGTTTTAAGGTGCTTAAAACGTTTTAACTAGCGCAAACTCGGCGCACATCCGCATTTAACCACCAGTTTCAAAGCGTGTTAAAACCGTACTTATACCCTGCTGCGAGCTAGTCTCAAGTCCGTTTTAAAATGGTTTGAAGGAGAAGCGTGTTACCTTGTAGTGTGGACAGTGAGCTTTTCCCTCTATTACAGTGCCAACATAACGTGCTACAATCGCGGAGGATTACGGGTTAAACGTTACTTGCTGCTGATGCAGACGGGAGTTTACCGTGTTACAACCGAGTTCGAACTCGGTGAACAATAATGTGGACGGGCTGCTGTGGTGAGTTTGAAAACGTTTTGATACCGTTATTTAAAACGGTACAAATTTTCAGTTGTAATGTGTACAGGGCCTAATACAGAGCTGCTTTTTTTCCTGAACTGTGAACACTTATCGTTTTGGCAGGTGTCCAAACAAATCTGAGATAGACCTCTGTACTAGACAGGCTCTTATCTGGTATCTTTGGAAAACGGGCACTGCCCTTGCTGTGAAAGTAATTGATGGCTTTTGAGGAAAGCACCAGCATACTCAGTCTGAGACATTTTATGTAATGTGAACAAGTGTTTCTTCTAAAGTTACTGCATCTGGGCTTTAAATCTTGGGCAGCGGTTCCTTGTATAAATCAATAAATACAGGTTTCCTTTCCGTATCCCATTTCAACAACATGAAGTCTTGCTATATTATGACAATTGCAGTTTGACCCAGCCTTCGAACTGCTCCGGAGGTGAAAGAGTTAAGTTCCATGCCAGGCATGGAATCTTGAGCATGAGCTCGGTTGAAAACTCTGTCTGTTGTGCTTCAAACTGTAACTGTCAGATTCTTTACTCCGCCTCACTGAACAGTTGCTCCGGAGATTTCTCCTACTGCTCGGTTCATTTTGTCAGTTTTAAAGTATTTTTTCTTGGTTTTCAACCATTTGTCTAAAATTAAACCACAACTGGTCGGTTCAAGCTCTGTCTGTGGTATCGTAAGTAATAGATAGGTTTTCATTTTATTCTGTGTGGAACTTGTAAAAGCGGTATTATCGGTTCGGTTTGAACAGATCAGGGTTTAAAAATATTTTAAATTGTATTAGAAGTGCGGTTCCGGTTCTTATCGGTTCTAAAAAAGCGGTTCATTACGTATTTTTCACGACCCGTGACGGTCTGGAACGATAAGGGTGTTTCTTAGCTAAGGGCCGTTAACGGACAAGTTTCTGGTTAGGCTGGCATTATGTCTGAGAAACCCAAAAGAAAAACCGGGCCCACTGGGTTTCAACATTCCAGTGTCTGTGGGGAAGCTTTTGCTAGGCTGACCACACACCCATGTGTCTATTGTCTGGGGTTTGACCACCTCAATACAGACTGCCAGATTTGTTTGAATTTCCTGCAGCTACCCTGGATAAGAGGTTGGTAGGCTCCAGGGGCGAGGAGGCTAAGTCCGCTGACCCGGATAGCCAGCCCGGTTCGGTTCCTACGAACCAGAGGGACCCTCTGACCAGGGTAGAGTCTTCCTCGGGCAAAGGAGAGCTGACTCGGAGGTCAGTTCAGCTAAAGGATTAGGAAATCAGCAGGTGTGGAGCCAAAGTCTTTCTCCAACTGCTGCAGAGATAAAAAGCGATCAAAATTGTCCAGTCGCTTTCCCGGTTCCGACGAACCGGCACCCATCAGGTAAGCGGTCGGTTCAGTTGGTTCCTCGGTTCAGGAATATGATATAGAGGATTTTATGAACGGGGGAGGGAAGATTATGAGTGAATGTGATTTTGAGAGTCTGGATCTGCCCATTAGACCAGACATTTCTCCAGACAGACCTATAGAAGTGTCTCCCCAGGCTTTCTGGTCCCCTTCTCATTTTATTTTTATAAGAAAGTGGCTGAAACCTCCAGCTTCCTATGGAAGAAGCTGTAGATAAACAAGAGGAGCCTGACTATGTAGAGATGATGGATATCCCAGAGTCTAGGAGACTGTCTATTCTATCCACAAATCCTTCAGAAACAGACAGTAAAAATTTTAAAAGCTCCCATTCTATACTTCCTGTGGATAAGAAAATGGACAGGAGGTACACTTTGTCGAGGCTCTGGCCAGGAGTTCCTCTCACAACAATGCAGCCATGTTGGGGTAGTGCAGGCTGCAGCCTGTGACAAAGCAAATATTCCTTTGGCTTCACACCACTGACAAGGACTCCAGGAGGATTGATGCAGTGGCAAAGAAACAGTACATGGCAGCATCTTTGGGTTTCAGACAGGCAAATTATATGGCTTATGTTGCAAGATATCAGAAATCCAGATGGGATACTGTTAAGGCTCTAGCAAAGCAGGTCCTGGCCAGCTTGCCAAGGGCTGGAGCAGGTGGCTGCTGATGGTATTGAGGCATCAAGGTGCAATTCCATGCTGCAGTGGACTCTAATGATGTATCTTGAAGTCATGGCTACATCTGTGGCTTTTCGTAGAATGGCTTGGCTCAAGTGTACTACTTTGTCTCAGGATACCCAGTCTAGGCTATGGATTTTCCTGTTGTTGATAACTCTCTGTTTGGGAGCAGACAGAATACATGAAGAAAATGGATGAGTATAGGACCACCTATAGTGCACAGGCCAAGAAGCCAGGCCACTCCTTAGAGGCAGCTTTCAGGGGCAGGGCAGGCCTTTTCACAGGCCTTTTGCAAACCCAGGCCTCCTCTTCAGCCCCCATGGAGGGTTCTTCAGAGGGAGAGGCAGGCAGAGTGCGAGCAGGCCTCACACCCTCAGCCTAAAGCCCCTGCCAAGCAGGCACCCTGATGGGATGGCCAGGGCTGATTCTCCAATACCTGTGAGGGGCAGGCTGGCTTACTTTGTCCAGGACTGAAGTCTTTAACATCAGACAAGTGGGTCCTGGAAGTAGTAAACCAGGGACTGGTTCTCAGCTTCAAAAATTTCCAAAGATGAGCCAGCTCCCTCCTGCAAATCCATCAGGGCTGTCGCCTTAGAAACAAAGTTTCAACCCTCCTGGCTCTCAGAGCTGTAGAAAGGTTCCTCCCTACACCAGGGCAAAGGATTGTACTCCAGGTACTTCCTTACTCAAAAAAAGACAGGAGAATGGCGGCCCATCCTGGATCTCAGATACCTAAACAAGCACCTTTAAAACCAAAATTCAAAATGGTGACTCTAGGAATTATTTACCCTCTCTAAGGCCAGGGGATTGGCTAGGTCCTGGACCTCAAGGATACCTACTTCCATGTTCTCATCAGAAGCTCCCGAAGTACCTCAGATTCGAACTGCCTCAGGCCATTACAGTTCAGACAATGCCCTTCAGCCTCACCTCTGCCCCAAGGGTATTCACAAAATGCCTGGCAGTAGCAGTTGCTCATTTAAGAAGCAAAGGTGCCATCTTTCCTTACCTGGACGACTGGCTCATAGTAGGCCAGTCTCACGCAAGTCAAACTACACCTTCAGGTTACCCAGCAGCTGCTTACATCTCTAGGTTTCCTTCTCAACTCCCAAGTCAGTTCTAGAGCCTGTTCAGCTACTCACCTTCATAGGCACAGAACTGAACACACAACAGGCCAGAGCCTTCTTCCTCTAGAAAGAGCAAAGACCCTGGTTTCTCTGGACTCCTCCTTCACTCTGCAGGTCTCTCGACCAGCAAGGCATTTTGCAGCTCCTAGGGCATGGCTGCTTCCACAGCAGTAGTGCAGGGAGCAAGATTTCAGATGAGGACATTCAGTTCCCTTGAGAGCCTTCTGGTCTCAAAGGAGATCCTTTAACCAAACTGATCCCAGTAACTCGAACCCTGATCCAGGCCCTACAGTGGTGGCGGGATCAGAGCAATCTGAGACAAGGAGTTCCCTTCATCCTGCAGTCTCATTCCTTGACCCTTACTACAGATGCATCCCTCTTGGGGTGGGGAGCTCACATGGGCGACCTCACCACTCAGGGGTTGTGGTCCCCTCAGGAATCTCTGCTCCACATCAATCTGTTGGAACTCAGAGCAGTTTTCTAGCACTAAGCTTTTCCACGTCTGTTCAGAACAAAGTGGTACAAGTCAGAACAGACAACACCACTACAATGTGGTACATCAACAAGCAAGGGGCACTCGGGTCTACGACCTTGTGCACCGAGCGATGAAGTTGTGATCTCTGGCTTATTCCCTGAACACCTCCCTTATGGCAGTTCACCTCCCAGGCAAAGACAATGTCCTGGCAGATGCTCTCAGCAGGATTTCCCAGGGCCATCACGAATGGTCTCTGGATCCCCTTATCCTGGAGGTGGTGTTTGCCAGGTGGGGCACTCCTCAGATAGATCTTTTTGCAGCCCCGGACAATCACCAGCTTCTTCTTTTTTGCTTCAGACCCCCAGTGTTGGGCTCAGTCCCTCTGGACACCTTCCTTCTCAACTGGGAAGGGAAGTTTCTCTATGCGTTTCCCCCTTTCCCTCTCCTTTTCAAGGTGCTAGTCAAGGTCAGGTCTCAACCTTGCAAGATGATCCTGATTGCTCCAGATTGGGACTGAAGCCCTGGTATCCACTTCTTCTGTCCCTAGCAGTCCACCTTCCCTGTGCCTTCCCAGGAATCACAGTCTGTTAACCTGTGCCGGGGGAAGAGTTTGGTACCGAATCTCAAATCTCTCAATCTCAAGGCCTGGCTCTTGAAGAGTTAGAGTTGCTGACACACCTTTCTCAGGGTGTACTCAATGTTTGAAGGCTTAGGAAGCCTTCTACCAGAAAGCTACTTATCATTCCAAATGGAAGGTTTTCCATATGGTGCTCTAGTAGGTATTTCCCAAGAGTCTGCCAGGCTTGCCCACAGTTCTGGATTATATGGGTGCACTTAAATGCTCTGGGTCTGAGACCAGCTACCCTAAAAGTGCACCTGGCAGCAGTGTCTGCTTTCTTATCAGCAGGTAAACCCTCTTCTCTTTCAGCTCATCCGGTATTCTCTAAGTTTTTCAAGGGATTGCTTCACATCAACCCTCCATTCAGGGATCCTGCCCCTGCATGGGATCTTAATGTTTGCATTGCCCAGCTCATGCAACCTCCTTTTGAGCCCATGTCTTCAGCAGAGCTTAAGTACTTGACTTGGAAGACTGTGTTTTTGGTAGCCATCACTTCTGCTAGGCGCATAAGTGAACTACAAGCATTGTCAGTGGAGCCTGATTTTATCTCCTTTCATAGGGATAAAGTGGTCCTCAGGACTAATAGAAAATTCTTGCCCAAGGTGGTTTCGGATTTTCACCTGAATCAATCTGTGTCTCTCTCTGTGTACTTCACTGACCATTCCTCCTCTGGTGAGAGGAGACTGCACAATTTAGATGTCAAAAGAGCCTTAGCTACTATAGGCGTACAAGGGTCACAGGTTTGATTCCTCCAACTGTTCCTCACTTATGGTGAGGTAGGTAAAGGAAACCTGCCACTAAAGATCCATTGCCAGGTGGATTGTTTCTTGTATCCAGTTTTGTTATCAAAAACTGAGTAGGTTTCCCCCTTCAGGCCTGAGGGCTCACTCTACCAGAGGTACAGCTGCGTCCCTGGCTGCTGCCAGGGACATTCCTATCATAGAGATATGTCAAGCAGCTACTTGGAAAACAGTTCACACTTTCGCGAAGCATTACTCCTTGGACATCCAGGCTAGGAGTGATGCTCGGTTTGGCACAGCTGTGCTTCACAGCCTATTCCCTAAGTAGGTTCTGCCCTCCTCCATGGAGGCACTGCTGTGTAGTCTGCAATTTTCATAATATAGCAAGACTTCATGTTGTTTGAAGAAAAAATTACTCACCTTAGTAATGTTGTTTCTTCTAATGGAGTCTTGATATATTATGACCTCCCCTGCCCCTCTCAGAACCTCTGTTTTGTTTTTGGGATGTGGGTGGGCAGTGCTATGTTGGCACCTAGTGTTTGCCATTTTTGTTTGCTGTTGTATTTTCATTTTCTTGGTCCCCTGACTTGAGTCTTGCTTTTGGGACCAGAAAATGTGTTAGTATTTAATAGCCAGTTGGCTAGTGTAGGTTTACAGCTTCCACACAGAACCTTAGTGAGTTTTGCTTGTAAAGATCTGACAGTTACAGTTTGAAGCACAACAGACAGAGTTTTCAACTAAGCTCGCGCTCAAGATTCCATGCCTGGCATGGAACTTAACTCTTTCACCTCCAGAGTAGTTCGAAGGCTGGGTCAAACTGCAATTGTCATAATATAGCAAGACTCCATTAGAAGAAACAACATTACTAAGGTGAGTAATTTTTTCTTTCAACCCATAAATCCTGTAAAATATGGGAAAACCCATAGATCTGGGAGCAATGAAATCACTCTACACAAGTTTCCTCAGCGGTACAGTACTGTGTAATACAGTGTGCAGCAATACTGAACACGCATTTGTCAATGCTGAATGTTTGCTTGTTGGTATTAGCATTGGAAATGCAAGAGTTAGACAGATGCAGAGTATGAATGGCAGTGAAGTATTGAACTCACGCCAACCCCACCTCCACCCTGCAGAGTCGGACAGGCATTGGGGTATGCGTTTGGGTTGTCTCCCATAACGTTCATGCCATTTCACTTCACCCTAACCTTCAGACACCGACAAGTGTTGAGGTGTGCCTTGGGGTGTTCGGCTTTACAGTCACCCCACTCCATGAGGACATATGCTGAAATGGGTGCAATATAGGAGAATGGGGTGAACTCTGGGGCCGAAGAGTCCAAGGCACACCTCGATGCCTGTCATTGGCTGCAGGGTGGTGGTGGAACGGCATGAGCATTACAGTCGGCAATCCAAAGGCACACCCCTGATGCCTGTCAGTCTGCACAGGATGGGACGTTATGGTTGGAAACCCTGACACCCTGAGCATTTGTTGGTATTTGCACTACAAATATTCAACATGGTCTTTTTGTGACCCCCACCTCATGAAAGCATTTGGGACCTGTTCTCATGAACAGTGGCACTGTGATTTTGTCAATGTGTCTTGAACTTTGAGTTCCCACAGCGACCGTGCCATTGTGCGCCAGATGTACAGTATGAAAACACAGATGGGGCAGGATGTGAAGAATGACAGCTGCACCATTCATAGGGAGGTGTGAAGAGATGGCAATGTTGAAAATTAGTGGTGAAAATATTAAAAATGCTCGAACTTCCGAGCATACGTGAAAACTGCGCAACACATGCGCGTATCGCAGTCATTTAGTGGAATTATTTCACCAAATTTTCAACATAGGCATTTTGTGACCTCTGCTCATGAACACTGTTACTATGATTTTCTTAATCTGTCCTGAACATTGATTTCCCACAGCAACCACGTTATTCTGCACCAGATGTGTAAATGCACATTTCGGGCAGGATGTGAAAAATGACAGCTGTACTGTTCATAAGGAGGTCTGAAAAAATGCCAGTATTGAAAATCTGGAATGAAAGTACTACAAATTTACGAAATTACGAGGGTGTGTGGAAACTGCATAACGCACGCTTGTAACACAGTTATTTTATGGACGTTTGTCACCACATTTTCAACATAGGCATTTTAGGACTTCTGCTCATGAACAGTCACTGTGATTTTACATATGAACATACGAATCTGCCAGCAGAACAGACCAATCAGTCTATCTAAGTCTGCCCGAGTGTGCAGCTAGCACCCTAGATTGCAGCTGCCCTAGCCTCCTCCCCCTCAGTTCCTTTCCCACTTGTCCCAGCCCCTGCCCCCCTAACTCTTCCTCTTGCTTTATCCCACTCCTTCTTAAAGCTATTGACTGTTCTACATGTTGCCACCCCCTCTGGCAGCACATTCCAAGTAGACACCACCCTCTCAGTGAAGTAGTGCCTCCTCTTTTCCCTCTTGAAATGTCCCCCTTCCAACCTTAGTCCGTGCCCCCTCGTCTCTCTTCCACTCCTCAGTTTAAACACCCCCTCGTTGCTAGGTTTATTTACCCCCCTCAGGTATTTAAGTGCTTCAATCATATCCCCCCTATGCCTCCTCTCCTCCAGCGTGTACATCTTCAGCTCCTTCAGCCTAACTTCATATTCCTTTCCTTCCATCCCCTTTAACATTTTCGTTGCCCTCCTTTGCACCCCCTCCAGTAATTTTATATCTCATCTCTCCTCAGGTATGGCCTCTAGTATTGCACATAGTACTCCATGTGCGGTCTGACCAATGATCTGTAGAAAGATAGGATCACATCCCTGTGTCTGGATGAGAAACCCCTTGTGATGCACCCCAGCATCCTGTTTGCCTTCACTGCTGCTCTCCTGCACTGGGCTGAGTTGTTCATGCTCCCAGTTACCAACACCCCTAAGTCCTTCTTCTCCTCTGTGATTCCCAACCTCACCCCCCCATCCAATAGTCCCTCTTCTGGTTCTTAGCCCCGAAGTGCATCACCTTACACTTCTTTGTGTTGAATCTTAGCTGCCACTCCACCGACCATGTCTCTAGTTTGGTTAGGTTCCCTGCAGTTTTTCCCATCTGTCCTCTTTGTCCACCACTGCCCCCAATTTGGTATCATATGCCAACAGACTAACCCGGCTAACCACTCTGTGTCCTATATCAGAGATAAAGAGCTCAAATAGCAATGGGTCCAGCACTGACCCCTGCGGCAC
Organism: Neoceratodus forsteri; assembly: GCA_016271365.2. NCBI lineage: Eukaryota > Metazoa > Chordata > Ceratodontiformes > Ceratodontidae > Neoceratodus > Neoceratodus forsteri. Next base: position 86,400,337 of record JADMNL010000031.1, on the reverse strand, counting down.
CCTGCTTGTCACTGCTCTAGGTGCCGAGAGCTCCCAACCCACCACCACCACCCTCTGCACCCTCCCTGTAACCAGTTTTCTATCCATTTAGTCAGCTTTTTTCGCACCCCCACTGTCATCAGCTTCCCCCAGTCTCCCATCAATCAGTCAGTCAATCAATCAAAGTCTTTATTTAACCAGGTGATCACCGTTGAGCAAGCTCATTTTCGAGGTGGACCTGGGTTTGTTAACAAGGAACAAGGGATAATATACATGGGATGCAACACACAAGAAAATAGTAATAATACAAATTAAGTGAGATACAATAATACAGTATATACAAAGTATCAGCAGGTAGCATTGACAGTAGTAGATGTTTGGAACAGAAGATACAGCTAGTTTTGGGTAGGACACAATTTATCATAAAAGTAAAGAAATATACATATCAGGTTCACTGAACTCAAATAAAACCTAATATAAAAAGATATATGGTGATACGGTATGGAGAATTTAGAGCTGGAACCAGGGTCAAAGGAACGCGGAAGGGACAGATATGGGGTAGAGAAAGGGGAAAGGGAAGAGTCGATTATAGATGTGATCAGTCTTTGAACAGCAGTGATCAGAGTGTGCTTGGACTTACAGGAGTCACTATTTAGGGTAGACAGGCACAGGACTCCTTATTATGATGTAGATGTAGAGATTTAAAAGCTGCTAGGCTGATGGGCTGAGTTAATTTTCAAAGTTTTTTGCAGCTTGTTCCACAGTTGAGGGAGCACAACGCTGATGGCTGCTCTGCCAATGCGAGATTTTGCTTTGTAAACATAAACGTAGATATATGTGGTGTTTCTCAGGGCATACTTCCCCAGAGTGCACACAGGTAAGCAAACAAGAGATATACTGGGGCAGTTTATTTGAGATAGCTTTGTATGTCCAAACCGCAGCATTTTTTTGCCGTCTGTAAGCAAGGGATGACCATCCCACTGCCTTGTACAATGCACAGTGGTGGACTGAGTATGAAAGACCCGTGATAAATCTTATGGCTCTGTGATAAAGCGTATTGAGTTTGGCTAGGGTACCTGCAGGTCCCTGACTATATAGAAAGTCTGTGTAATCCAATAGAGAAAGAAAGGTAGTTTGAACCAGTTTCAGTTTAGCATCTCTTGTGAGGAGATTATTAATCCTAAAGAACAGACCCAAGTCTTTGTCTAAGTTTCTTTGCCAGTTCTTCTAAGTGATCTGTGAAAGTAAGTTTATGGTCTAACCAGACCCCCAGGTATTTGAACTTTGGTACGTAGTCCAATTGCTCACCTAGAATGGTAGTGATCTGTGGGAGTGTCCCAGCAATTGCAGGATTTATTGCATTTTGAAGGGGTGAGAGGAACATTGCTTTGTTTTTTTTTTGCATTTAAGAGCAGTTTCTAGGAACATGGATATGTTGTTCTATCCACACTTTCTGGCAGGTTCCATGCCGCTTTAAATCTTGCCGGAGGTCTTCAAGCTGGCTCCTCCCACCCACCCGGGTGGTAAAACTCTCGGCTCCACCCCATGACGCCAGATCTTCCTTACTGCTTGGAAGCTCAGGTTCCCTCCTTAGCGCTCTGTGTTTTAGGCCTGAATCCTAACTCGTCGGTTAAACCGAAACTCATACTTAAATTTTCTAGACTTTGGTCGTTTTCTTCCTTCGCGGCTGCGATGGACAAATCAACTCCCGGATTTCGGGTAGAAGATGTCTCGGACCGATCCGCACTCCACATGCGTTTACTGCCTTAGGCTTGATCACGATCCACAGGCCTGTGAATTGTGCAAGTCCTTCTTGGTCAACATTCTCGAGACCATGCTGCCAGACTTCAACTTGGGTGCCCTGAGAGACGTATTCCTCCAGTAAAGTTGAAGGAGGCCCATTGGACGGTGTCCGCAGCGGCGGGCTCAGCTGAGCAACTCAAATGATCGCCTCTGAGGAGGCTGCCCAGGTCCAGATCTTCTTTTTCCTCGGTTGCAGCATTTATCCTGCTCTCCTTGTTCTCCTCTTACTCAGCTTAATTTAAGGAGCTTTTTCAATCCCTCTGTACTAAGGGAGCGGGGCCATTGGGACATTCCTCTCTGTTCAAGAAAAAGGACTCAAAAGGTAAGTCCCACCGTCAACGTTCATGGGAGTGGGAGAGGTCCCCTTCCCCGGATAGTCGACACTCGACTTCGGTCGACATTGCGGCTAAGGCCGCTGGCTTCACGGTGTCCCTGTCAGGTCAGCCGGCCGAGACACCCGTCGATGCAGTTGAGCTTTTTCTCAACCCGTCGGACAGGCTGTCAACTGGAGAAGCCGACAACCCTTCTTCACCGGTTCCCCCGGTGGAAACCGAGGACTTGCCTGTGCCTCCTGTGCCGGAGTCCTCTGTTAAGGTTCCTGAGCCGGGGGAGGAATGGGTTTCCCCCGCTCCCTCCCAGACCCACCCTCGGAAACACTGAGGTCTCGGTCTCGGTCTCGGACCTCATCTCGGTCCAGCCGATCCGCCAACATTAAGCGGTCTCGGCACCGAGAGAAATGCGTGGCACCACTCATCCCTCGTCATCATCCTCCTCGGGATAGGCTCTGGCACAAGTTATGTCGGATATGAGGATCTGATATGGCAGCAGCTCCTTTTGACTGGGGCAAGCCAGGCTCAAAGTAGCCTTACCTGGCTTGATGATGGCTGTCACCGGCGGCCAAAACAACCCGTGGTCATCGAGAGCAAGCCGGTGCTGGTTGTTCGGCCAAAACCAGCTGTACCACCCACTGTGGTGGACGGGTCATGGGTTGCCCCATCAGTTGTCGGTCACCCTCACTCCCAATCATCCTCGGCAGGTGGAGGGTGGTTCAGGCCCTCAGCAGCTGTTTGCAGACTCCTCTGAGTCTGACGATGACTCTTCCCTGTTCTCCAGGCCTCTTGACCTGGAGTCCTCTGGGGGACAGTCGGTGGACGAGAGCCCATCCTCGTTCATGGGTTTGCTTCGGCTAATCTCAGAATCTACTGGGATGAAGCTTGAACCCATGTCAAAGCGGGCCAAGTATCCCCTCACGGAGATACTGGACCAAAGAGATTCTCCTATGGAGGCCTTTCCTGTGGCCGAAGCAATTGTTGGTCCGGCCCTGGAGCTATGGCAGTGGCTGGCTTCTTGTCCAGCTCCCTCGGTGAGGATGGCCAGGAAGTATGCCGTTCCCACCGGTTCACTCTCTGGATTCTCGGAGCACCCCTCTGTGGAGGGGTTGGTGACTGACAGTGTTTTACGGTGCTCCGAAAATACTTGGGATGTGGACAAGCTACCCAATAAAGAGTCCAAGAAACTGGACTACTCCGGGAGTAAAGTTTACGCTGCGTCCTCCTTAGGCCTTCATCAGGCCAGTTCGGCCATACTGATGGCACACTTTTCCCACGCCCTTTTGGGCTCCCTTGATGAGGTGGTTCCTCATCTCCCGGCTGACCTCCAGACTACGGTCAAGCAGGTGCGGGATCAGGGAAGGGCAGTGGCAAAGCAATAGCTCCAAACTGCTCTTGACATTGGGGACTCTTGTGTCCGGTCAGTAGCGGCTACAGTGGCCATGCGCCGCAGAGCTTGGCTGCGGATCGCCACCTTCACGGCGGATACCCAGCACAAGTGGCAGATGTTCCCTTCCTGGGTACCGACTTGTTCAGTCCCGGGGTGGAGGGTCACTTACAGAGGATTGAGAAGTCCAATGCCACCTTGCACTCGGTCACATCTGCTCAGAAGGACAAAGGCCGCCAGCAGCAGTGTAAGCCCTTTCGGCCTTCTGCCCCTTCAGCACGTCCGGCCCAGCAACACCAGCATCCGGGCCAACAGGCTCGCACTTGGCACCCCAAAGCCAAGCCTCCAGCAGGAAGCTGGGAGGAAAAGGCCCAGGAGGTCCCTCGGCTGGTCCTTCCTCCAAGCCTGCCCAGTGACGGGTTGAGGGGTGTCGCCCTCAGCCTCGTCACTCCCCACTGGGTTCCCCCCATGGGAGGGGGATGGCTCCGCCACTTCTTTTCCGCCTGGTCCACTATCACCGCGGACTGCTGGGTGTTGGAAGTGGTAGGGAAAGGTCTGCCTCTGGAATTCGAGCAGGCCCCACCCTATCGAGCCGTCTCCCCATGGGGGGCTATGGGGTCTGCAGCCTCTCTGTCGGCTCGTCGAGATGACATTGCTCTGCTTCTCTGAAAGGAGGTGATCAAGGAGATAGCGGATCCTCCACCAGACCCAGGGTTTGTGTCCCGGTATTTCCTGGTCCAGAAACGGACGGGGGGCTGGAGCCCCATTCTAGACCTACACGACCTGAACAAGTTCCTAAGGTCCCGAACCTTCAGGATGGTCACTCTGGCACAGATCATTCCATCCTTGGAACGAGGCATGTGGTTCTGTTCTCTGAATCTCTAGGATGTGTTCTTTCAACGTCTCAATCCAAGCGTCCCACCCAGCGATTCCTCTGCTTCAGAGCGGAGGGGTCCCTTTACGAGTTCTGGGCCATGCCCTTCAGCCTCTCTCCAGCTCCCAGGGTCTTCACCAAATGCATGGCAGTGGTGACAGCATTCCTGCGGCACTGAAGGGTCCGGGTGTACCCTTACCTGGACAACTGGCTGATTGCAGCCCCCTCTAGGCTGGAGGTGGAGCGGTCCAGGGATCTGACCCTCCAGGTCTGCTCTCAGATTGGCCTCCTCATCAACGAGGCCAAATCGGAACTTGTGCCAACACAGGTGATTCAATTCATCGGGGGCAGAGCTCGACTCTCTTTGAGCCAGAGCATGGCTCCCAGCGGACAGGGCCAAGGTTCTTTCCTCCTTTGCCCAATCATTTCTGGTTGGGCAATTGCGCCCTGCCCGGGACTTCCTGCGCCTCCTGGGCCTCATGGCAGCCTGCACCAGCGTGGTCCATTGGGCCCACTGGCACATGCGTCCCCTTCAATGGGGGCTGGCCCGCCAATGGTCACAGCGCTCCGGTCCTCTGGACCAGCCAGTGGTGGTGACCCAGGAGATGTGGAATGCTCTCCAGTGGTGGATTGTTCCAGCTCATCTGCAGGAGGGCATCCTGTTTGTCTGCCCCGAGCCAACGGTTATTTTAACGACTGATGCCCCTCTGATGGGTTTGGGTGCCCATCTGGGGGAGCACAGAGTGCATGGCCTCTGGTCCCCTCAGGAGTCTCGATGCCACATCAACCTGCTGGAGCTTCAAGCAGTCTGACTAGCCCTCACCACCTTCACTCCGTTTGTATGGGGTCAAGTGGTCCAGGTCCAGACGGACAATACCACGACCATGTATGACCTAAACCGCCAGGGCGGGATGCGCTCCTTGCCCCTGTGCAAGGAAGCTCTCCACACTTGGTCCCTCGTGAGCAGACTGGAGGCGGATCTCCTAGCCATCCATGTGGCGGGAGCCTCCAACACTCTGGCCGATGCACTAAGCCGGATAGGTGCTGCATCTCACAAGTGGTCTCTCCTGCCAGAGGTAGTACACAATCTGTTCTCCCAATGGGGCACACCTCAGGTGGACCTGTTTGCCTCCAGGGAGAATGCGAAGCTGAGGCTGTTTCATGCCCACCCCCCTCAGCAGGGCTCGCTGCAGAAGGATGCCTTCTCAAGGCCGTGGACCCCGGGCCTCTTCTATGCCTTTCCCCAATTTCCCTTGATCTACAAGGTGCTTCTCAAGGCGAGGAGGGACAAAGCGCAGGTGATTCTGGTAGCCCCAGACTGGCCCCACCAGTTCTGGTATCCAGATCTCCTTAGCCTCAGCTCCAGGCTCCCGAGGTGGCTTCCAGCCCACCCGGACCTGATCTCAGTCAACCAGGGGAAGGTACTCCACCCGGACCTTCAATCCCTGCACCTGACAGCCTGGTTCCTGAGCAGCTAGAGTTCCAGGCCTTGGGTCTTTCCGACGAGGTCCTCAACGTTGTTGAGGCATCCCGTAAGGAGTTGACCAGAAAATGCTATGCCTTCAAATGGAAGAGATTCTCCATTTGGTGACAGGATAAGGGGTTGAACCCTTCCTCCTGTTACTTGGCCAGCATTCTGGACTACCTATGTTCCTTTTCTCAGCTAGGGCTTTGGTCAACGACCCTTAAGGTGCACCTGGCAGCCATCTCTGCTTATCGGGCGCAGGCCGGAAAGCAGTCGGTGGCGCAGGAGAAGATGGTTGGGCGCTTTTTCAAAGGCCTTGATCACATATCCCCTCTGGTGCGAGAACCTCCACCTCCATGGGATCTACTGCTGGTATTGGCTAAGCTCATGGGCAAGCCATTCGAACCAATGCACAGATGTGACATCTCTTACCAGTCATGGAAGACCGCCTTCTTGGTGGCTATTATGTCAGCCAGAAGGATGGGAAAGAGCTCCAGGTGCTTTCCATCGAGTCTTCTTATCTGGTCTTCCACAGGGACAAGGTTGTCCTGCGCCCTCACCTGAAGTTCCTTCCAAAGGTGGTGTCGGAGTTTCACCTTAACCAGGTGTTGACTCTGCCGGTGTTCTACCCCAGTCACACCTCGGAGGCCAAATATAGGCTCCATACTTTGGACCCTAGAAGAGCGCTCTCTTATTATAAGGAGCAGACGGCTGAAGTTCGGGGAGAGGTTCACCAGCTGTTTGTCACCTACGCTGAAGCCGCACCTGGCAGACCTGTAGCCAAGTGGATGATAGGCAGGTGGGTCACCTCCTGCATAGACCTCTGCTATAGGTTGGTGGGCATGAAGCCTCCCAGAGGGATAAGAGCTCATTCTACCTGCCATACCGCTGCTTCAGTGGCTGCTCCCAGGGATGTCCCTATCCAGGAAATCTGCAGGGCTGCTACCTGGAAGTCAGCACACACCTTCATTACCCACTACCACATCGACCTTGAGTCACGCCGGGATGCTGGTTTTGGGACCTCGGTTCTCCAGTCCTTATTTCCCAAGTAGGGGGTGTGTGCCTTGCCTCCCTCCTCCCGGAGAACTGCTAGGAGTCTGCCAGTAAGTGTGGATAGAACAACATATCCATGTCCCTAGAAATACAGGTTACTCACCTGTAACAGGAGTTCTAGGAATGGTATATGTTGTTCATCCACACAACCCACCCGACCTCCCCGGCTTTGACGCACAACCTGGCTTCCAGCGGGCTAGATCTGGCGTCATGGGGCGGAGCCGAGAGTTTTACCACCCGGGTGGGTGGGAGAAGCCAGCTTGAAGACCTTCCGGCAAGATTTAAAGTGGCAAGGAACCTGCCAGTAAGTGTGGATGAACAACATATACCATTCCTAGAACTCCTGTTACAGGTGAGTAACCTGTATTTCTGGTTTATAAGCTGATGTTGCAGCAGATTAAATTCATTTTGAAGGGCTTTACAGGCTGCTTCAGGTGTGGGGCTACTAGCATAGAGTACCGTATCATCCGCGAATAGGTGTATGTGTGCTTTGATGGGGGCATCTATGTTGTTAATATAAATGGCGAAGAGCAAGGGACCAAGAATGGAACCTTGCGGTACACCCCTCAATAGGGGTTTTGGTGGAGAAACTTTCCCTTCTGCCTTTACTTGTTGACATCGTCCTGAGAGGTAGTTGGAGAAACATTTAAGGGATAGGGAATCCAAACCAATGTTCCAGAGGGATGACAGAAGCAGTCTGTGATCAACAGTATCAAACGCCTTGCTTAGGTCTAAGAAAACTGCGCAAAGTTTTTTTTTTTCTAATTCAAGCTGCCAGTCGTTTGTCACCTTGGCTAGAGCAGAGATTGTACTGTGCTGTGCTCTAAAACTGGATTGTAACGGGTTGAGCAATTTTTCTGATTCCAGGTACTTCCGGAGCTGGGAGTTCACTGTTTTCTCCAGCATCTTTGACAGGATTGGAAGTAGGGAGATTGGCCTGTAGTTATTGAGGTCACTAGGATCTCTTCACTTAAACAAAGGGACCACAAATGCATTTTTCCAAATGGGTGGTAGGTCACCCTGGGACAAGGATAAGTTGAAGAGATGAGTAATTGGGACTGTGAGGACATGGTAGCCGACCTTTAAGAAGTACGGGTCAATGAGGTCGGCCCCAGCACTTCTCCTAGTGTCCAGCTGAAGGAGAAGATCTTCGACTTCTTTCAGGGAGGTAGGCTGCAGAGAGAAGGATGGACTGGGGATGGGTTTTTCTTGTGTATCCATTCCAAGTTGTTGGAGGAGGATATTTGCGGGAGAGGAGTCAAAAGCTAGCCCTGCAGTGGCAAAATGATTATTGAGAGCATCAAGGATAGACGGTCTGTCAGAGATGACAATATTGTCGATCAATAATTTAGTAGGTAGGGAATTTACAGTGGTGTGACCAGTGTATCAAAGGCTTTACTGAAGTCCAAGTGCAGGACATGTACCACATGGCCAGTGTCCAACTCCCTTGTCACCCAGTCATAATGCTCTATTAGGTTGGTTTGAGAAGACCTCCCTGAGACGAACCTGTGTTGCCGGCCATCTTGGAGGCCATTACTCTCTAGGAATGCCAGCAGCCTCTGCTTCAGTATTGCCTCCATAAGCTTACCCACTATGGTCGTGAGATTAACCGTCCAATAATTTCTTGGCTACTTCTTAGGCCCACTCTTGTGTATGGGCACCACATGAGCCACCCTCCAGTCCTGGGGCCCACACTCCGTTTCCAGGGAGGTGTTGAACAGATCTGCTAGTGGCTCAGCCAACAGCTCCACCATCTCCCTCAGCAGCCTGGGGTGGATGCCATCGGGACCTGGTGCCTTGTCCACCCTTACTGCCCTCAGCACCTCTAGCACCCTACTCCCTGTGATCACTTTGTCCGTCACCTCCTCCCCTCTCCCCCAGCCCATGCTTCCCCTCTGAAAGAAGCACCTGAAGCTCTCCAGTTTTGTTCCCCAGGCTTCTTGCATTGAGAGAGACCACCTTCCAACCGTACCCCTCCTTCTCCTCACTCTTCTCCTTGGCCTGTGTCCATCCTCCTGGTAGTCCACACCCTTTCTCCTTATTATTCTTACCGGGTGCTGGTGCCCTCTGTATTACACTCAGACCACTCTGCTCGCCCCCTCCCAGGGTTATTATGCCTCCGCCTTTACCTATATCTAGGGGGGTGAGCTCATTAGGCTCCCCTGTCCAGACCCTTCTATCAACCTCAGTCTTTTGGCCACCCCAACCCCCACTAGTTTAAATCCACCTTAGTAGAGATATACCCCTCTAATCCCGCCTTTAATACTCCCTTCCCTGCTCAAGCATAGCCTGTCCCCTGAGTACAAGTCACTATTCCCCCAGATCCTACCCCAGTTAGTCACTAACCCATAATTTTTGGTGTGGTACCAATTCCTCAGCCACTCGTTGAACTCCTTGATCCTACCCTTCCTCCCGATGCTTGCACATGGTACCAGGAGTACCTCCGAGAATGCCACCGACTCTCCACCCCCAAACACTGCCTGCCCAACTCCTCGAACCTCCCCCTCACTACTTCCACAGTCTCCCCCGCCAAGTCATTTGTACCTACATGCAACACTAAATGAGGTTTCTTCCTCCCCCTTGCTGCAGATTTGAGCAATGCCTGCCCTGCCCCTCCTGCAGTCAATCCGGGGATAGTTTCAACTCAAATACAGCTGTGCCTTCAACTCTTATGTCCCATGTCACCCCTTTCAGTATAGAATCCCCCAGGACGAGTACCCCCCCTTCCCTTACCCCCTTTCCCTTCTAATGCCCCTTCACCACCCCAGTATTTGTTCTTCCCTGCCCCTTACCCCCACCAGCTGCACCCTCTGTGACTTCTGTATCTGCACCCCCTACTTCTGCCTCACCCCTTTTCTCTGCCTTATTCCTCCCATCACCCTTGAACCCCTTCCCAGCCTGACTACTTCCTACTGGGCTTCCCATGTTGACCTCCCCTGCTGATTTCCAATCCTTCTCCTATCCCCATTGTTGTCGATTTACAGCCCCCATTCCCTTCAACCTCGCTGGTGATGCCCCTCCCATCCTTCCCCCTTCCCATAGCCTTCTCTTCTCCAGTCACCCCCTTCCGCCTTCCTTACTAGCCCTCTTCTACCCTTTCATCCTTGCTATCTCTTCCCCTACCTGTTGCCATCCCTCTCATGCCCTTGTCCTCCCCCCTCAGTATGTTCCTGCTCCCCCCACTAGCAAATACTTGAATCTATTCCTAGTCGATACCCTCCTACACCTCTTCCCCTTATCGGTTCCCCTCCCACGTGTTCCCTCCTGCCACCCCCAGTCCCTCCCTCCCTACCCGTGAGTCATCTGCTTTCTCCCGTGGTACTCCTCATGGTCTCTTCCTCACACATCAGGAGGCCCCCTCGCCTCGGGCACCCCCTTCCTTCTCCTCTCTTTTCTGCTAGTGTCTCTGATACTGGGGGTCGGTTTCAGTCCCTAGTTGTTCTTCCCACATTCCCCCTTGCCATCCCCTATTCCTCCCCCCCAGCCAGGATGCCTATCATACTCATCTGCCCTGCCACTTAGACTCCTCCCTAACCTCCACAGTTCGTCCCTGCAAACTAGCCAGTTGTCTACAGACCATGTACCCCCCCATCCTCTAAGCCCAGTCCAGGATCATGGCAGACCCACACCCTGTACACCCCACCACCCTTCCAAAGATGCCTGCCCTATTAATATGTGGCACCTGCCCATTTTGGCACCCATCTTATGTTACGGGCTCTTACTCCTGATTTCTGTACCCTACTACAACTGTTAGGGCCCTATTTTTTCAAATTCCTGTTCCCCCCACACTAGTCCCCCTACTGCCCCCTTGCCAACTGGGTTAATTTAGTCTCAAATCTCATCTGTTAAATACTATATTACTGCAGCAATCCTAAAGCCTCCTTGTCCGTTTTTCACTCCTCAGCTACCATACGTTTTGTTCTCAACCCTCATAGTTTCACGTAGCTCAGTTAGAAATCGTATTGCACTCCAAGTATTACTCAGCTCAGTTAGAGTAATAAACAGAACAAATAAATATGTATTATTACAGCAGTCGTAACAGTATAGCTCAGTACTTAGCTCAGTTAGGGAAATAAACAGAACAACTAAATCTGTATTATTACAGCAATCCCAAAAGTATCCAATCATTGCTTTATCTCCACCCCAGAGACCCTGCTGTAATATAGGACCTCACAGGACCCTGGGCAGCTGGGTGGGCAGCTCTAAAGTCCCGACAGAGCTCCATTGATCTTGCTCGCTCCCCCTCTCTTACTCGTTCACTCATTCTGTTTCTCTCGGCACTGCAGGCTGCCCTTTAGTACTGGGCTCCTGCCTGCATTGGCGCCTTTTTGTGCCCACAAAGAAATCCACAGCAGTTCCGACAGAGCTCCATTGAGCTCGCTCACTCCCCCTCTCTCACCCGCTCATTCTGTTTCTTCCAGCGCTGCAGGCTGCCCTGTTGTACAGAGCTCCTGCATGCATTGGTGCCCTTTTCCGCCCACAAAGAAATCTGCAGCAGTCCTGACAGAGCTCCGTTGAGCTCACTCACTCCCTCGTTCTGTTTCTCCCGCCGCTGCAGGCTGCCATTTTATACTGGGCTTCTGCCTGCATTGGTGCCTTTTTCTTCCCACAAAGAAATCCACAGCAGTCCCGACAGAGCTCTGTTGAGCTCGCTCACTCCCCCTCTCTCACTCACTTGTTCTTAATCTGTCCCAAATACTGATTCCCACAGCAACTGCGCTATTCTGCATAGGAAGAGTGAAAACATATTTTGGTTAGGATGTGAAAAATGACAGCTGTACTGTTCATAAGGAGGTATGAAAAAAATGGCAGTGTTGAAAATGTGGTGTGAAACTATTGCAAGTTTGCGAAGTTACAAGGGTGCGTGGAAACTGCACAACACTCACATGTAACACAGTCATTTTATGGATGTTCGCCACCAAATTTTCAACATAGGCATTTTAGGACCTCTGCTCATGAACAGTGTCACTGTCATTTTCTTAATCTGTCCCAAACACTGATTTCCCACAGCGACTGCGCTATTCTGCGCTGAAAGTGTGAAAACACATTTTAGCCAGGATGGTAAAAATGACAGCCATACTGTTCATAAGGAGGTATGAAAAATTGCCAGTGTTGAAAATCTGGCGTGAAAATATTGCAAGTTCGCAAAGTTACGAGCGTGCGTAGCAACTGCGCAATGCATGCCCGTAAAAGTAATTTTTGGGGATTTTGTTTACACCAAATTTGCAACATAGTCTGTTTGAGAGCCCACCTTATGAGCACTGACACTGTCGTTTCTCGTTACTCGGTCCTGAAAGGTGATTCCATGCAGTGACCACAAAATCACCTTTCTGGACCGAATAACACAATGACAGTGACTGAATTCATGAGGAGGGGGTCCCAATAACCCTGTGTTGAAAATTTGGTGCCAAAATTCCCCAAAATGCCGGAGATATGCACCACCCAGATGTGCTCTGTATATCTGAGACATGGCTAAAACCCTCTATCCCAGGTACTTTTTGCCTGCTCCCTAACTACACCCTTCTTAGACGTGACAGACCACCTCCAAAGCGTGGTGGGGGCGTCGCAATCTATTACAAAAGCAACCTAAGTATGACTATGATATCTGACAAGAACAACTCCCTGTGCGAATACATCCATGCTATACTCGGACTAGGAGATAAGAAACTCCATATTGTCTTTGCCTACAATCCACCTAATAATGGTACAAAAGGGCTACTTGAGTTGCTGGACATACAGCTGCACATGTGGGGAAAAATGAACTCATCATTCTTGGAGACATAAATTTAAACTGGGTTGGAAAATCTCAAGACACCCTTCAATCCCTAGTACAGAGCTACAGCTTGCACCAAATCATTACTGATAATACAAGAGTATCAGTCAACTCAGACTCCAGCACCCTTATTGAGTGGGTCCTAACAAATTGCGTGGACAGAATTGCTAATGCAGGTACGTTGCCGGACTGTATCAGTGATCACTCCCCCGGTTTTTGCATATGGAGCACTTCCACAGCCTCCACGTCCCCCCAAAACTATATACGCTTCAGAAACTATGCAAATCTAAATCAGGCTCACTTCCTATACGATGTGTCTCACACTGACTGGTCCGCTGTCTCCTATTCCTCAGGTATTGATACTGCCCTTCACGCCTTCCTGAGCAGGTTTGTACTCCTTCAAGATAAATATACCCCAGTCATCACTCGGCGCGTTCGTGGTAAACAAACCAGATGGCTGCACAAAGACCTCCTCACAGACCTCAAACATAGGGACAAATGCTGGAGAAAGTTTAAAGGATCTGGTCTCCCAGCGTATTATCACAACTACAGAGAACAGTGAACAAAATGCAAAACTCAAATAAGACTTGCTAAAAGCCAGTACTGTAAAGGCCTTCTACTAGATGCTGCTGGCGACCCTAAGAAATTTTGGTCACACACAAAGACTTTCCTCGGTTCAAAACAAACTCTACCAAACAATGATATGATACTGAAAGGTGTTCACTGTAATGACTCAGGCACCATTGCCAATGCATTTAATTCTCATTTCTCTGACCTCTCGAGCTATACAACTGCTTTCTCTTCCGATAACTCAATGCCTGGGCCACCATACTCTGAAAATACTTCCAAGATGCCCACTTTCTACTTTAAAACTATATCGTACAATGATGTCCTTAAACATCTAAACTCCATATCAGACAGCACCGCTGTCGGATCTGACTGCCTCAAACCTAAACTTCTAAAGCTCGCAGCACCTTTCATTGCAGGACCGCTGTCCGTTATATTCAACTTGTCCCTGAGGGAAGGCGTAGTGCCTGAGGTATGGAAACTGGCTAAAGTCACGCCAGTGTTTAAAAATGGAGACAAAAAAGATATAGCCAACTATAGACCAATAGCAATACTGGCAGTATTAAATAAAATCCTTGAGAAGCTCATCTCAGCACAGATCTCAGAACACCTTGCCAAATACAACCTTCTGCACTCAAACCAACACGGTTTCAGAAAAGGCCATAGTACTCAAACTGCTCTATTACAACTGACAAATGATGTTCTTCAAGCCATGGACCAGGTTCGTCAAACCGGTGCAGTATTTATCAATCTAACGAATGCCTTCTATCTTGTTAACCACCCTCTTCTACTCACCAATCTCCACTCCCTGGGCTTCTCATCCGGAGTCATAAACTGGTTCCATAGCTACCTATTAAACAGGTATCAAACAGTGAATTTCAACTCTGCCACCTCAGAAAAAGCAGTCATAAATGTTGGTGTACCTCAGGGCTCTATCCTCAGACCCCTCCTTTTCTCAATTTTTAACAACAATATTCCCCAAGTTATATCCTCCTGTTCATCGTTGCTGTATGCCGATGACCTTGTCCTGTACACTAGCTCAGATGATGTCCACTCCATTAATCTTAAGCTCTCTATGGACCTACAAAATATTCAATCCTGGATCTCCAATAACAAGCTCGTTCTCAACCTTGGAAAGACCAAGGCTATGCTCTTTGGATCCCCTATCAAACTAAAACAGTGCCGTGAATCTTTCCAGGTCAACTGGGCTGATGGCTATCCATTAGAGATGGTAATCTCTTTCAAATATCTAGGTGTCTCACTTGATGAATCCCTCACCTATGACACTCACATTACCGCCACCTGTAAGGCCGTAAATGCCAAACTGGGCTTAGCCTAGAAAACGAGCTATACTCTTACCCCCACTGCTAGCACTGCCATCGCCAGAGGAATCCTGCTTCCATCGCTTTCTTACGAGTCCGTAATCTATACAAATGTCTCTAAGACAACTCTTCATAAGTGGGATACTACTTATAACAACATATGCCATTACGCCTCTGCATCTTCTAGACTAAAACATCACTGCTTGCTGTACTCTGACCTAAATTGGCTATTCCCCATTGCTCACTGCCGCCTCTCTCTTGGGAACCTTCTGGACAGTGTACTACGATCAAGTATGCCTACCTACCTTGCCTCCCTGCTGACCCCGCAGCATGTCTCCTACGGTCTCCGATCCACTGGCCTTTCCTTGACGAGCATTCCTAGATGTAAAACTACCAAAGGGAAATCAGGCTTCTCGTACGTAGGTCCCTCCTACTGGAACTCGCTGCCCTTAGATGTACACCTTGCCCCTAATCATACCACCTTTAAGAAAAGGCACCGCTCTCTCCTTACAGCTTGTACTCGATATACCTGCTTCAACCCTCCTTAGATCTTGATTCCCACTGCCATGACTGCCCTGGGTATCCCCTCTATGTTATGAGTTGGCACCCTGCCTACTTTCAACTTCCCTTTAACCTATCCCACTATTACCTCTCTCCCCGCCTCCTACCAATAATATCCTTTCAGTTGCAGGAGGCTGTTATGTTACCCTGCTATGATATGTTTTTTCTCATTTTCTGTACCTTATATTTGTGATATTGTTATGATAGTTCTACACATGGGCACTTATTTCTGTTTGTATTATTTACACCATTGCGTGCCTTGCACCAATATTTGCCTTAATCTTTGTTCTCACGTTCTGTTTGTGATGATTGCATACACCCTGTCACTGTATTCACTGTAACTGTATCTCACTGTCTTGTTGACCTCCGGGGTCGTGCCTGAAAATAGTCACTTTCGTGTCTAGTGTACTTACCCGGTTATCAAAAAATAAATAAATAAATAAAAGTTGAAAAAACCTTATTTATGCCATTATACAGCTTACCGGCATCTCTTCAGTTCGCGGTAGGCTTTGAAGAGTGCAGATGTGCTCCTGGTCCACCGAAGATTGTCGCGCCGGGCTCCGGAGGTAAGTGTGGGGTGGGGGGGGTGTGAGGAGGTGGGGTATGCAGAGGGTGGGCGTGGGTTGGGGAAGGAGCACTGGACACATTGAGATACAGTTTTCTTGTTTTACAGGTAAAAAAACAACACGGGTCGGTTTTCTTCTTTCATAGGTGTGTTCGGTACACTGGGGTGGGTCCCAGTGTGCCACCTACAATTGTGGGGGGGACTGAAGCCGATGGCACAGAAACTGGTGGGGGGCACGCATGATGCCGAGGGGGTTGGGCACCCCTTTGGCACACAACAGAAATTGGAAGGTGGGGACATTATGCCAATGGGGAGTGGGCTCCCCATCAGCAAATTGAACTGGAGGGGGGACTGAAGCCGACGGGGATTGGGCCCCCCATCGACAAGAAAGACTGTTTGAGGCGCGCTGATGCCAAGGGGGGATTGGGCACCCCTGGAGCATACAACAAATGGGGGTACATTATGCTGATGGGGAGGGGCTCCTGTCGAAAATGAATTGGGTGTTGGCATGCCGACATCGGCGCTGCCATGTTCACAAATGTTACACCAGGCAAGGTATTGCCCTGCAATGACAGATCGCTCCCTCATTGCAGAGGAATTGCTGATGCTGCAATGACGAGGTGGCCCCTCATTGCAGCGGCCAAATCATTTCAAGCTGGTGGCCCTTCTGCAGAACCAGTGTCATCAGGACACTGGGCCTGCATTGGGTGCACACCGCCACACCGACAAATGCAGTGCTGGCATTGGCCGCCACACTGCCGCACGTCCACAACCTGCTTTTCTCCTAAGCTGCCGCATAATGTTTCTTGCACATGCGCGCAAGCAAACATAAAAATACAGTACATTGTCATGCAAAATAGTGTAATACTTATAGATTAATATATGGGGGGTTGTGGTACAAGATTTTTGTTACACACCCGAAGTGTGTTTTGCTACAGAAACCACAAGTGAGAAACTTGCAGAGTATGCCCGGTACTCTTATGTGCAGTTGAACATTCATTGTTTCCCATCACTTTTTGTGTCACCAAGATGCACTAGCAGGCAACAGACACTGCTCCTTATGGGATGAGGGACATCAGGGCTAACTCCAGGCCACCAAACGTAATCTGTAACAGGGTGAACATAAACTGAAATGCAGCCCCAGATAAATGGATTTGGGAACTAAAGTTAGCAGGGAAACATGGGAGGGGGTTAAAAATGTGTGTGAAATGAGAATGGAGTAGCACTTTAATACTGTAATTCAAGATCTTACGTCGAGAGGGCTCTTGTAGTAGGTAATTACATATAGGACTGACGCCGGTAGGCGTCAGGACCCCATGGAAAGATTTCTAGCTAGCAGTCTCTGGTGGGGGACCGCCCCCACATCAGGTGACCGACGCATACAACGTCAGGATAAAGGGGTGGTCCCCCACACCTGCCTTCCAGTTCTTTCCCACCGTTAGCTCATGTCAGCGCCTCTCTGAAAAGTTCAACGCTCGTCAGCCTCAGTCGTTGGTAGCTTTAACCGAGTTATTTTCGATTTTTTGAATTTTTGTCACTTATTCATTGGTGTATGTCGTCCCCTACACCCTCCGAGCACAAGAACAAGTGCAACTCGTTCAGCGCCCAACTCGCACACAAAGACGGCCATTCCCAGTGCCTCTTCTGCTTAGGCCCAGATCATCAGGTGGAGAAGTGCCAGCACTGCCTTAAATTCAACGTGGCCACCCGCAGACAGCGGCAGCAGTCCCTGGAGACCCATATTTTAAAGAAGAAAATGTCCTGCATGGAAAAGGAGTTAAAAAAGCTCTGGCAGGCGTCCATTTCCCCTGAAGGCCATCACAAGAAAAAAGACAAGGAGAAGCACTGGGACAAGGGCTCCTCATCCACCGTGTCTCCCTCGGGAGTCACCATGCTCCAGGTAATGTCCCCTCCGGGGAACCGATCCACAATGGCCGTCTTGGAGGTTTCCAAGGCAGTGTTGGCCCACCCGTCTGGCTTGCGCTCGGGCCCTGCGGGCGCCTCCAGGCTATTGGAGGCCTCCGCTCCTGGTAAAGCCACCACCGTGCAGGCTACTGGTTCAAGCGGCTCCAGTAAGCTGGATGTCAGCTCCTCCGACACCCACACTGAGAAGGTCAGTAAGTCACCCAACCCCTCTGGGCAGCGCACGGCCCCTCTGCCGCCTAACCAGGCCACCCCTCCTTTGCAACCTGCCTCGGGCGACGGGTCTGCTAAGTTGGACGTCAGCCCCTGCGGTGCCGCCCGGACCCCGCTGATAAGTCGGACATCGGCTGGCCCGACATCCGCATGATTGCTGAGCCAATGCTGGACCTTCCAACGTCTGCCGTTTCCAGCTCCCCGCAGCCTTCGCTGCCCTCCGGGGACCCTGGGTCTCCTCAGCCTGGCCCTGGGGATTTTTCCCCTCCATCCCCGGGCAATGCCGAGGTTCCTGCTGTGCCCCTGTCAGACTGTCCGCCCACTGGGCCGACCAAACTGACATCGGGTCCCCGGACGCCGGCCCTGACGCCAGTCTTGCCGACCCCAGATGACATCCCGCTTCCGGATGCCGCTCCAATGCCAGTCTTTCCACCCACTGGGACTTCTGCTCCAGACCCGCCTGTGGGCCCTCCGGCCAGGCCGTCTGCTCCGGCAGATCCCTCGGTTCCCAGGTATCCGACCCCATCGTATCTGATGCCATCTTACCCAGCTCCGCAGTATCTGCCCCAGTACCCGACGCCAGCCTATCTGACACTGCAGTACCCAGGGCCTCAATACCCGATGCTGGTCTTCCCGCCCTCGAGTTATGGATACGCGCCTTACTGGTATAATCCATACCCAAATCCCCCTCCTCCTCCACTGCCCTGTCAGCTGCCGTGGACTTGAAGGAGACTCTGGCCTCCTGGTGGGCTGAGGCCAAGGCTCAGCTCACCAGAGAGGTGGAGGGTCATCTCCCAACGACAGTGCCGGTTCCAGTTCCCATACGTCCGCGATGAAAGACTCCCTCCCCACCTCCGGACACCAGGGCCGAGCCCTCTGGTTCCAGGGCGGGGCAGGACGCGCTTCCCCGAGGGCTTCCCAAGGGGTCCATTCCTCCCCCATGCTGGGAGAGGGAGTTTTCCTCATCATCTTCTTCTTCCTCCTTGGACACCTTGGACGACTCCGATGGTTGTTCCGAGCCGGACGACGAGTCACGCTCTCCGTCTAAGCCCAGGCCAAGGACTCCTCTGAAGTTCCTTCTGGAGGATCCTTCTTTTACAGAGTTGCTACACAAAATCCAGGAGATTCATAAGTGGCATTCCTTGGAGCCGGATCCCCAGCATAAGAAACTCACTGAGCATCTGGATCTGCCTATGACCGCTCCCACCTTGGTGCTACCCTGGATAGAGCCTCATGCCAATCTTGTTTCCACTATTTGGAAGCAACCATTGGCTTTAGCCCCACTTCCTTGGAAGTTGAACAGGCTATATCAGGCTCCTGAAGGTGTCAACTTTTTAGATTCTCACCCTTGAGCTGATTCGGTCGTGATTAGCGCCGCTCATGGCCAAACAGCTAACCCGAAACATCTGAGCTCATCTCCACCTGACAAAGAATTCCGTCTTCTGGACCAGTATGGGAAGAAGATTGATGATTCTTCCACTCTGGGTATTAGGGCCCTAAATTATGTCGGTCACATGGGGGATTACCAGAAGGCGATTCTTAGTGAGGTGGAATCCAAATTGGACTCCCTTCCGACTCTCAAGTCAAACAGAAAGTGGCTGACCTCGTCTGCTCTGCACGTTCGGCCAGTTGGCACATGCTTTGTGCTACTTACGATGCAGTGGACACTGCTGGTAGGAGCTCCGCTTTCGCCGTAGGCTTATGGCGTCATGCCTGGCTCCATGTGTCGGGGTTGGTCCTGGAAGTGCAGTCTGCCATTCAGGAAGCGCCCTTCCAGGGTTTGGTGCTGTTCGGTGGTGATGTCAAGGACATTATCACCGATCTGCAAGACAAGGGGACTGCACTGAAGTCTGTGGACTCCATGTACCATCTGCATCAAATGTAGCACTGTCCCTTTCACAGGTGGAATTGGCAAAAGGTGAAACCCCAGGGAAAGCGGGTCGCTAAATGCCGGGCCCCTCCGGCTGCCAAGCCTCCTCTGCCCAAAGAAGCAGCGGGCACTTCAGTCACAGCGCTGCCCCACACCACCTGACTCCTTTCCTCTCCCACAGCCTCTAGGCCTTCTGGAGGAACTGGTAGGAGGGAGGTTTTCTCTCCCCCTCCCGGGTTGGGAGAGGGTAACTTCAGATTCCTGGTTGCTCCAGCTGATCGCTGAAGGACACCCAATAGAGTTTCTCCAGAAACCACCTCATCACCCTCCCCCAAGGTCGTCGTACTCTCGGGAACACCTTCTTCTGGTCCAGGAAGAGATTTCAGCACTTTTGCAGAAGGAGGCGATAGAGCCCGTCCCCCCTCCTCTTCAGGGAATGGGTTACTATTCCCACTTCTTCCTGGTCCTGAAGAAGACAGGAGATGTAAGGCCGATTCTCGACCTCAGTTCCCTGAACTTGTTTGTGGAGTAGAAAAGGTTTAGGATGCTTTCCCTACAGGGCCTCCTGCCCCTCCTTTGGCTGGGACAGTGGCTGTGCACTCTGGATATGCAGGCTGGTGTCCAGTGTTTTAGCAGTTTAAATGTATTGCCAGGGAGTGCCTGTATATCCTATGTGTACTGTCTCTTTAAGAGCTGCCTGGATTGCAGTTATAATTAATCTAAAAGGATCTTGTTATAAAATGTGCTTAGCTGCTGATTATCTATTAGGGTGATAATATTGCAGTTTTTTCTAACCTGCCTTCTTTGCAGCATGAACAGTTCTGTTTGTTTCCATCATCTTGGTCCTGGACTGCTGAAATGGGCCAACCAGTACCTTTGGGGACTCTAAAATGGAGCCTGCCTACAGGGGCTTGGCAGGGCCAAAACTTGTAGGAATTGTAGTTTTGGGCTTTTGGCGCCTAAAATAACCTGGAGTGGAGCCCTTTTTGTGACTGACAGACAGATCAGCCAACCGAACCTTTTGGATCCTGGGGAAAGTCCCAGACTGCTTGCAGTTTCAGTTCAGATCTGAGTTGGGAAGTGAAGGAGTAACAGCTTAAGATAGTCGAGCAGTAATCCTGCATAGATTCATGTGGGAGAACTGTGAAAGGGCTGAGTTTTGGCCTGCTGTCCCTGAGAGGGAAACTGAAGTTTATTCGGATTGAATCCGAATTGTGAGGATGATTTAAGCCACAGAACTGTGACCAGGCTTTAACCTGAAGACCACCGAAGATTTGCTGAATGCGATCGGTCTGTCAGGACTTCCAGCTACCTCTGAACTCCCGGATTATGCAGAGACTCTGTAATTGCGACCGGAGAGCCATTTGCCTGGTACAGTGGAATTTCCTTACATGTGAATGTGTTGTGTACTTATAGTGGGTCGTAATTTGGTTCCCCACTGTGTGTCTGAACTGTGTTTTGCTTGCTGGAGGCTGTGTCCAGCTACCCGGACTGAATCCATATCCATTTCCATTTGCCTGGGCCCTGCTACACTGGCCCAGCCAGAATACCTACTACGCAGAGAAAGTCATCGATGAGAGACTGGCCTGGGATCAGCCCCCTGCCCAGCCTCTGAACAGGAAACCACACCTGGGTGATTCGTGTGGGCCCTGCTTCTCCGGGCACTCCAGATCAACAGCCTGCAGTCTCGATTTCATCCTGCCTGTGTCCAGTATTGGGTATTGTGAGTAAACATCAGGGTAGCTCCCTGCAACAACAGCTAAATCTAAAAGTGTTGTCATCTGATTGTCTTGTTGCCTTTTCTTTCACAAACTGAGCCCTCTGGCTCCAGATTACAAATAATGTGTATTGTGCATGTTGCTTTCTTCCATCACAGTGCTCCCTCTGCGCTAATAGCGATGGCAGAACAGAGCGATTATTTGGCAGCCCGGGCAGGACTCGAGCATAGAAACACTCAGCCCCCTCCCAGATTAATTATGACATCAATCCAGACAGCTCTTAAAGAGACAGTACACAGAGGCTATACAGGCACTCTCTGGCAGTACATTTAAACTGATAAAACGCAGGACACCATCCTGGCAGTGAGCATTTAGGCAAGCTCAAGGAAGACTTTTCGGGAACCCCCATTTGTAGGGGGGGGTTACAGGAACATGACTATAATTTCTGGAAATAGGAGCATGACAAGGTGACTTCACTTGGTGTAGGATCTGACGTTTTCACTGTGAAAGATTAGAGACTTCTTCCAAATTCAACTACTGTATTATCTTCCATTTCACCTGTTTTAAGTAGCATTTTAAACTTTCTAAATAATTTTTCTCAAGATCAACCTCTGACTGCTTTCTGCCTTGTTTGTTTTTTATCTGTCCTGCTGCACTTGCTTGGATCTCATCCATTTCCACATATGTCCATCGTGGTCATGTAATGACGGCAGGTGGCACTTATTATGCCTGAAGTCCAGGTTTGCATCACCAGCTGCAACCGTGGCCTGGCAAGAGGTGGATCAGTTATTCCAGAGGCGAAAAAGTAGAGAGTTGCATTACAAAACTGCTCTCTGGGTGACCAGCTAGGGACCATTTGTGGGAGTCCAGGACCATACATGTGGTATCTGATCTGCCAATTCATGCAAAGGCCTCCTGCATCCAGTAAGTATGATCTGGGAAGAACAAGGAAAAAGATACTACTGGCAGCCTATGCTGCTGCATGGCATGGCCCCAGATCCTTCTCCTCCTACCACCACCCACTTACATGGGGATGGCTGTTTTAGATGCTCACAGACGATGCCCCCTGGAGGGTGTGCAGTGGAGCCCTGATAAGTGCACACCCTTGAGAAACAACATTTTTGTGCGTTTAAGTGGGCTGTGCACTTAAGCAGACAATACATTATTCCACTTCACAGATCACAGCAGATCAACTCTGACACACTCTCTACGTTGTCTGTCATACTATAGGCCCTTCAGAGCCCTAGGACTTATTCAGAGATGCACATTACAGCAACTGACCCAGTTTCACCTTCCCTGTTCCTTGCTGCCTTTATCGGCTCTTGCAGGATCCCTACAGTTGTTCATTGGAAGTCCTCTAACAGCTGCCTAATTGATATATCACTGAGCTAAAGACATTCCCAGTGCAGAATTCCTTAGAACAAAGAGCAAAGTTAAGCATCAGGTTGTGATAAGCAGGCCAAATAACACCTTATTCTACCATATGAATGTGCACTTAAGCAGTAGTTTGTAATCTTCTGGCAGTTCTCACTGTGCTCTTAAGCAGGATTTGCACTTAAACAATGTGCACTTATCAGGATCTTTTAAACAAGAAAGTATAGGAGAAAAAATGGAAAACTGATAAGAGTGTGCATTCAAGCAAGATGTGCACTTATCCAGTGTGCACTTAAGTGGGCTCCACTGTAGTATCTACAGATACCAAGGTATCATCAGTAGGGAGTTGAGTGCCAGGGCCCAGGTCAGTTCTCCAGGGGACAGGTTTGGGGCATGGATACAGCAGAATGGGAGCTGTTACATTCCCTGACAGGATGTGTACTGTATGTGAGTGAGGGGTGATATAGTGGTTGTCCAGTGAAGGAGGATTAAATCAATTCCTCAGCATGTGAAGCACTTGAACTGCTCTTCCCATATCCTCCACTGCTCCCCCTAGTCCAACATCTCCTCCTCATTTCAGGAGGGTGGGGATCTCTCTCTTACTGCTTCCCTTACTCCAGCCTCCCCTTCCTATCTCTGGAGGGTCCATAAGAGAAGTGCTGCGCTCTAATCTTGGGTCAGTTCACTTCTAATAATGTTGCCACACCATATAACTTACAGAGAGTCCAGAAATAGAAGCACTCCAATGAAACACAGACCATAAATATCAACTGAATTGTTGATTTTATTTGCCACAGTGGGAGCCCCTAGCGCCTCGGCAGCAAGCGCTTCAGGGGACTGCGCCGCCCGAGGCATTGCTAATGTGAGCTCACTGTGGCTCATCAATCAACAATTCATTGGATATTGCGGCCTGTGTTCATTGGAGCATTTCTATTTCTGGACTCTGTATCTCTGGAGGGCAGGGGTCTCTCTCCCACTGCTCCCTCTAGTCCATCCTCTCCCTCTTTTTAGGGCTGCATTGGGTGGAGCCCTGCAGTCCTCTTATGATAATCAGAAAAAGGACTATGCAGTCTATCCGAACTAACAACATGTTGGACTTGCGTCAAAGTTGTCTCCTCGTCTGTGAAGCAGTCCACCCATGTTGTCCCTACTGACCACATCACTGCACTATTTCACATCATAAAGCTGGGATTGCAAGCACCACAAGAGAGATCCAGGGGAGATGATGCAGGCCCGGATCTGAAGTCACCTTGAGTATCCACTCCAGCTTGAACCCGCAAGCCTAACTGAGGGACAGAACACAGTTTCTCTTGTTTTAGTTCCAGGCCTTTTTATGTGAGTGCTTAGTTGCTAGCAGGGCGTTTGTTTTTGTTACCCTCCTCTTCCTTGCTTCCACATACCTCTCTCCAGACTGCCCTCTCTTCCTCCTTCACTTTTGGGACCTAGCTGGCACCCGGGGGCTCAGATCTGTCTGAAAACTAGGAAGCAAAAAAGTTCGATAGTTGGGGCTTGGGACTGAGACTGGTATCAATGGTCGGGCAGAACTCCCCCAACTGGGTGACTGTGTTGTTTGTGCCCCATTCGCAAAGTGCGACTGTGTGTGCTATCCCACCAGGGCATGTATGGTATATAAGGTGTACATCACATAAACTGTTATTACCTGATTTTGAAAGCAGCACAAGGGAAGTCACAGAGTTTGGAACTGTTTGATTTTGAAAGCAGCACAAGGGAAGTCACAGAGTTTGGAACTGTCTGATTTTGAAAGCAGCACAAGGGAAATCACAGAGTTTGGAATTGTCTGATTTTGAAAGCAGCACAAGGGAAATCACAGAGTTTGGAACTGTTTGATTTTGAAAGCAGCACATGGGAAGTCAAAGAGTTTGGAACTCTGATTTTGAAAGCAGCACAACGGAAATCATAGAGTTTGGAACTCAGTGCTTTGGCTTCTCAGAAGGAACTAGAAGGGGGACAAGATCAGATCTACAGTACAGTAGCTTCTTGTTGTTTTACATTGTTTCTTGTGGATTCTACTTGGTAGAAGGTTATTTCTTTTCTTTCTTACTACTAAGGGGCTAGCAGGGTATTGTTTGGGGCTGTTGGAATTTTGAAACCTGTTTTGGTAGCTATAAGTGGGCTCATTTGTTTGATTCACTGTGTGTAGGCTGCATTTGTAGAGACCTATTTCTTCTGTTTTAAAACATAATTGGTGTGATTTAACTGGGTCTGTTTCTTTGAATTGGAGACATATATCTTCTAATTCCAAGCCTATTTTGATGTGTTGTTGGTGAAGCTGTTTGAATTGGAGCCCTGTTTCTTTGGGTAGCAAACTTATTTTGGGGGTTTTGAGTAGAATTGTGATTCACTGTTGCTGGCTTCACTAGCTGCAAAGTTTGAGTGCAGAGTGGGGGAAGGGTGCTAATGGTCTGACCAGAGGCCCCAGCTACCTGATTGTTTCTGGAAGACTTGGGCTGGTCCCACCCTTGGTCCATTATTTCTTTATACCAGGGATTCTGACATCACTTCCTCAAACAGGCAAAGGATATGCACCTGTCATAGCAAAAGCAGACATCCAGGAAAGGAACAGCAGCAAGTGAAGAGGTGACTGCTCTCTCAGTGGAAGGAAGGAAGTAAATGCAAATCTAGGAGCTTTCATGTACTTCTTCGCATTGATATTGCATTGGGGAAAGGAGGAGTAGGAGTTTGAAGAAGGCTGTGCAATGGCTACTTAAAGTCTGTTTTGGAGTGTGGATAGGAAGGATAGGAATATAAAAGCAGTTGCTCAATATATCTAAACGTGTGCAACAAAGGAGGTAAGGAAATAAAGAAAATGTTTTGCACTGATAGAGGAGGGAGAGGAGACTTGGGGGAGTGTTTGGTATCCTGCATCTGGAAGGTGGGGTCGCTGTGGGCAACAACAGCAATGGGTAGGGTGGTAGGGCTGCAACAACTGTGGTGCACCAATCTTTCTAAAAATTGCCTGGAGTGTGGAGGATGTTTAGTGTGCAACCACATAGAAAACTTAGAAAGGAGATTGAGGGTCTGCAGGAGGAACTAAGACAGGCAAGGCAGATTGGGGGTGGGTTTAGCTAATACTGGAGGGAGGAAGAAGGGAGATGAGGGAGGGCGATTTAAGCCAACAGTGGTGAGGAGAGGGTCAGAAGAAGGGAAGCAGAGGCAAAGGGGCCCAGGCCAGGAAGAACGATTGCCGGGGAAACCAGGTCAGGAGACAAAAGACAAATGGAAAGAGGAGATAGGAACTTGTGAGGGGAGGCGAAGAAGTGGCAAAAGTCATGGAGTGGAAAGGAGAGAACAGGTCACTATGAAGAGAGAGGGAGCGGGCATTTGTGAAGGGCCTTCAGAAAACAGTTGTGCACTGCTAGAGAGGAAGAAAGTGGAGGAGGGAAATGATGAAATTAGAGGAGTAATTGATAAATGCCTGGACCAAACTGGAGCGGGGGGAAGTTCTGCTGGGAGAATTGCAACAGGGGTAAAAGGGGGAAATAATGTGCAGGAGGAAGAAGAAGAGCTGAAAATGAGAGAGGGAGATGAATGGAAGCAAGCAGGGAGTAAGAGGGGTGGAATCTTAGTGCTGGGGGACTTAATACTAAGAGGAGTTAGGTGGGGTAGCAAGGGGGAGAGGCATAGTCGCATTTGGGTGGAGGCCATGCCAGGAATGACAGCGGAAAGGGTGGGACAGTCTGTTCTGAAATATGCTAGAAGGGGTAGGGACAAGCCTCATTTAATTATACATCTTGGGACAAAAACCTGGCTGACAAGACAGTAGATACAGTCCAGAGGAGGTTTGAGGAACTAGCACAATTATGTGAGGGGGCAGGAAGATCAGTAACTTTTTCAGAGATCCTTCCTGTGCCAAAGGCAAGCACAAGAAAGCTGAGAATAGAGGAATTTAACGGATGGCTAAGAACCTGGTGTTGTGCTAAAGGGTATGGGCTGTTGGGGGAGGGACCTGGGAGGACAGTAGTCTCTATGCCAAAGACAGACTACACTTGAGTGAGAGGGAAAGAAAGTGTTGAAACAGAGGATGGAGGAGTACAGAGAGGAAGTTGGGAATTTAAACTAGGAGTGGGGGTGGCAGTTGGGGAAGAGATATGCAGAGACCACAGGTTGGGAAACCATATGAGCTTACTCCCATAACAGTGACAAAGGACAAATGGCAAGTACTGTTGGTGATGCTAGGAAAGGAGGGCAGGATGGGGGAGGGTGGAAGGTGGTTACCCTTAATGCTAGGAGCCTTGGGAGGAAAACTGCAGAGTTACAGGTTCTCATGGCAGAGGGAGAGGTGGACATTGCAGTCATCACGGAAACATGGGCCACCCAATACAATGACTGGGACCTGTCTGTACCAGGGTACAGATTATTTCGTAGGGACAGAGTGATTGGGAAAGGAGGGGTGGCACTATATGTGAAGGAAGGACTGAAGTGTGTAAGGGAGGAAGGGGAGGAGGGTAGTACGGAGTCACTTTGGATGCAAATCCAGGATTCCAAGAATAGGATTCTTAGAATGGGAGTGGTGTACAGTCCACCATCTCAGACGGAGGAGTTAGACAGGGAACTAGCGGGACAGATCACGAGGACCTGCGAGAAGAGGAGTGTGGTGATTGTGGGGGACTTCAACATGCCAGGAGTGGACTGGAGCACCCCAACAACCAGGAACAGAAGGGAGCAGGTACTGCTGGATGCCTTCCAGGACAGCTTCCTGCTGCAAATGGTCAGTGAGCCAACCAGGTTAGGAAATACCCTTGACCTTGTGCTGGCAAATGGGGACTTTGTGAGAGAACTTACAGTGGAGGAACAGCTGTCAGGGAGTGACCACCGCTCAGTATGGCTCACATTGGATATGGGCAAGGAAGGAGGAATCTGGCACAATAGTGCTGGACTTCAAGAGGGCCGACTTTGGGAGGATGGGAAGTGGTAAAAGGGTACCAGGCCAGAATTCAATCTAGTATGGACACTAACCAGAGGTGGGAGCTCATAAAGCTGGGGATAGTGGAGGCAACCAAAACTCTGCTGCAAAGCCCAGACCAAGAAGGCTAGGGCTAAGAAACCAATCTGGTTGAGCAAGGAGGTCATGGAAAAGGTAAGGAGGAAAAGAGCTGCCTTTAGGAAGTACAAGAAAACGGGGGGGGGGAGGACAGGGAGGAGTACTTGACAGAATCGAAGAAAGTGACAAGGGCAGTAAGCGGAGCCAAAGCATCTACGGAACTCAGGCTGGCACAAGGCATTAAGAAGGGGGAGAAGGACTTCTTTAAGTACATCAGGGAGAAAAGGAGCTGTAAGGACCACATAGTAAGGATTAGGAAGGAGGGGGTTGGGTGGAAGCAGGGTGCGATAAGGCAGAAGCACTAAATGAGTACTTCTGCTCAGTATTTACTAAAGAGAAGAGGGGAGGTGACACCCAAGGTGGGAGAAATGGCAGAAGCAGGGGGGAATTGGTGACAGATGGGGAAATCATGGAGAGCAGAGTTAGAGAGGGTTTGAAGGCACTGAGGGTGGACAAGGCGCCAGGCCCAGATGGCATCCACCCCAAGGTACTGAAGGAGCTGGCAGAGGTCCTTGCAGGACCTTTGGCAGACCTATTTAATGCCTCACTACATTTGGGGTGTGTACCTCAGGACTGGAGGATGGCTCATGTGGTGCCCCTCCACAAGAGTGGCCCCAAGGATGAACCGGGAAACTACAGACCAGTGAGCCTCACATCCATTGTGGGTAAGCTAATGGAGACTATCCTGAAGGAGAGGCTGGTGGCCCTCCTAGAGGGCCAAAGGACTACAGGACAGCAGACAGCATGGCTTCATACGTGGCAGATCCTGCTAAACCAACCTGGTCGAGTTCTATTACTGGGTAACTAGGCAACTGGACAGGGGCCATGCAGTGGATGTCCTGTATCTGGACTTCAGTAAGGCATTCGACTCAGTGCCACATGGAAGGCTGGGAAGGAAGTTAGTAGGCACAGGGGCGGGTGCAAAGCTGGTGAGATGGGTAGGAAACTGGCTGCAGGGGAAGGCAACAGAGGGTGGGGAGCTCTCACACCCAAGGGCAGTGATGAGCGGTGTTCCACAGGGCTCAGTGTTGGGACCAGTGTTGTTTGGGATATTCATTGTAGACATATCATGGGACATCAAGAGCAAGATCAGTCTGTTTGCTGCTGATACCAAGGTAGGCGCGGTGGTGGATGACCTAGGGGGATGGCAGGGGTTGCAGGATGATCTGGCAAAGCTTGAAACCTGGTCAGACACCTGGCAACTGGGCTTTAATGCCAAAAAGTGCAAGGTGCTGCATTTTGGGATGAAGAACCCAAGAAGGAGTTACCAGCTAGGGGGAGTGCAGCTAGCCCAGACAGAGGAGGAGAAGGGCTGGGTGTGCTCATTACAGGGTCAATGAACAACTCGGCACAATGTAGGAAGGCAGCTGCAAAGGCCAACAAAATGCTGGGTTGTATTGCAAGGGGTATATCCTCGAGGAGGGAGGAGGTGATTCTGCCACTGTATAGGTCATTAGTTAGACCACACCTGGAGTACTGCGTGCTGTACTGGCGTCAGTATCTGAAGAGGGACATTAAGTTACTGGAGGGGGTGCAGTGCAGAGCGACAAAGATGATCAAGGGGCTGGGGGACTTATCATACGAGAGGAGGTTGAAGGAGTTGAACATGTACTCACTGGAGGAGAGGAGAGACAGGGGTGACATGATTGAAACCTTTAAATACATGAAAGGAATAAACAAGACGGGTACAGAGGGGCTGTTCAAAGTAAGGGAAGGGAGGGCCACCAGGGGCCATGATATGAGACTGGAGCGAGGAAGGTTCAGGAGGGAGATGAGGAGACACTTTTTTACAGAGAGGGTGGTGGCTGGGTGGAATGTGTTACCTGCTGAAGTGGTATGCAGTAAAACAGTGGACTGCTTCAAACGAGGATGGGACAGGACAAGGGGGAGGGTTAATGAAGGGGAAGGGTGGAAGGGAGGGGCAGCTGCAGAATAAGGTGTGCTAGCTGCACATTCGAGCAGACTTGATAGACCTCTAGGCCTTTATCTGCTGGCAAATTTCGTATGTTCGTATGTCTTTCTCTCTTTTGTCTGAGTTTGGACTCTTCTTGTTTCAGCTGCTCCAATTCAATCAGTCTGTACTCCAGTATTCTTGCTGCGGTTGATTGCAACAACTAGCCGCCACAGGACTGTCAATCAGCATGGCCGAGACTTTCCCTGAAACCTGTCCTTCAGTGAGAGCAAAGGGGGTGGGGGCCGGGGAGCCAGGTGGGGCACCCAGGACTTGGATTCTGGGAATTGTAGTCCACCGGCGCAACTTCCAATGGAATGCCATCTCACGCAGGAATGTCCATGTCATGTGAAAGAAACAGAAATGAAAACTATCCACCAAGAATGAGGGGTGGAGTGGGGGCAGGGAATGCTGAAAAAACTGGTTGTGTGTGTTGTGGGAACGCTATGGTTTCACTGAAAAAGACAAGCAGTGGAGATTGTGATGATGTCATTTACAACAGGTAGAGACATGAAAGATGAGAACTGCACAATCCCAATGTGAGTGTCTGGTGGTTGGCACAGAAAAGTAGCATGGATGGAGATCCCGGCCACATATAAGTAGGGCACTAAAATTCAAGGGTGGTCTCGCTGCTTTGAAGGAATTTTTGCCCGTCATAAAAACAGTATACGGTAACTGTCACAAAGAATGCATGAGGCTGCATAGAACCTTATACCAGGGCATTATGCACATTATATTGTCTGCAGCAGAACAGTTCATTTTAGTTGCATGTTTCACTTTACTTTGTTTTTTTAAGTTGTATACAGTGTCCACTGGAGTAGCGGCAAGGCCTCTGCTTACAACGCATACATCCCGGGTTTAGGAATGGACCCAGGAGTCGGAGGGCTGGCCGGATGGAGACAGATTAAATGCCCAAATTGCGGCTTTCCTTCTGGAGAGGCACATTAGTGGCCCCTGGTAGAGGCTGGGGGATCTGTGGGGACTGGTGCCGGACATTGTGGTAGGTGGGACAGATGTCGGGCATGCCCATTAACGTCATTGCACGTCCCACCTCCAGGGAATAGCATACTAAAAAATCCGGCTTCCTGCATTGATGTCTCAGCCGCCGCTCCTGCTGCTGCCTGTGTCCACGGGGGTACTCACTCTGGGCCCTGGGGCAAGCCAGGGCTAAGAGACTGTTGTCCATGGGGAGGGGCTCCTCACCCAGGGGATAAGCCTGGGCATGGGGGGGTGGTGTGCAAGGTAGGGGCTGAGCCTCAGCCCAAAATGGGTCAAGGGGTCAGGCCAAATAAACAAAAACAAAAGTTGTATTCAGTGTAAGCTAATACTTTCTACAGGTAGCATTATTTGGTGAAGCGAATCACCACACCAGTATCAACAAAGCAATAGTAGAATGCAATTGATTAAAGAGATTTTCTAATCTCTGTGAAAACTTTTTAAAACATAATGGGCCCAATTCTTGTTTCTAATTTTATGGGATGCAAAGCACGCTACATTGAACTGACCCACACATTTGCCAAACTGAGAGCATTATATTTACATGCAAATTTTGTAATGCATGTTAGGCATTCGGTCAATCACTGTGCACACACATGGTTTGCATACAATGAGGTTACACGTTATAGACTCATTCATGTCTATGCATGGCATGGTGTCATGCACAAACATGCATAGCCCAATGCAGCACAGTACCCCCCCCCCCAACACACACACAACACCTTTGGCTCTTCTGAAAAGGTCAATGTTCAGATCCAGCCATCTATCCATCCCCCCACATCATTTCTGGTAGTCCATTGGGCCCTAGACACAAATCCCAGCAAACACTCCCTGGTAGTCCAGTGGATTCCCTCTCCCTAGTCCTGTTCCCCCATGTGCATCTATTTACATAAGTCCCATGCATCTCAGTCCCCTGACATCCATGCACGGCACACACAAGTGTCCAACATCCCTGTTACCTAGTGCAAAAAGTTAATATGTAGGTGGCGCACTGGCAATATTGGGCATTGTGAATGGCACAGTATTTAACAGCTGGTTGAGGGAATGGTGCAAGGAGGAGGGTTTGGGGTGCATAGGGAACTGGGAGGGAACCTGGAGTGATAAAACCCTCTACGCACCAGATCGTCTGCGTTTCAGTAGAGGGGGATACAAGGTACTTTGGAAAAAATTGGGGTTATATAAGCAACAGCCTGAATTTAAACTGGAGGGGGAAGAATTGGTCATTGCACCCAGGGACTCTGGGAAGAGGGGGCAACTAGCCCCCCTTAGGTTGAATTGGTGGCAGAATCAGGGAAGCGGGGGGGAGAGGGAATCTAAAGGAGGGGAATTCAGGTAAAAGCTACAGGGGGAGTCCATTCATGGAGGGATCAGGGAACTAGAGGAGAGTTAGGGGGCAAGGAGGTCATGGAGGAGAAAAGAGCATGAGGAGAAAGAGGGAAGGAAGCCAGGCAGAGGATGAGAGGCACAGATTTGTGATGAAGGGTGTTGTCCCTCAATGTTGGAGGTCTAGGAAACAAAATGGATGACCTGTAGGCACTGATGGTGGAGGGGAAGTGGATGTGGCAGTGGTCACATAGACCTGGGCTACTCCAAATCACGATTGGGCCCTCTCTGTTCTAGGGTATAAGTTATACAGAAGGGAAAGAGGGAAAAGTGCAGCGATCTATGTGAGGGATGGTATTACTACCACAAGGAGGAGACCAGGGAAGGGAAAGTAGAGGCACTATGGGTGCAGCTCCAGACATCAAAGAGATGGAAGGTGAGGCTAGGGATTTCAGTCTTCCCAAGGTGGATTGAGGGGGTCCCATCCACGGCCTGCGTCACAAGCCAGTTGATCCGGGATGAAATCCAGAGTGGGATCTTGGTTCAGGGGGTCACTGAGCCCACCAGAGAGGGGGCCATCCTGGATCTAGTACTTGCAAATGGAAAGCATGTCCGCAACATCATGGTGGAGGAGCCCCTTGGGGACAGTGACCACCAAATGGTCTGGTTCAGAATGGACATGGTTGAGGAGCCTGCAGAACAAAGCTATTAGATTTCAGAAAAACAGATTTCAGGAAGCTAAGGAGTCACCTAGCTAACCTCAGAGAAGGTATGGGGGTAGATCAGAAATAGTCCGTTATCAAAGAAGGATAGCAGTTGCCACTAAAGAGTGTGTCGGGGGACTCCAAAGCCAAGAACTGGTTTGAGAGAGATGTAGGCTAGGCAGTTAGGGAGAAGAGGGATGCATACAGGAAATTCAGGAAGAACCATAGGCATGATGACAGGGAGGAATAACTGGGGAAGGCTGAGGAGGCAGGTAGGTTAGTCACGATAGCCAAGGCCAGAAAGGTATTGCAGATAGCGGAAGGAATCACAGAGGGGGAGAGAAAGCCTTTTTCTGGTACATAAAGAAAAAAAGGACAAAAAGGATGGAATAGTGGAGCTAAAAAAGGGGATTGGAAAAGCAGCTGGACAAAATGGTGTAACCCCCCTACAAATGGGGGTTCCCAAAAGACTTCTAGGAGCTTGCTTGAATGCTCCAAGCCTGAATGGTGTTTGGCATTTAAGCCATTTATCAGTGAGTGTTTTTAGAGCCTCTGGTACTGTCTCTTTAAGAGCTGTCTGCTTGCAGACATAATTAGTTGTATGGGGACTGTGTGCTTCTCTGAGTACCACTCGAGCTGCTGCCAATTCACTTCATTTTGCAGTCACTAGAGTGCAAAGGAACCTATCTGAAAGATGTAACTGTTTGCCAGAAATTATTTAGAGTAATAATGAAATTACAGTTTGTCTAACCTGCTTTCTTTGCAGTCAGAACTTGTCTGCTAGTTCCCCATTCTAGTTTTGAACTGCTGAACTGGACCAATCAGTGTGGGGTAAGCTAGCTCTAAAATGGTGCCTTGGACGAATCAGAACTTGGACTCATAATCTGAGCCAGCCACAAGAGGATTGTATGGGCAGTGACTCTGGGAGATGTAGTTTAGACTTCAGTGCCTTTTGGACCAACAGCAGCAGTCTATTGTGAGTGACAGCCAATCCAGTCAAGAACTGGGAGGAACTCAAAGGAAATGCCCGTTTTGTCGGTTGGAGTTCAGTTGAGCTTTGGCAGTGAAGAAGGAAGGAGCCCTGTGCTTTTCAGTGTGCAGTTTTAGTCAAAAACGGTGTAAGGCCCAGAGTTCGGTCTGCAGCTTGTGTAACAGCTTGTTAGGACTGAATCCGTCCTGTGAAAGAATCAAAGGATCTCTGAAGAGTAGAAACCAGGCTCACCCTGTAGAAGACTGGAGAAATTGTTGAATTACACTCGGTCTGTCAGGAACTGAATCTGCTGTGTGTTCTCCCGGTATTGTGCAGTAATTGCGATCGGGATACAGATGCAGCCTGCCTGGTGTAGTGCTTTCTTGTATATGGATGTGTGAAGAGGTTTGTGTACCTCAAGTGAGCCCTGCTGACATTGAAGGACCCTATCTTATTTGGAGGTCGTGAGTACTAATTCAGGGTCGCTCCTGTTGAATTGCCACATTAAATCCAAATGGAATTACTGTACTGCTGACTGTTTAATTCTCCTTTTCTCTGTGTGAAAGGGCCCTACCAGCTGCCAGGTTTGGACTAGCCACTAGGGCTTGGGTACCCAGGGACAGTAACTGAGAGGGATAGGCCTGTGCACAGAGCCATAAATGAGATTATTAGAGTGATAAGCTAATTAACCTGATTTCCCCTGTCCTTGTTATATCCCCTAAATAAATCAGAGCTGCTTGTTTCAGCAAAGTTATACTGCCTGAGGTATTTGTCTATGTTAAAGTACTGTACTGTGATTGTTGCACTGTATCTCATTTCACAGGAGGTCCCAGTGCGGAACCAGACCTGGGGGTAAGTGTATACTGTGAAGGTAATTCTGATATATTGTGTGGGCCACTAGTGGGAAGAAAGGGGTTGCAGTGTCCCAGAGGGCTGTGACCAAGTTAGTTTAACTATTGCAAACCCTGACCTCTGGGTGGAGGCACCGCCATTGGATCCAGGCCCCTCAACCTGTTAGTGGCAAATCAGGCAGGGGTAGTAGCCCTGGGATAGCACCATCTAGGGGTTACATCTTGGAGGCTCACCGCTGGGATTGTGTGTCCTCTAGTGGCCATATTTACGAACCACTGTTAAGAAAAAATGGGTACCCGACAGAAGTGGCTGTGCACCGGCTGGTGGAGTGGTGTACTGGGAGGAGATCGACCCCCAAATGCTATGCTTATCCTGGACATCCCCTGGGTATCAATACGGACACTGTGCAGGAGTACTTTCCAAGGTGGAAGGTTTACAAAACCCTGTGGTGGTGGGTCGGCATGCTAATCTGCTCACCACACTTTCCTGGCCCTAGTAGAGTTTAAGGATCCCATAGATAGCTCCAAAGTGCCACAGACCATTACCCCAGAGGGAGCCCTCACTGCTTGGAGAGTGATAACTAAGGACAGTAAGACCCGGGGAATCAGCCCCACCACTATCTGAAACTTTGAGGAGAAATTTGCTGAATGGTTGCTGGGAGGGGAAAACTGTGGAGGACTTGAAGAAACTATTCTTGCCACCTGGGGTGTTCCTCCCCAACACCCTCTCCTGCTCCAGTGCCCGTAATGGTGGCTGAACCAATGCAGACTCCTATTTCTGCACCTGCCATTAGTCACGACTCTTACCGAAGGTTGAGGATCTTCTCTGGCACCTCCACCCCCAAGGGAGGATGACTGGGAGACCTGGATAGACTATGTTGCCCCCAAGTGCTAGAATGGCAATGCTCGGAAGGCGAGCGAAAGAGGGTTAGTGAGAGCCTCCGAGGTCCTGCCCTGGCTACCATCCGTGCTAAACGGGCCAGTAACCCTGAAGCGACTGCACAGGCCTATCTTGAGGCCTTGGAGAATGTATGGGAGCCAGATTCTGATGAGGACCTATGGTGGAGAGTAAGAAATGCACAACAGTACCAAGGAGTTGTTGTCTGTGTATGTCTCTCGGCTGGAAAAATTGTTGCAAGAATGCCTCAGAAAGGGTAGTTTGCCAGCGATTGAACTGGACGAACCAGACTGGACAGAATCCTTAAGTCTGCCCCTTCTCAGAACTGCTGTTGCTTCAGTTCGCCTGGCAAATCGACTGGAATCCCACCCTCCTATGATGAGTTAATGAGAGAAATTGAGGAGTTGAGAAAAGGCGACTCGGGAGGTACCTGCACCAACAGCTGTGGCTGACCCGAGTGACTGAGGGTGACCCATCAAGTGAAGTTCAGGGGCAGAGGTTGACAGTCAATGAGTGCTCTGACAAGGAAAAGATATGCCACAATGGGGCGAACTGTTGAGAGAATCCGAATTCAAAACAGTCCTTTATGAAGGCCACGCCTGCAAGTGCAGGCCCTGACCTATATCCGACTGCATCTGCTATGGGGTGGGGTACCCACCGTGTATCTCCTGCTGATAACAGCTCCAAACTCAATTCCTTGACCATGGAAGTGGAGAAACTGACGAGATGTCTCCAAATGCTTATCACGCAGAGACAGAGATGGCACCCAGGTTTCCAGTTAGTAATACCCCCGCCCTGGCTCCCAGTGGCGCCGCCAGCTCAAACTCCAGAAAGTATGTTTTGCTATAATTGTGGGAAAGATGGGCACATGAAAGGGAATGCCAGTCCCAAAAGACACTGACAAAGTTGCATATAGGCTACAAGGAGAGCTTGGAGAAGAAATCAGTGGTTAAGAGGTGCACGACATGATCCCAGTGAGGGCACCAAAATGCTAATTCACGTCCTTTTGTGGCAAGTCAGTTGCCCAGCCCCCCACTACCGCCTCTCCAGACTGGTCCAGAATAGTGGGTCCCTCCATGGAGACCACTGTAAAGGTGAATGGAGTGTCTACAAGAGCTGTATTAGACAGTGGCTCCCAAGTGACAATTATGTTCCAGGATTGGTATCAGAAGCATTTGTCAGACGTACCCTTACAACCATTAGAAGGACTGCATGTATGGCGGTTAAGTGAGAAGGCCTACCCCTATTCGGGTATATCCAATTTGGCTGTCTTTCCCCACCTCCGTGGCTGGAGTGGCGAACAAGTAGAGACCCTAGCCTTAGTGTGTCCCCCACTGGCTGTATGATGGTGTCCCTTTGTTGATTGGAACAAATGCTCATATGTTCGAAGGCTGGCACAGTTGTGTTATGAAAACAGGGTCAAAGACTAGTAGAGCTTTAAGAGTTCGGCTTTAATTAAGAAGGCCTATGAGGCACAGAGAGATGCTGAAAAACAGAACCAGAGGAACCGGTCGGAATTGTATGGAAGAAGGATCCTGAGTCTCTGATCCTGGCGCCAAATGCCCAGTGTACCTTACAGGAGAGGTCCGTATCAGAAAGGATGTTAAGAATAAAATATTAATGTTGGATGCACCAGGCGATGGAAATTGCCAGAGGACTGCTGGTCAAGCCTAGTATTTTGCCCGCTAGAGCCCATGCTTATGCCAGAAGGTAATGGTCCAAGTTCATAATGTGTCTGAAAGAGACATTCGAGTAAACAGAGGTTGCATCCTGGCTAATGTGCATTGTGCGAGACACTGCAGTGCTACCCAGCAGCAAGAGTTCAAGGAAGAATGACAGAGTAGCAGCCTGACTTGTTTGATTTAAGCACTCCCGCTGCCAGCTGAATGGAAAGTGAGGATCAGTGAGAAGCTTGCCCAGAGACCAGGTGTTTTCTTTAAAGGAATGGGATGTAGGATGCGTGCAAGGAGCTGAGCACAATATCCGCTGCATGACGAAAGACCATTTCGTGAGAGGTCTCGCACCTGGCACCTGCTGACATAGATGATGTGAGACGCATCTGCAAGAGATGTTAGCTGCTGGTGTAATACAAGAATCCAGAAGCCCTTATGCTTCCCCATTGTGGTAGTGAGGAAAAGAATGGAACAGTAAGGATGTGTGTGGATTATCGCACCTTAAACCGCGGACTATCCTGATCAGTACACAATGCCCCGCATTCAGGATGCTTTGGACTGCCTAAACGGGAGCAAGTGGTTCTCTGTGCTGGATCTCCGCAGTGGGTACTACCAGATCGATGGCCCCAGGGGACGTGAGAAAGGCGGCCTTTATCTGTCGCTTGGCTTCTATGAATTCATGAGGATGCCTCAAGGGTTTCAGGTGCCCCAGCCACTTTTCAACGATTGATGGAGCGTGCAGTGGGGACATGAACTTACTAGAGTGCCTGGTATACCTAGATGATGTTATTGTGTTTGGCAGCTCACTGGAGGAACATGAGAGCAGATTATTTAAGGTATTGGACCGACTGGAGGACTTTGGCCTTAAACTGTCCATTGATAAGTGTCAATTCTTTCAAACATCAGTAAAGTATGGGACACATAGTATCCACCGAGGAATAGAGACCGACCCAAGTAAAGTTGAGGCCTTGACCACCTGGCCTGGCCAAAAATCTAAAGAACTGCAAAGATTCCTGGGATTCTGTGGTTATTATCGGCGCTTCATCAAGGACTATTCAAGAGTGATCCGCCCTTTACTTAACTTACTCAAGGTATCCCCAACCCACAAAAATACCAAAAGTCAGCGTCCTCAAGACTGAAGAGTGTATTTTCATCCGAGTGAAGTATTTGGGGCCCGCTGGACTCCTGATTGTGAGACTGCTTTTCATGAGATCATATATCAACTCCCATGCTCCAGTGCTGGCCTATGCCGATCCAAGAAAACCTTATGTCCTGCACACTGATGCTAGCTTGCAAGGGTTGGGGGCTGTGTTGTACCAAGAGCACGAGAATGGCCTGAGACCAGTGGCCTTTGCCAGTAGAAGCCTGACCCCATCCGAAAAGAACTATCCTGTACATAAGTTAGAGTTCCTAGCTTTGAAGTGGGCTATTGTTGACCAATTCCATGAGTACTTGTATGGGGCTAAAATACTAGTAAAAACTGACAATAATCCTTTGACCTATGTGCAGACCTCAGCTAAGTTGGATGCCACTGGCCATAGGTGGCTTTCTGCATTATCTACATATGACTATGCTCGAATACCGAGGCAGGTCTGAACCACATAGATGCTGATGCTCTCTCCCGGAGGCCTGTTCCCCAGAATGATTGGGTCCGATTGCAGAACCTGACATTCGGGCACTCTGCCGGAAGTTTGACAGGGAGGAACAAATGTCCACGGACGCAGTGGACTGCATGGTGGATTGCTTGGGAGCCTCTGAGAATTGCATACCTGCTGCTTATTGCCACTTTTCTGCAATAGACATTGGTGCACTGCCTCAGCTGGACAATGACAGTATTCGGCGGGCTCAATCCCGCGATCCCATGATCAAAGCAGCTTTAGAAGCCCTCTATGCAGGAAAAGATGTGTCCAAATTACGCTCCACTGATTTGAGAACTGCACTGTTATACAAAGAAGGTCCTAAGTTGAAACTGATCAATAAACTGTTATACAGAGAAACAGTAGACAGAGGGGGACAAGTAGACAAACAACAACTAGTGCTGCCCACTGCCTTTCGAGACTCAGTACTGAGGTCCTTGCACAACCACATGGGGCACCTTGGTATAGACAGAACACTTGACTTGGTGAGATCCAGATTCTATTGGCCTAAGATGGGGCTGATGTGGAGCAACACATTCGAACTTGTAGTCGCTGCTTACAGAGGAAAGCTTTGCCCCAGAGGGCTGCCCCCCTTGTTAACATCACCACCAGTGCACCCATGGAGCTGGTCTGTATTGATTTTCTGAGTTTGGAGTCAGATCAAAGAAATATCAGTAATGTGCTGGTGGTCACTGACCATTTCACGAGATATGCCCAAGCTTTCCCCACCAAAGACCAGAAAGCATCCACTGTGGCCAAAGTACTTGTAGAAAACTTTTGTTCACTATGGGCTCCACAAAGAATCCATTCTGATCAAGGGAGAGACTTTGAGAGTCGTCTGATCAAAGAGATGCTTTCTCTGTGGGGAGTCGAAAGTCCAGAACCACTCCTTACCACCCCCAGGGACCCACAGCCTGAATCGTTTCAACCGCACTTGCTAGATATGCTAGGCACCCTGCACCCAAAGGACAAGCCTAGATGGAGCCAACAAATTAGCACCCTGGTACATGCTTATAACTGCACCAAAGTGATGCCACTGGATTCTCCCCTACCGCCTGATGTTTGGAAGAGAGCTCGACTACCAGTAGATGTGTGTTTGGGGTCTCTCCTGATGGGGTTCAAGCTGACAACTATTTACAGTATGTGCAAAGTTAAAGGCCCAGCTAACTCATGCGTACCAACTGGCTCAAACCATGGCTGCCAAAAGAAATCTGGCCAACAAAGAAAGGTATGATAAAAGGTGAAAGCACAGGAACTCCAGGAGGGAGATCGGTATTGCTAAGAAATCTGGGACTGCATGGCAAGCACAAGATTGCTGACAGATGGCACCATCTCCCTCACATTGTAGTGGGCAAACTAGATGATCTGCCAGTGTACAAAGTAAGGCCTGAGAATAATTCAAAAGATGTAAAACAATGCATAGAAATCATTTACTGCCCATTGGACAAATCTTAATTGAGTCTGAGCCCTAGAAGATGCCCCTCTGGACCAGTGACTAGAGCTGCTGCTAAGAAAAGATCAAGAAAGTCTGCACTACAGAAGCAAAGTTAAAGTGTTCCCTCCACAAGTCCCAGTTGAGCATGACTGTCAGTCCATATCGGAAGAAAGTGAGTGACTTTGAATACTATCCTTCTTCGAACTGAGTCAATTGTTTGGGGCAATCCCTAGTCAATACTGGAGACAAAGCTGGGCCTTCTGGACTGTCTAAGCCCCAGCTTCATCCCTGGAGCCAATGCTCTCAGAAAGTGAAGTGCAAAGCATCAGATCAGATGAAATGGAATCATTGTGCATGGTTGAACTGTTTGAGCTTTCAGTGGAGAAAATGATAGATTGGGGCAGACTGGTGATACACCCGAACAAGAAGAGTATTTTGAGTGCCCTGACAGTCCACTGCCAGTGTCAAAGCTCTCCATGCGAGCCAAATGTTGTGGACTCAGAAACTGTAACTCCTGGAGCTGAAAGTGCCCCAAGTTCTAGCCTCTCTACCCCATGGAGACTCCCCTGACAAGTGAGGACAATGCTGAAAATGAGGCTCAGAGTGCAGAGACTATAGCAGTTCCCCCTAGAAAGACTGGTCGAGCTGTAAAGCCTGTGGTGCACCTCAGTTATGATTCACTTGGGAGGCCTGTGGACTTGCCTCTCAATGTTGTCCATAAAGGAGTGTATGTGTCCCCGAGCTCATTGCCCAAACTGAGCATCAGTGCTAACTCCAAGTTACTTGTGTTGCCCTCTAAGTATGGTGCCCTTGCCCCATCCAGCCCCAAGGTAACTGATAGGGAAGGTCCCCCTCTCTTCAGGTTTCATGTACAAGAGGTAATAACTTGAGTTATGGTACAATGTGTATGTAATACTGTGTAAAGAGTGACGTACTGCAATGTTTCAGAAATGTGTTCTTGGTAAAATCATATATTGACTGATGATTACATGTGCGAGCCTAATGCAAATGTATATGGTTGCAGTTGAAACTTATGGGGGTACTTGCTTGACGCGGACGTCAAGCTTTCCCAGGCCAGGAAGGGTGTAACCCCCCTACAAATGGGGGTTCCCAAAAGACTTCTAGGAGCTTGCTTGAATGCTCCAAGCCTGAATGGTGTTTGGCATTTAAGCCATTTATCAGTGAGTGTTTTTAGAGCCTCTGGTACTGTCTCTTAAGAGCTGTCTGCTTGCAGACATAATTAGTTTGTATGGGGGACTGTGTCTTCTCTGAGTACCACTCGAGCTGCTGCCAATTCACTTCATTTTGCAGTCACTAGGAGTGCAAAGGAACCTATCTGAAAGATGTAACTGTTTGCCAGAAATTATTTAGAGTAATAATGAAATTACAGTTTGTCTACACCTGCTTTCTTTGCAGTCAGAACTGTGTCTGCTAGTTCCCCATTCTAGTTTTGAACTGCTGAACTGGACCAATCAGTGTGGGTAAGCTAGCTCTAAAATGGTGCCTTGACGAATCAGAACTTGGACTCATAATCTGAGCCAGCCACAAGAGGATTGTATGGGCAGTGACTCTGGGAGATGTAGTTTAGACTTCAGTGCCTTTTTGGACCAACAGCAGCAGTCTATTGTGAGTGACAGCCAATCCAGTCAAGAACTGGGAGGAACTCAAAGGAAATGCCGGTTTTGTCGGTTGGAGTTCAGTTGAGCTTTGGCAGTGAAGAAGGAAGGAGCCCTGTGCTTTTCAGTGTGCAGTTTTAGTCAAAAACGTGTGTAAGGCCCAGAGTTCGGTCTGCAGCTTGTGTAACAGCTTGTTAGGACTGAATCCGTCCTGTGAAAAGAATCAAAGGATCTCTGAAGAGTAGAAACCAGGCTCACCCTGTAGAAGACTGGAGAAATTGTTGAATTACACTCGGTCTGTCAGGAACTGAATCTGCTGTGTGTTCTCCCGGGTATTGTGCAGTAATTGCGATCGGGATACAGATGCAGCCTGCCTGGTGTAGTGCTTTCTTGTATATGGATGTGTGAAGAGGTTTGTGTACCTCAAGTGAGCCCTGCTGACATTGAAGGACCCTATCTTATTTGGAGGTCGTGAGTACTAATTCAGGGTCGCTCCCTGTTGAATTGCCACATTAAATCCAAATGGAATTACTGTACTGCTGACTGTTTAATTCTCCTTTTCTCTGTGTGAAAGGGCCCCTACCAGCTGCCACGGTTTGGACTAGCCACTAGGGCTTGGGTACCCAGGGACAGTAACTGAGAGGATAGGCCTGTGCACAGAGCCATAAATAGATTATTAGAGTGATAAGCTAATTAACCTGATTTCCCCTGTCCTTGTTATATCCCCTAAATAAATCAGAGCTGCTTGTTTCAGCAAAGTTATACTGCCTAGGTATTTGTCTATGTTAAAGTACTGTACTGTGATTGTTGCACTGTATCTCATTTCTGACAGGAGGTCCCAGTGCGGAACCAGACCTGGGGGTAAGTGTATACTGTGAAGGTAATTCTGATATATTGTGTGGGCCACTAGTGGGAAGAAAGGGGGGTTGCAGTGTCCCAGAGGGCTGTGACCAAGTTAGTTTAACTATTGCAAACCCTGACCTCTGGGTGGAGGCACCCGCCATTGGATCCAGGCCCCTCAACCTGTTAGTGGCAAATCAGGCAGGGGTAGTAGCCCCTGGGATAGCACCATCTAGGGGTTACAATGGCATTCCCCAAAGTCCTCCCAGCTGGTTACATTGCCTCCCAGCCAATCACCACAGCCATACCATTCCATGTGGGCACAAACTCATTACTGTGTGGGCCTAATTACTCGCCCTTTCCAGTAGCCACCAATATTTCCTTTTAGTTGCACTTCTGCCCAGTAAGCATGTGGTGCCTATGGCTTGTAAATGTAAAGTACCTCACTTTTTTTGGGTGGTGAGTCATGTATGCAGTTGCTGGGGTAGGGGGGGTAATTCAGCTCTGCTAGCCAGAATGCTTTGGGCAGTTACATCTGTATGGAAGTTTGATGGTCTCTGGCCCACTATCTGGGATTTTCTGCCTGGTTTAAACTTGTTTGGGAGCCTAGCCGCAACCCACTTTATGAGTAGGGGAGACGCTCCTTCAGCAGGCTTAAGGCAGGGGATAGCCGCCTTATCAGCTGATCATCCTCCCTGCATACCATTGGGGAAGGCTCTCTTTTTATACCTTCCCAAATGTCTACGATGGTGTTGTCCGTTCGATTTATACCTATTTTCTTATTTAGTGGGGACTGCTTTAGGAGATGGGGTGACCACAAAGTGTTATCACTCTGTGTGCCCGGGTACTTGCTGCTGTTACTCCTTGTGGCCGCACTACA
The DNA here is from genome assembly GCA_016271365.2 of Neoceratodus forsteri. Lineage (NCBI taxonomy): Eukaryota > Metazoa > Chordata > Ceratodontiformes > Ceratodontidae > Neoceratodus > Neoceratodus forsteri. The sequence continues at coordinate 86,356,725 of JADMNL010000031.1, read as the reverse complement.
TTTCTGTTTCTTTCTCCTGCTCTTTAGGCTTGCGATTTTTGCATTAATGTTATCTTAAAGTAATAACATTGTTTTATTGAACAGTAATGTAGTGAGAAGAATAGGGGGGCACCTTTGCTGCTTGTAGTGTGCTCATTCGGAGAAGATGTTGCAGTCAACTATGTAATCCTTTTTATTAGAATAGTTAAGGCTTTTTCTTGTGGGGAATTTGGTTGATTAGCAGGGTGCAGGACTCCACTATTGTTGCCCTCCTTTTTTCTTGCCTTTCTACCGGGCAATGTTGTGCCAATTGAGAATCCTGCCTTAATTTGTTAAACCCACTAAAGGGCGGTCTGATCCCATGGTCTTCAGTATTGAAAAACAACAAACTTGTGAGCCTACGTTGAATTTTGTGAACGCAGGCTCATAACTTTGGTACTTTTCAATATTTTTACACCAAATTTACAACATAGCCATATCTTTACAGCACCTCATGAGTGTGATAGCTGTCATTTTTCATATTCTGTCCAAAATGTTTTTTTTTTTTACATCCCGAAAGGCGATTTTGCAGTCCCTGCACAAAATCACCTTTCGAGCACCAGTTGTAAATGTTCTCTGCCCTTGTTCATGAGGTGGGCTCATAAGAATGCTATGTTGAAAATTTGGTACAAAAACATTAAAAAACAAACAAGTTATAAGCCCACATAGAATTTTGAAAATGCAGTCTCATAACTTTGGTAATTTCCAATATTTTTACCCCAAATTTACAACATAGCCATGTCTTTACAGTACCTCATGAATGTGATAGCTGTCATTTTTAAATCCTGGCCAATATGTTTTTACATCCTGAAAGGTGATATCACGGTCCCTGAACAAAATCACCTTTCAGCCAGGAGTTGAAAAATGTCTCTGCCCTTGTTAATGAGGTGGGGTCATAAGAAGGCTATGTTGGAAATTTGGTGCAGAAACATTAAAAAACAAAGTTATGAGCCTACATTGATTTTTGCAAACACAGGCTCATAACCGATAGTATTCAATATTTTACCCCAAATTTTCAACATAGCCATTTCGTTACAGCACCTCATGAATGTGGTAGCTGTCATTTTTCAACCCCTGCCCAAAATGTGTGTTTGTGTCACGACAGTTGATTTCGTAGTCCCTGTGCAGAAACACCTGTAAGCCAGGAGTTGAACATTTGGCTGCCCGTCTTCATGAGGCAGGGTCATAACAAAGCTATGCTGAATATTTGGTGTAAAAATATTACAAACCAACACATTTATTAGTTTATGTTACATTTTGCAAATGCATGCTTGTAACTTTGGTAATTTACAATATGTTTACTCCAAATCCTTCAGTGGCAGCCCTATCGGCTCTGGCCAGTCCTTGTTTTGATATGTTGCTGTTACTGATGTCACTAGCCAAGATATCTTTTTTATCTCATCATTTTTCCACTTGTTTCTGGTGTGTGTGTGTGTGTGTGTGTGTACATATATAATATGGACCAGCCCATGAGGGTAGCTCAAAATCTGTTATTTGGTGTGGACTATTGGTATTATTGTTCCCTTGGATAAGCGGCTGAGCGAAGCAAAGTCATGAGTGCCAGGGAACAATAGCACCAACGTTTTACACCAAATAATCATATTTTGAGCTGTATGGCATCTCAAATGTGAGAATACATTTCTGGGTATGCTTGATGTTGCCAGAATGAGTGAGATAATCTCTGAGCATACTCGAGGATCAACTTAATTTATTTTGGCTATGTAGGGTGAAGATAACACTTTGTATTTGCAAAACGTATTTGTACTCCCTTCGGTGTGCTTGTGTGTGCAAAATATATATATAGATGTATGTATGTACACACACACATACACCATTGCCATGATTGACTGTTATGCTGTATTGCCACTGTTGATAGTTTTTGTAAATGTAACCTTTTTTGTCATTTATTAATTGTCCTTCCACTCCGTTTCTCTATTTTTCCCCTCCTTTTCATGTCATCTGTAAATAAGATCCCTGTTTATTTGGTAAAGTCATTTCAAATAAATAATTAATGAATTAAAAAAATTTAATTTTTCTCTCCCAAGTCTGAACTGGTCGCTGAGCTGTTCCATGATAAGGAAAATGAACATGTTTTGTCTGTGCCCAGCTGGAGGTCTCTCCCCTCGAAAATGAACCTGCGGTTTAGCAGAAAGAGTGTACCAGCCACAAATAAGGAGCACAAGAAAACTGTTGGATCTCAGGTATGCCAGCCCTGTAACCATACATACCAAAATGATGGGGCGGGCTACTGACTGCTCTGTCTCACTGATTGACCCAGAGTACATGGTCATTTTAAACCCTTCCGTATCACGTGGTGCTAAAACCCACTGTTGAAAATCACATTAATAACTGCCTTGACTACCAGCATGGTGGTGGTTGTACATGCAACAACCCACAGGCATAGTTCAGGAAGAAAGCTTTCTCCATAGCTGCTTACTTCTGGTTTCCATGCTCACAGGTGAACCTCTACCACCAGACCCTCCCCTTCCACTTTACGTATCACTCTTGTCCTTTTCTACCTCGGTGAAGGTTACTTAACCTTTGCCTTTATCTACCTGCCCACTCTGCCTCCGATCATCCATCCAACTACCGCATGCTCTAAATTCCTGTGATTTCTGGTCTGAACTAATTTGGGCCTGTTTTTTGTTGAATATTTAAAACTAAACTTCCTCCTCCCACTGTCTGCAATAATCGAGTCTCTCCTAAGAATGTTAAAAAACAAAACTGGGTGTAATCTATGGGAACACAGCTGTGTGTGCTCACCTTCCTCTGTACCCCCCCCCAAAGTCCTGTAAGTCCCCCCCAGCCTGCTATGTGGGAAGCAGTGTGATAAGCATGCAGCTTGCTGACAGGGCAGTAGGTAAGGTACCAGGCGGTGATGATGCCTTCTGTGGCGTCACTCAGTAGTGTAAGGAAATAATCTTAGTCCAGACCACTTGCGTTCTGATGTCTTGCTCCAATCTGGAAAACATTCAGTGGCTCAGAAAGTCGGGGATTAAGCATCTGCTGCTGGGAGAGCAGATAGAGGTCTTCACTACCACTTCACCTCCATTTGCTGCAGTAAACAGGTTGCATGTGGGTGGCTTGACTGGAGCCACTTAGTGGAAGGCAGTGGTGTGAGTGGGGGCTGCTGGCTCCCTCATTGGATGGAGGGAAGGAAGCAATTGGTGGAAAATCTGGCTGGCCTGGGTGGATAATACCACCCCATCCCCTATGCCCATAACAGGGACACTGTGCACATCCATAGAGGGGTACTCTGCCCCGTCTATCACTGGACATGAACAATCCTCCAGTTTAGCCAGCTGGACCAGTTGGGGTTCACCATTGGTGGTATGGAACGTGGAAATTTACCCTTCAAAGAAAATCTGTACAAATAACAACCCTTTCCCTGCTGGCCATGGAACACACCCCTACCCCCCGAATTTACACTTTGCATAGAAAAGGAAAATAATGATAGTTTAGTTTTGTGAAAAAGCTGATTTATCTGGTTGATCCTGCTGCCCCTCCATCCATATCCGACATTTTCAAGTAGCTGCCAGTCTGGACAGCATTCCAGAATCCAGCCCCCACCCCCAGCTGAGGTCAGCAAAGTGGGGGCAGCTGTGAAAGATTCAGCTTGCACAAATATACTATATTGAAGCTAGTTATAGCTGCAATCACCTGGTACTCAGCCCTGCAGCCTTCCCCAAGTCTAAGTACAGGCCATGGGATACAGTTTCCCCTCTTGTGCACGTCATCACAGTCGGCTACAACCTGGCGCTTTGCTAACCTTTCCAGCAGTATCTCTGCTGTGCGACTGGTGATGCACACTGCCCTCGCCCTGAACACAGCCCATCTGGTGCACCCTGCCTCTGGCTTGCTGATGTGTTTCCGTATTCACCCGATTACATACACCACCAACTGTGGGGCTGCTGAATCGAACATCACTGTTAGTTTTTTTTCCAAGTGTTTATTGAAGACATTTTATGATGCACAGTAATCATAGAGTACATAGTAATATTTTCCAGTACAGCAATTACAAATATATTATTCCAAAAAACACTTTTGGCATACCATTTGAGTGCACAGATACAGGAAAAACATGTAGCATTTTTTTAATACTTGTGCCCATACAACTCATAGATTTAATGAAGACTATATATAAAATGACTACATGCTTAAGCATGCACTAAATTATCATAACTTATCTGTTCTCTGCACTGTTGATTATTTGTTGTTTTACTCTACTTCTGCTCTTTTTGTTATTTTATTGTAAATTGCTGCTGTATTTGCTGTCTCCCCTTCCCCCAATGTGCCTGAGGATGTGCCTTGGCTCCAGGTGTTTTCCTGCCCCCCTCCGTACCTGAGGATGAGCCTTGGCATGTTTTCCTGGCCCCCCCCAATGTTTCTGGGAGTGAGCCTTGGCTCCAGGTGTTTTCCTAGCCCCCAATGTACTTGAGAATGAGCTTTGGCTCCAGGTGTTTCCTAGCCCCCCAATGTACCTGGGAATGAGTCTTGGCTCCGGGTGTTTTTCTGGCCCCCGATGTGCCTGGGAATGATCCTCAACTCCGGTGTTTTCTTGGCCCCCTCCCCGATACCTGGGAATGAGCCTCGGCTCCGGGTTTTCCTGCCCCCATGTACCTGGGAATGAGCCTTGGCTCAGGTGTTTTCTTGCCCCCGATGTACCTGGGAATTAGCCTTGGCTCCAGGTGTTTCTTGCCCCCGATGTACCTGGGAATTAGCCTTGGCTCCAGGTGTTTTTCTGACCAAACTCATGACTTGCTTATGGTCACACAACATGTTGATAGCTCTGGTGGGATTTGAACCTGCAATGCTTGGTTTCAAGCACTTGCTTTATGCATTACACAACACTTATTACTGGTGGTGACACTAATCATTTCCTGTTGACGTTTTTCGATTTATTTTTTTCTCCATCTCACCATTCTGGATCTGGACCATCTTTTCCCCCCAGTTCAGAGACTCTCTCCACCTCCTGATGGAAACTTTAAATTCTACGGCCCCTCACTATGTCCGCTGCATCAAACCCAATGACCACAAGCAGCCCTTTAAGTAAGTGTACCCTTTTTTTTGTTAATTATGTTTATTGATTTTATTAGCAAAACTTACAAACTGGAGTCCACAACTCACAGAGGACCCTTTGCAAAAACATATACAGCATTGTGGTAGGATACGAAATCAATGAGCTCAGGGTTATACCTTGTATAGAGAGATCTGACTACATACACAGCTGTGCTTCCAGCTTACTGCAAGATACTGAGATACGCTGTGCCGACTACTGTAATTGTCATCATAGGAAAGGACCTTTTACATCATGTAGAAAACAGCATATCTACATAGGCAGAGGTTAAATTGGGCAGGAGCTCACAGGAACTCGATTCCACTACATCGTAAAAAAAATTGTATTACAGTTCCACCCCCTCTGTCCTCTTTCTCCATTGACTACTTACTATTGGAGAGTTCTGCCACCTAGAAATGACAGTTCTACCACCTAGAAATAGAGAATACTGGATGGGCAACTATGCACAACCAGTGTGTTTTGACTTAGAGGGGTTCTGATTCACTCTAACCTCGAGAGTGAAGCTCGAGAGATCTGTGGAAATCTGAACACTGAGGTGACTCAGAACACACTGGTTATGCATAAAGTTGCTCATCCTGTATTTTTTATAGCGTATAGTATGAGAAATACATGCATTGCAGTTCTTTCTCTTTCAGAATGCATCTGACTTGTGCAGTCTCTAGAGGTTTTAGAATGTTGTTGTACTACAGAAGGGTACAATCACATCCATGACCTTTGAACTATGGTACAACAGCATTTTGAAAAGAATGGATTTCTATACAGAACAATGCTCTGCTAAGAGTTCCTCCACCTGAACTTTTCCAGTTTAATCACTGACTAGGCTTTACATATAGCCATATAGTCCAGTGCCTGTGAGGAAGGTATGCACACAACATCTATTGTGTGCTCAGTTATGCTATGAAACAATAAGAACTGAGTGATCTGTGCAGAATACAGCTCATAAACACGCTATAGGGGAATTGTTTGTAGCTGTACTGGTCCTTGTACAAAAAGATTAACACAGTGAGGGACTTGATACCTTTTACTGGACCAACAAGAGATTTTTAGAATACAAGCGTTCAGGCTTCATAGAGCCCTTCTTCAGGTGTAACAGTTTCTACAGAAAGCAAGCTTTTTATTCATTGGAAATTGCAATTTACTGATATCAAGTAACACTCAGGAAAGAATGTGTAGCTCTAAAGACAGTATGACTTTTAGGGGGTGTTAAAAGTATCTCTTTTAAAATGTAATGAAGTCAGGATACTGGAGTCAGAGGAAATGGTGAAAAGGGGAGGGGGTGGGGGAGAGAGAGAGCGAGGAACAAAAGGTATGTATGTAAATATCTAGGCTGCATAAAAAAAACATGCTATGCGAGGGCCAGGACCTACACAGACCCTCAAACATATCTGGTTGCGAACTGTTTAAACTAAGCTGTTACCAAGGAAAGAAAGGTACAAAACTGTTAACATAGACTTGGAACCAAACAGGCTTTCCACTTGTAAACCTGTACTATGAAACATACATCCAACTCACCATTACTGTTTTCAACATAAAATAAAATCCTTGTATGTTGGGAGCGGACACGGCTGTTTGAGCCTGCTGTGTTGCAGGTTTCCTGGTGTGTGAGACTCTGCCCCTTTTGCTCCTGCCAGTCAGTTGGCGCCCATTCTGTCTCTGGGGGTGGGACTGTTATGGAGGAGTGGCTTTTGAACTACTGCCATGTTCTGCTTCTGCCTGCAACTGACTACTGCTGTGTGCAATGCTGGGACTTGTGGTGGAGCCGGTGGGCTCCTAGTATGGACTAAAATATTCATATGTTGGGAGCGGACACGGCTGTTTGAGCCTGCTGCGTTTCAAGCTTCCTGGTGTGTGAGGCTCTGCCCCTGCTCCTGCCAGTCAGTTGGAGCCCATTCTGTCTCTGGGGGCGGGTTTTGCTTTAGGTTTATTAGCCCTGTTCCCTAGCGGTGCTCCGTTGTGGTCCGATCGATTAAGGGCTATAGCGTAAGGGCAACTGGGAGTCTGCCTGGAGACAGCCATGAGGAAGCCATGTGGCCTGCCTTAGAAACATAGAATTTGACGGCAGATAAGGACTTCTTGGCCCACCTAGTCTGCCCATTTACCTGCCTACTGTTAAATCGCAGACCCTACTTGATCTCTGGCTTTACCCCCCACCTTTCCTTACTATTAAGTTTCTCTTATGCCTGTCCCATGCATTCTTGAATCCCGTTACCATTTTTGCCCCAGCCATGCTGCTCCACTGACATGCTCACTAGTTACCCCTCATTGTCTGTCTGTGCCTGCTATGTAACTTTGCATAAGTTACCTCATCTTGCCCTGACCCATGTACTGAAACTGTTACTGTTTGTCAACACTCATTTTATCTGCCATCTGTGTGGCCCAGGTCGCCCCTGAAAACTGTCCGTGGGATCAGTGTGCCCGCCCCGTGAACAAATGCATAAATATTTGCAAGTGTTCTCTTTTTTTCCACCGGAAAATACTCAAAAGTGTGTATGCAGCTCTTATGATTGTTAAATCTGTTTGTCTAAATGTATTTTATTAGTTAATTATTTTGGGATCTGTTTCTGAACTGCAATTAGTTTCTTATGTGCTACTGTTTTTGTTCCCCCGCCTTGCTTCCCATCTCTCCCTTATTTGGTTCCTTTATTTTGTTGCGTTTTATATGTGCGCATTTTAACTCCGTTTCCATTCACAGGTGTTAATACTGCTAGCAAACTGCTTGCGTAGTTTACGTGAAATTCTTTTAGATAATTGGTAGATTATCCCGTTTCTTATTTTTATGTTTGCTTGCACGCATGTGAAAGAAACATAGTGCTACCATACGAGAATTCGTAGGTGTGCCTCCCCCACTTCCAATGCCCTGCTGCCTTTTGCAGGCACGGCCGCACCCCGGCAATGAATGTCGGAGCTCTATATGACAGCCCTTCAGATGCAGTGGTGTACAGTTGAAGGCAAAAAAACGCTGCAATCAGCGGTGGTAACGTGTAGGCAATTTGCATACTGCTGCGTCGGCAGTATGCAAAGTGCCTACACATCGGCACTGCACTGAATCAGCTGTCATAGACAGCTCCGACTCTCGTAACAGGTAACATGCTGGGAGCCCACCCCAGCGCTTCTCATGCTTCTCCCCACACACACACTGTATGGCCGAAGGGGTGCCCAACCCTCGCCTGCTCCATTCCCCCCAACAGAGTTCCAGGTGCCATGCTGGGAGCCCACCCAGTGTGGCAACAGTCTGTATGACCGGCAGGGGTGCCCAATCCCACTTCGGCTCCACTGCCCCCCCCCCAAACAGCCTTCCAGCTGCCACACTGGGAGCCCACCCCAGCCTGGCAAAAATCCAGCATCATCTTTAAAAAAAACATGCCCTGTAAGAAAGAACGGTCCCACGCTGACTGTCTTGACCCCCAACCCACGCCCACCCTCTGCGCATCCTGCCTCCCCACACCTCCACCTCACCCCAGACTTACCTCTGGAGGCCGGGCGATGATCTTCGGTGGACCGGGAACATGTCTGCACTCTTCAAAGCCGACCGCGAACTGTAGAAATGCCGGTAAGCTGTATAATAGAATAAATTGGGTTTTTTCAACTTTGATGCATATCTCAGGAATTTTTTGGAATTTTGGCACCAAATTTTCAACATGGGTTTTTTGGGATGCCTCCTCATGAATTCTGGCACTGTCATGGTGTTAATCGGCCCTGAAATGTGATTTTGCAGTCACTGCGCCGAACCACCTTTTGGGACTGATTTACGAAACAACAGTGTCACAGATCACGAGGTAGGATCCCAAAAACCCTGTGTTGAAAATTTGGTGAAAAAAATTCCTCACAATGACTGATTTACAAGCATGCATTGCACAGTTCCTACGCACACTCGTAAGTTTGCAAATTTTTAATATTTTCACTCCAGATTTTCAACATTGCCATTTTACCACACCTCCTTACAAGCAGTACAGCTGTCACTTTTCACGTCTCACCCAAAATGTGTTTCCACGCATGTAGCACACAATGGCACAGTCACTGTGCAAAATCAATGTTTGGAACAGATTAAGAAAATCACAGTGACACTGTTCATGAGCAGAGGTCTTAAAATGGCTATGTTAAAAATTTGGTGACAAAAGTCCATAAAATGACTGTGTTACGAGCGAGCATTGCGCTGTTTCCACGCACCCTTGTAAGTTCATGAATTTGTAATATTTTCAGTCCAGATTTTCACCACTGGCATTTTTCCACACTTCCTTATGAACAGTACAGCTGTCACTTTTCACACCATGGCTGAAATGTGTTTTCACACTTCCAGCACAGAAATGCGTGGTCGCTGTGAGAAATCACTGTTCGGGACAAATTAAGAAAATCACAGTGACACTCTTCATGAGCGCAAGTCCCAAAATGCCTCTGTTGACAATCTGCTGTAAAAAATCCCCAAACTTATTACATTATGGGTGTGCGCTGCACAGTTTCTATGCACGCTCGTGACTTCACCAGTTTTTTTTAATATTTTCATTGCAGATTTTCAACATTGCCATTTTTTACACCTCCTCATGAACAGTACAGCTGTCATTTTTCACATCCTGTTTGAAATGTGTTTTTGCACTTGTGGTGCCAAATGGTGTAGTCGCTGTGCAAAATCAGCTTTCGGCTAATGAACTGATATTGACACTGTTCATAAGGTGGGGGTCACAAAAAAACATATTGAAAATTTGGAGTGAAAATACCAACGAACGGCTAAGATGTTAGGGTTTCCGACCATAATGCCCCACCCTGTAGAGACTGACAGGCATCAGGGGTGTGACTTGGGATTGTCGCCTGTAATGCTCATACCATTCCACCCCCACCCACACCCTGCAGCCAGTGAGAGGCATCAAGGTGTGCCTTGGACTCTTCTGCCCCAAAGTTCACCCCATTCTCCTATACTGCACCCATTTCACCATATTTCCTGATGGAATGGGGTGAACATAAGGACCAAAGACCCCAAGGCACACCGTGACACTTGTCGGTGCCTGAAGGGTAGGGTGTGGTGAAATGGCATGGCCATTATGCCTGACGACCCAAAGGCACACCCCAATGCCTGTCAGTCTCTGCAAGGTGGTGGTGGGGTTGGCTTCAGTTCAATACTTCACTGCCATTCCTATCATGCAGCTCTGTAACTCCTACACTACCAATGCCAATGCCAGTAAGCAAACATTCGGCATTGACAAATGCTTGTTTGTTTTTCCTTTTATCTATGTAACTTTATTCAATTGTAACCCCTAGATGGCGCTATCCCAGGGGCTACTACCCCTGCCTGATTTGCCACTAACAGGTTGAGGGGCCTGGATCCAATGGCGGGTGCCTCCACCCAGAGGTCAGGGTTTGCAATAGTTAAACTAACTTGGTCACAGCCCTCTGGGACACTGCAACCCCCCTTTCTTCCCACTAGTGGCCCACACAATATATCAGAATTACCTTCACAGTATACACTTACCCCAGGTCTGGTTCGGCACTGGGACCTCTTGTGAAATGAGATACAGTGCAACAATCACAGTACAGTACTTTAACATAGACAACACTCAGGCAGTATAACTTTGCTGAAACAAGCAGCTCTGATTTATTTAGGGATATAACAAGGACAGGGGAAATCAGGTTAATTAGCTTATCACTCTAATAATCTACCTTATGGCTGTGCACAGGCCTATCCCTATCAGTTACTGTCCCTGGGTACCCAAGCCCTAGTGGCTAGTCCAAACCGTGGCAGCTGGTAGCCCTTTCACACAGAGAAAAGGAGAATTAAACAGTCAGCAGTACAGTAATTCCATTTGGATTTAATGTGGCAATTCAACAGGAGCACCCTGAATTAGTACTCACGACCTCCAAATAAGATAGGGTCCTTCAATGTCAGCAGAGCTCACTTGAGGTACACAAACCTCTTCACACATCCATATAAAAGAAAGCACTATACCAGGCAGGCTTGCATCTGTATCCCGATCGCAATTACTGCACAATACCCGGAGAACACACAGCAGATTCAGTTCCTGACAGACCCGAGTGCAATTTTCAGCAATTCCTCCAGTCTTCTACAGGGTGAGCCTGGTTTCTACTCTTCAGAGATCCTTTGATTCTTTTCACAGGACGGATTCAGTCCTAACAAGCTGTTACACAAGCTGCAGACCGGAACTTGGGCCTTAATAACGTTTTTGACTAAAACTGCACACTGAAAAAGCACAGGGCTCCTTCCTTCTTCACTGCCAAAGCTCAACTGAAACTCCAACTGACAAAACCGAGCACTTCCTTTGAGTTCCTCCCAGTTCTTGACTGGATTGGCTGTCACTCACAATAGACTGCTGCTGTTGGTCCAAAAGGCACTGAAGTCTAAACTACATCTCCCAGAGTCACTGCCCATACAATCCTCTTGTGGCTGGCTCAGATTATGAGTCCAAGTTCTGATTAGTCCAAGGCACCGTTTTGAGAAGCTTACCCCAAACTGATTGGTCCAGTTCAGCAGTTCAAAACTAGAATGGGAACTAGCAGACACAGTTCTGACTGCAAAAAGCAGGTTAGACAAACTGTAATTTCATTATTACTCTAAATAATTTCTGGCAAACAGTTACATCTTTCAGATAGGTTCCTTTGCACTCTAGTGACTGCAAAATGAAGTGAATTGGCAGCAGCTCGAGTGGTACTCAGAGAAGCACACAGTCCCCCCATACAAACTAATTATGTCTGCAAGCAGACAGCTCTTAAAGAGACAGTACCAGAGGTTCTAAAAAACACTCACTGATAAATGGCTTAAACGCCAAACACCATTCAGGCTTGGAGCATTCAAGCAAGCTCCTGGAAGTCTTTTGGGAACCCCCATTTGCAGGGGGGTTACACAATTTATTTTTATTTTCTGCTTCAGTTTCATATTATTCCACTAGTCCCCCTTTTCTGTTTATTAGACCTACTTTTCTTTTGAGCCTGCTCTCACACTTCTTGTTTTCTTTCCAAACTCAGCTGCTTCTCCTTATCTAATTATTCCTCTTATCCTCCCCCCCCAACTACCTAACTTGTAACTGCTGCAGTCCGGGCCACAGCTGTCTTCCCTTGTGACTGTCTGCTAACCTGCCATCTTTCTAATTTTCTCTCTCTCTACCCGTTCTCTTGTAACCTTTATAATGTTTCCCAGTTTTGTTGCCTGTGTCATTTTATTGTTTCACCCTTTGCCCCACCATGCTGATACCTTCTGTGGTGTTCCTTACCTTCCGCTCCCCTTTCATTTCCCTCCCACATTCTACTTCATTCTTCTCCTCCCCCTGTTTTGGTTGCTTTCCCTCCCTGTCCCCTACCTTCCCCTCCTCCTCATCTTCCTCCTCTCTCCATTTTCCTTGGCATCCTTGGTGTCAAATTTGTCAGTGCCGAATGTTTGGTTGCTGGTATTAGCATTGGAAATGCAGGAGTTAGACAGATGCAGAGTAGGAATGGCAGTGAAGTATTGAACTTCACACCAACCCCACCTCTACCCTGCAGAGCTGGACAGGCATTGGGGTATGTGTTTGGGTTGTCTCCCATAACATTCATGCCATTTCACCTCACCCTATCCTGCAGACACCGACAAGTGTTGAGGTGTGCCTTGGGGTGTTCGGCTTTACAGTCACCCCACTCCATATGGGCATACACTGAAATGGGTGCAATATAGGAGAATGGGGTGAACTCTGGGGCCAAAGAGTCCAAGGCACACCTTGATGCCTGTCACTGGCTGCGGGGTGTGGGGGTGGAACGGCATGAGCGTTACAGTCAGCAATCCAAAGGCACACCCCTGATGCCTGTCAGTCTGTGCAGGGTGGGACGTAATGGTTAGAAACCCTAATGCCCCAGGTGTTCGTTGGTATTTGCACTACAAATTTTCAGCATGGCCTTTTTGTGACCCCCACCTCATGAAAGCATTTGGGACCCTTTCTCATGAACAGTGGCACTGTGATTTTATCAATGTGTCCCGAACTTTGAGTTCCCACAGCGACTGTGCCATTGTGCGCCAGATGTACGAAAACACAGGTCAGGCAAGATGTGAAGAATGACAGCTGCACCATTCATAGGGAGATGTGAAGAGATGGCAGTGTTGAAAATCAGTAGTGAAAATATTAAAAATGCTTGAACTCCTGAGCGTACGTGGAAACTGCGCAATGCATGCACGTAACAGAGTCATTTAGTGGAATTATTTCACCAAACTTTCAACATAGGCATTTTATGACCTCTGCTCATGAACACTGTTACTATGATTTTAATCTGTCCCGAACACTGATTTCCCACAGCAACAGCGCTATTCTGCGCCAGATGTGTAAACTCATATTTTGGGCAGGATGTAAAAAAATGACAGCTGTACTGTTCATAAGGAGGTCTGAAAAAATGCCAGTGTTGAAAATCTGAAGTGAAAGTACTACAAATTTGCGAAGTTACTAGGGTGCGTGGAAACTGCACAACGCACGCTTGTAACACAGTTATGTTATGGATGTTTATCATCAAATTTTCAGGCATTTTAGGACCTCTGCTCATGAACGATCACTGTGATTTTACATACGAACATACGAACCTGCCGGCAGAACAGACCAATTGGTCTATCTAAGTCTGCCCGAGTGTGCAGCTAGCACCCTAGATTGCAGCTGCCCCAGCCTTCTCCCCCTCAGTTCCTCCCCCGCTTGTCCCAGCCCCCTGTCCTCCCGACTCTTCCTCTTGCTTTATCCTACTCTTTCTTAAAGCTATTAACTGTCCTACATGTTACCACCCCCCTCTGGCAGTGCATTCCAATTAGACAGCACCCTCTCAGTGAAGTAGTGCCTCCTCATTTCTCGCTTGAAACGTCCCCCTTCCAACCTTAGCCTGTGCCCCGTCATCTCTCTTCCACTCCTCAGTTTAAACACCCCCTTGGCGCTAGGTTTATTTACCCCCCTCAGGTATTTAAATGCTTCAGTCATATCCCCCCCATGCCTCCTCTCCTCCAGTGTGTAAATGTTCAGCTCATTCAGCCTAACTTCATATTCCTTTCCTTCCATCTCCTTTAACATTTTTGTTGCCCTCCTTTGCACCCCCTCCAGTAACTTTATATCTCTCCTCTGGCATGGCCTCCAGTATTGCACATAGTACTCCAGGTGTGGTCTGACCAATGATCTGTAGAGAGATAGGATTACTTCCCTGTGTCTGGATGAGAACCCCCTTGCGATGCACCCCAGCATCCTGTTTGCCTTCTCTGCTGCTCTCCCTGCACCGGGCTGAGTTGTTCATGCTCCCAGTTACCAACACCCCTAGGTCCTTCTCTTCCTCTGTGATCCCCAACCTCACTCCCCGAACCAGTAGTCCCTCTTCTGGTTCTTAGCCCCATAGTGCATCACCTTACACTTCTTTGCATTGAATCCTAGCTTCCACTCCACCGACCATGTCTCTAGTTTGGTTAGGTCCCCCTGCAGTTTTTCCCATCCGTCCTCTTTGTCCACCACTGCCCCCAATTTGGTATCATCTGCGAACAGACTAACCCTGCTCCCCGCTCCATGTGCTATATCAGAGATAAGGAGCCCAAATAGCACCGGGCCCAGCATTGACCCCTGCGGCACTTTCTTGTGACTGCTCTGGGTCCGAGTGTCTCTCACCACCACCACCTCTGCACCTCCTGTAACCAGTTCTCTATCCATTTAGTCAGCTTTTTCCCACCCCTACTGCCATCAGCTCCCCAGTCTCCCATGAGGCACCGTATCAAAGACCTTACTGAAGTCCAAGTGCAGGACATGTACCTCATGGCCCCTGTCCAACTCCCTTGTCGCCCAGTCATAATACTCTATTAGGCTGGTTTGACAAGACCTCTCTGAACCTGCGTTGCTGCCCATCTTGGAGGCCATTACTCTCTAGGAATGCCACCAGCCTCTGCTTCAGTATTGCCTCCATAAACTTACCCACTATGAATGTGAGACTGACCATCCGATAATTTTCTGGCTCCTCCCTAGGCCCACTCTTGTGTATGGGCACCACATGGGTCACCCTCCAGGTCCTGGGGCACACACCCCGTTTCCAGGGACGTGTTGAACAGATCTGCCAGTGGCTCAGCCAACAGCTCCACCATCTCCCTCAGCACCCTGGGGTGGATGCCATCTTGACCTGGTGCCTTGTCCACTTACTGTCCTCAGCCCCTCTAGCACCTTATTCCCTGTGATCAGTCTGTCCGTCACCTCCTCGGCCCTTTCCCCACCCCAGCCCATGCTGGTAGTGAATCATCCCTCTCCTTAGTGAAAACAGAGCAGAGGTACTCATTTAGAATATCCACTTGCTCCTCCCCCCTTTTCCACCCAATCCTCTCCCCGCTTTATCCTCACAATATGTTCCTTGCACTTCCTCTTTTCCCTGACATACCTAAAAAAATCCTTTTCTCCTCCCTTTATGCCCTGTGCTAACCTTAATTCCCTGGAGGCCTTAGCTTTTTTCACCTTCCTGGCCACCTCCCTTGACCAACTCCCGTAAGCCTCCTTATCCTCTCCCTTTCCTGTTCTCCTGTACTTCCGTTATGTGGCCCTCTATGCCCTTATCCCTTGCAGCACTTCCTTGTTCAGCCAGCGTGGTTTCTTGGCTTTGCTCTTCTTACTCCTGGCCCTGGTGCAGGCTACTGTGGCCTCTATTAACCCAGTCTTTATGACTCCCCGCTTTTGTTCTGCATCCATCCCCGCGGCTATATATCCTGGAGTCTCCCTCGCAGTATTGCTCCCATCCTCCCAAAGTCCATCCTACTAAAGTCCAGCACCTTAGTGCCTGTGCCTCCTGTCTCCCTGCCCAGCATGAGAACGAGCCACACTGTTTGGTGGTTGGTACCCGCTAGTGGGTCCTCCACCCTTACCTCCCTCACCAGCTGTGGTGCTCCAGTCAACCCCTGGTAGGTTAAAATTTCCCACTATCACCACACTCCCCCTTCTACACACCCTCATCTGTTGTGCCAACTCCCCATCCAGTTCCCTGGATTGGGCTGGTGGTCTGTACACCACTCCAGCCTCAGCTTTCTGCCTTTGGAGTCCAGGAGTTACACCTAAAGCGCCTCTGTCCTCTCCTCCTCCTCTCCCTCGTCCCTTATGCATTTGATCCCTTCCCTCACATAGAGTGCAACCCCCCCCCCGGTCCCCGCTGTATATCCTGTATCCCGGGATTGCCAAGTCCCAATCATGGTACTCTGTGGCCCAAGTCTCTGTCACTGCAGCAGTGTCTACCTTCCCCTCTGAAAGGAGCGCCTGAAGCTCTGCAGTTTTGTTCCCCAGGCTTCTTGCATTGAGAGAGACCACCTTCCTCCCGTACCCCTCTTTCTCCTCAGTCTTCTCCTGGCTTATGTCCCTCCTCACGGTAGTCTGCACCCTTTCTCCTCGATGTTCTTACCGGGTGGTGGTGCCTTCTGTATTACACTCAGACCACTCTGCCCGCCCCCTCCCAGGTTACTATGCCTCGGCCTTTACCTATATCTAGGGGGGGTGAGCTCATTAGGCTCCCCTGTCCAGACCTTTCTACCAACCTTAGTCTTTTGGCCATCCCCCACTAGTTTAAATTCACCTTAGTAGAGATATACCCCTCTAATCCCACCTTTAATACTCCCCTCCATGCTCAAGTGTAGCCTGTCCCCGCGTACAAGTCACTATTCCCCCAGACCCTACCCCAGTTAGTCACTAACCCATAATTTTTGGGGTGGCACCAATCCCTCAGTCACTTGTTGAACTCCTCAATCCTTCCCTTCCTCCCCATACTTGCACATGGTACCGGGAGTACTTCCGAGAATGCCACCGAGTCCCCCACCCACTCACACTGCCTGCCCAACTCCTAAAACCTCCCCCTCTGTACTTCCACAGTCTCCCCCACCAAGTCGTTTGTACCCACTTGCAACGCTAAATGAGGTTTCTTCCTCCCCCTTGCTGCACATTTGAGCAGTGCCTGCCGTGCCCCTCCTGCAGTCAACCCAGGGATAGCTTCAACCCAAATATGGCTGTGTCTTTCCTGCCTTCCACCCCATCTCACCCCTTTCAGTATAGAATCCCCCAGGATGAGTACCCCCGTCCCTTACCACCTTTCCCTTCTAATGCCCCTTCCACCACCCAGTATTCATTCTTCCCTGCCCCTTACCCCCGTCAGCTGCACCCTGTGTGACTTCTGTATCTGCACCCCTTACTTCTGCCTCACCCCTTTTCTCTGCCTTATTCCTCCCATCCCCCTTGAACCCCTTCCCAGCCTGACTACTTCCTACTGGGCTTCCCATGTTGGCCTCCCCTCCTCCTCTGCTAATTTCCAACCCCTCCTATCGCCGTTGTTGTCAATTTAGAGCCCCCATTCCCTTCAACCCCGATAGTGATGCTCCTCCATCCTTCCCCTTCCCTTAGTCTTCTCTCCTCAGTCACCCCTCCTTCCTTACTAGTCCCCCCTTCTACCCTTTCGTCTCGCTATCTCTTCCCCTACCTGTTGCCATCCCTCTCATGCCCTGCTTGTTCTCCCTTCAGTATGTTCCTGCTCCCTCTCTCCTATAGCAGAGGCTCGAATCTATTCCTAGTTGATACCCCTCCTACATCTCTTCCCCCATTGGTTCCTCCCTCCTACTTGTTCCACCCCATGCCCCCCCTGGTCCCACCCCAGGTCCCTCCCTATCCGCAGCCATCTGCTCTCTCCCCGGTACTCCTCATGGTCTCTTCCTCCCCCATCAGGAGGTGCCCTTCCCTGGCCTCTGGCACCCCCTCCCTTCTCCTCTCTTTTCTGCTAGTGCCTCTGATACTGGGGGTCGGTTTCAGTCCCTAGTTGTTCTTCCTCCGTCCCCCTTGCCATCTCCTATTCCACCCCCCCCACCAGGATGCCTACCATACTCATCTGCCCTGCCACTTAGACTCCTCCCTAACCTCCACAGTTTCTCCCTCAAACTAGCCAGTTGTCTATAGACCATACACCCCCCCCCATCCTCCAAGCCCAGTCCAGGATCATGGCGGACCTGCACCCTGTACAACCCATCACCCTTCCAAAGATGCCTGCCCTATTGACATGTGGCACCTGCCCCATTTTGGCCCCATCTTATGTTATGGGCTCTTACTCCCAGTTTCTGTACCCTACTACAACTGTTAGGGCACTATTTACTCAAATTCCTGTTCCTCCCACACTGGTCCCCCTACTGCCCCCTTGCTGACTGGGTTAATTCAGTCTCAAATCTCATCTGTTAGCTACTGTATTACTGTAGCAATCCTAAAGCCTCCTTGTCCGTTTTTCACCCCTCAGCTACCATACATTTTGTTCTCAACCCTCATAGTTGCACTTAGCCCAGTTAGAAATCATATTGCACTCCAAGTATTACTCAGCTCAGTTACAGAAATAAACAGAATAAATACATATGTATTATTACAGCAATCCTAACAGTATAGCTCAGTTAGAGAAATAAACAGAACAACTAAATCTGTATTATTACAGCAACCCTAAAAGTATCCAGTCATTGCTGTGTCTCCACCCCAAAGACCCTGCTGTAATATAGGACCACACAGGACCCTGGGCAGGTGGGTGGGTAACTCTAAAGTTCCGACAGAACTCCACTGAGCTCGCTCACTCCCCCTCTCTCACTCGCTCGTTCTATTTCTCCCGACGCTGCAGGCTGCCCTTTTGTACTGGGCTCCTGCTTGCATTGGCACCTTTTTCTGCCCACAAAGAAATCTGCAGCAGTCCCAACAGAACTCTGTTGAGCTCGCTCACTCACTCACCCTCTCTCACTCGCTCATTCTGTTTCTCCTGGCATTTCAGGCTGCCCTTTTTTACTGGGCTCCTGCCTGTGTTGGCGCCTTTTTCTGCCCACAAAGAAATCCGCAGCAGTCCCGACAGAGCTCCGTTGAGCTTGCTCACTCCCCCTCTCTCACTCACTTATTCTTAATCTGTCCCAAACACTGATTTCCCACTGTGACCGCGCTATTGTGCTCCGGAAGTGCGAAACACATTTTGGCCAGAATGTGAAAAATGACAGCTGTACTGTTCATAAGGAGGTGTGAGGAAATGCCAGTGTTGAAAATCTGGTGTGAAAATATTGTAAATTTGCGAAGTTATAAGGGTGCGTAGAAACTGTGCAACACATGCTATTGTAACATGGTCATTTTATGGACTTTCGTCACAAGATTTTCAACATAGGCATTTTAGGACCTCTGCTCATGAACAGTGTCACTGTCCTTGTCTTAATCTGTCCCGACAACTGATTTCCCACAGCGATCGCAATGCGCTGGAAGTGTGAAAACACATTTCGGCCAGGATATGTAAAATGACAGCTGTACTGTTCATAAGGAGGTGTGGAAAAATGCCAATGTTGAAAATCTGGAGTGAAAATATTACAAATTCGCAAAGTTACGAGCATGCATGGAAACTGCGCAATGCACACTTGTAAAACAGTTATTTTTTGGATTTTTTTACCAAATTTGCAACATAGGCTTTTTGAGAGCCCACCTCTTGAACAGTGGCACTGTCGTTTCGTTAATCAGTCCCGAAAGGTGATTCCGTGTAGTGACCGCGAAATCACCTTTCTGGACCGAGTAATGCCATGACAGTGACTGAATTCATGAGGAGGGGTCCCAATCACCCCATGTTGAAAATTTGGTGCCAAAATTCCCCAAAATGCCCGAGATATGCACCAAAGTTGAAGAAACCCTGTTTATGCCATTATACAGCTTACCGGTATTTCTTCAGTTTGTGGTTGACTTTGAAGCATGCAGATGTGTTCCCGGTCCACCGAAGATCATCGCACTCGGCTCCAGAGGTAAGTATGGGGTGAGGGGGGGGTTGTGATGAGGTGGGGTACGCAGAGGGTAGGCGCGGGTTGGGGGAGGGGCACTGGACACATCAAGGGATCGTTTTACAGGTAAAAAAAACAACAAAAGACAATGTAGGTCGGCCTTCTTCTTTTGCAGGTGTGTTTGGTACACTGGGGTGGGCTCCCAGTGCACCACCTGCATTTGTGGGGAGGGGGACCGAAGCTGATGGGGTTGGCCCCTTTGGCACAGAAACGGGTGGGGGGCTCATGATGCTGAGGGATTGATCACCCTCGCACAGCAGAAATCGGTGATATTATTAACGGGAGGGCTCTGGCCGGCAAATTGAACTGGTATGGGGACTGAAGTCAATGGGGATTGGGCCCCTATCGGAAAAAGTAAAACTGTTAGGGGCATGATGACAGGGGGATTGGGCACCTTTCCAGCACACAACAGGAATTTGGGGTGGGGACATTCATGCTGATGGGGTGGGCTTCCATCGCCAAATGAAGAAATGAGTCAGGGAGCATGCGAAGGGGGATTGGGCACCCCCGTCGGCTCTGAGGTGGCTGCTTAGAGCCGCCATGTTAGTGGTAATGTTACATCAGGCAAGGTACCGCCTGCAATGACGGGTCACTCCCTTATTGCAGCGGACTTGCTTACACTTCAATGATGAGGCAGCCCCTCCATTGCAGCGGCCAAATCGCTTCAAGTTGGTGGCACTTCTGCAGAACCGGTGTCATCAGGACACTGGGCCTGCATTGGGTGCACACCGCCAAGCCCACAAATGCAGTACTGGCATTGGCCACCACACTGCCACACCTCCACAACCTGCTTCTCTCCTAAGCTGCCACATAATGTTCCTTACGCATGTGCGCAAGCAAACATAAAAATGACAGATTTACACACAATTCAATTTATGTTTCATATATGCTCTATAATTCTCTTCCTTTATTACTGAGGACAGTTGTATGAAAGAAGATTACTGTCCCTTTGACGTTATCTGTTTTCTGCTTGCCTACACCTGGCATCATAATCCCCAGTTCATGGCATTGTAATTATCTCCACAGCAACAGATTGTGTTATCACAAACATAAGTGTGTCGTATGGTGTAGGCAAGGTGCCAGAACAGATAGGGCAGTGATCCTGTTTGAATGCAAATGTCCTTAGTAATAAAGAAGTAAGGGTGAGAACTGTAGAGAAAAAATTAAATATACACTATATTGTGTCTAAATAGTGCATTTGCTCAAAGCTGCAACAATGTCAGGGGTTCTGTAAAGCTCCTTGCTACTTTTGTTAGCAGGTGACATTGACCTGGTCTCTTCTCTGTATCATCCTTGCACCTCCTAAAGGTCTGAGAACAGCCCATTTAAAGATCCGTAGCCTTCTCTCCAAGTTTGACCTGTTGCAGCCTACCATCCTTAACCATTGGTTGACTTTCCAAGTTTTATCAGAATCTTGGCTTTCTTCTAAGGTGCTGAATTCTGCTGTAACTATCCCTTGCTATACTGTTGTTGGACAACATTGCTCTAAAAGTGGTAGTGGTGTGGCTGTCTATATTTCCACCAGTATCCAATTTTTGTTACAGTTCTTGCTGTCACTTGCCCATCTTCCTATGAGTTACTTCTTCTCATGCTCTCTCTCTTCCTTTTTCTGTCCCCATCTTTATTTCTGGTGTTTATTGTTGTCTTGGTACTTCCTTTACTTCATTGACTGATCTCTTTTATGTTTGCTTGCATGCATGCGCATGAAACATGTTGCAGCAGCTTGCTGGAGTAGTGGGTTGTGGAGCTGCGGCAGTGTTGTGGCCAATGCTGGCAGAGCTTTTTGGGGCTGGTCTCTGTGGCGCCAATAGAGGAGCATGCTGTCGATGACAGCAGTATTCCAGCGTGCCACCAACTTAAAAGAAATTTGTCGCTGCAATCAGGGAGCGCCCTGTCATTTAACACTCAGCTGTTTTTGCCACTGGGGCGGTCCCTGATTCCAGTGGCAAATCACAGCTTGTCTTGCCTGGTGTCCCATTTCAATAAACGTGGTGGCTGTCGCTGTCCGCCTCTTACAGTCTCCATTGAAGCCAACGGGGGTACCCAATCCCCCTGTCGGCATGCCCCCTTCCCAGTTCATTTGACAACAGGGGAGCCCAATCCCCGTCGACTTCAGTCCCCCTCCCCAAAAAATACAGGTGGCACACTGGGAGCCCACCCCAATGTACCAAAAACAAATTTGTAAAGGAAAAACCTTCCTGCAATGGTTTTTTTTTTTTTTTAACCTGCAAAAAGGAAAAAACTGTCCCTCGTTGTCTCTGGTGCACCCTCCCCAACCGCACCCACCCTCTGTGCATCAACCTCCCACACCCCCTCACCCCATATTACCTCAGGAGTCCAGCACAGCGATCTTTGATGGACGGGAATACATCTGCACTCTTCAAACCCGACTGTGAGCTGAAGAAATGCCAGTAAGCTGTATAATGGCATAAATGGGGGGGGGGGGTTCAACTTAGGTGGATATTTTGGCCACATTTTTGTGAATTTTGTCACCAAATTTTCAACATGGGTTCTTGGGACCCTACCTCATGAATTCAATCACTGTCATCTGGTTATTCAGTCCTGAAAGATGATTTTGCGGTCACTGCGCGGCATCACCTTTCGGGATCTATTAATGAAATTATAGTGTCACTGTTCATGAGGTGGACTCCCAAAAAGCATATGTTGCAAATCTGGTGAAGAAAATTCCAAAAAATAACCATGTTTACGAGCCTGCTTTGCGCAGTTGCTATGCACACTTGTAATTTTGAGAATTTGTAATATTTTCACTCAAGATTTTCAACATTGTCATTTTTGCGCACCTCCTTATGAACAGTACAGCTGTCATTTTTCACATCCTGCCAAGATTTTGTTTGCACATCTGGCGCACAATGGCGCAGTCACTGTTGGAAATCAACCGTCGGGACAGATTAAGAAAATCATAGTGACACTGTTCACAAGCAGACGTCACAGAATGCCTATGTTGAAAATTTGGTGAAATAATTCCACTAAGATGGGGAAGATCTTGGAGGGTATAATAAAATACTTCATCATAGAATTCCTAGTAGCATCAGGCAAGACGGATAGAACTTAGCATGGGTTTACCAGTGGGAGGTCATGTCAAACCAACCTCTTAGAATTTTACAACAAGGTTAGTAAATCCATGGACATGGGAAACTCACTTGATGTTATCTTCCTTGACTTTGCCAAGGCATTTGACAAAGTCCCCCATGAGGAGCTTGTGAAGGCCCTATTAAAATTAGGTCTCCCTAACTGGGTTTCTCAGTGGATTAAGGCATGGTTAAATGAAAGAAGTCAGAGGGTCTGTATAAAAGGGGATTTCTCTGGCCAGGTCAGAGTGACCAGTGGGATCCCCCAGGGCTCTGTACTGGAACCTTGCCTTTTTAATTTATATATATCATCAATACAGGTTCACCCAGGGGTCTGGCTTTCAGATTTCGCAGATGATACCAGAATTGGATGTCCAATAAATAATGTGGAAGATCAGCTTATCTTAAAAGCAGCCTTAAATAACCTGGAGATATGGGCCTCCCCAAAACAATCTATTTTCAATATCGATAAATGTACGGCCATGCACTTTGGAAATAATAACAAGCAGTTCCGATATACCTTGGGGGGTACTGCACTAAAAGCTGTAAAAGAAGAAAAGGATCTGGGGATAATTATCAGCAGTGACTTCAGTTTTAGTATGCAGTGTAGTAAAACTATTAAAAAGGCAAGTAGCATAACACGTTGTATACAGAGACACATTAAATGCAGGGATAGAGAGGTTGTGATCCCCTTGTATACTGCACTGGTGCGCCGTCATGTGGAGTATTGCATGTAGTTCTGGGCTCCTTACAAAAAAGTGGACATTAGATCATTGGAGAGGGTCCAGAGGAGGGCTACCAAGAGGATTAAGGGTTACAGAAGGACAGAACTATGAGCAGAGGCTGCAGTTTTTGGATATGTATTCATTGGAATGCCATAGACTGAGAGGAGAAATGTGTATGATCTATAGGGCCCTGACCAATACCTATCTGTGGGATCTCTTGGGACTGGTACATAGAGACCAACTATACAATATCAGAGCACATCGTTTCCAACTGGTTAAGGAAAGATTTAGAACTAATAAAAGGAAATACTGGCTAAATAATAGAGTGACTGAGATTTGGAATTCACTGCCCTGTGAGGTTGTGGAATGCAAAACAATGATGGAATTTAAAACAAAACTTGATAAATTTCTTATAAGCAGGGACATAAAAGGATATTTTTAATATAAGAATGGTGAGCTAATGGACTAATGTCTTTTAATGCTCTGTAATATCTATGTAAATGACTATGTTATGAGCGTGCATTGCAGTTTCCACATATGCTCGTAAGTTCAAGCACTTTTATTATTTTCACTCCAGATTTTCAACATTGCCATCTCTTCACACCTCCCTATGAATGGTACAGCTGTTATTTTTCACATCCTGCTTGAACTGTGTTTTCGCACATCTGGTGCAGTCGCTGTGGGAAATCAACGTCCAGGACAGATTCACAAAATCACAGTGCCAGTGTTTATGAGCAGAGGTCTCAAATGCTTTCATGAGGTGGGGTCACAAAAAAGCCATGTTGAAAATTTGTAGTGCAAATACCAACAAACGCCCGGGGCGTTAGGGTTTCTAACCATTATGTCCCACCCTGTACAGACTGACAGGCGTCAGGGGTGTGCCTTTGGATTGCTGGCTGTAATGCTTACGCCATTCCACATCCACCCTGAGGCTAGTGACAGGCATCAAGGTGTGCCTTGGACTTTTCGGCCCCGTAGTTCACCCCATTCTCCTATACTGCACCCATTTCAGCGTATGTCCTTATGGAATAGGGTGTCTGTAAAGCCGAACACCCCAAGGCACACCTCAACACTTATTGGTGTCAGTAGGATAGGGTGAGGTGACATGGCGTGAGCATTATGGATGACGACCCAAAAGCACACCCCAATGCCTGTCCATCTCTGCAGGGTGGAAGTGGGGTTGGCGTGAGTTCAGTACTTCACTGCCATTCCTATTCTGCATCTGTCTAACTCCTGCACTTCCAATGCTATTATCAGCAACCAAGCATTCGGCATTGACAAATGCTTGTCTACTATCCGTTCCAACTCTTCTAAAGGTGAACTTTATATCCTCTGTAACTTTAATATAAATTGGCTCTTTCCCAGCGCTAACAAAATTATTCAAAATGTTATGTCATTACATTTGACTCAGCTGATCTCTGAACCCACTCGCCTAAACTCTAAATCCTTAAATCACTCATTGTTAGACTGGGTCTTCACTTCTCATCCCCTTCGTATTGTTGATGCTGGAATCCTTCCTGATGCCCTCAGTGACCACTGTATGGTTTACTGTGTGTACAAAATACATCTTCCTAAGGCCCCCTCCCCACAATTTATTCATCTCCGATCCTTTAGGTTATTAGAATTGCACTCTCTTCTTGCTGAGCTGTGGACAACTGATTGGTCCCTGCTCTCTTCAGACAATAATATAAATTTGGCTCTGGATTACTTTCATTCTAAATTCACGGCTGTTTGGGATCGTTACGCTCCACTGAGAAAAAACAGAGTCTAGGGCTGTCGCCTTCCCTGGATTATTGCTGAGGTTATGGAGTTTCTACATGCTCAAGATCATGCCTGGCGTTCCTTTAAGATCACAGGCTCTCCAGCTGCTTTGACAAACTATCATCAACTTCACAATGCCTGTACTTAAATCATAAGACTTGCAAAGTCAGAGTATTTTGCTTCCACACTCCAGAACAATATTAATTGTCCCTCTAAGTTCTGGAAGATTATCCATCCATTGTTCTCCCCTCCAAACCAGTCTTTCTCTCCTGTTCTCAAGACTGATGACTCCCTCATCTCTGACCCTTCTATTGTTGCCTCCTCCTTTAACGCCTACCTTACCACTTGTGCCCACTCTCTTGTCACTTATTCCTCCTCCCCCCCCACCTTCTTCTCCTGCTAATCTTTTTTTTCCTTCTTTGCTACCACTGCTGTGACTACACTTAAGACACTGCTTGCTCTTAATCCTCACAAATGTGGTAACCCTGATGGCCTTGATTCTAAGCTTCTACTTCTCTCATCCCCTGCCAGTGCACTGCCAATTACTCTACTCTTTAACCTTTCTTTCTCCTCTGCAACTGTTCCAAATGTATGGAAACAGGCTACAGTCATTCCTATCCCTAAAGGTGGTGATCCAAGCTGGCCTGGTGGTGTGAGGTTGAGGCTGGGCCTTCACACCTGCGCTGCATGACTAGGTTGGAGCAGGCGAGCCGGGCCGCTGGGGGTCGGCAGGGTAGGGAGAGGATTGAGCATCCGATGGACAGCTCTCCTCTCCCAGGAGGGGTCAGCACTCAGCCTTGACTGGCCTCTGGTGGAAGCCAGGGGGGTATGGCAGTAGAGCAACAACTAGGGATAGGGAGTGTGGTGGCGTCTGGCGGTGATGTTATGATGTCAGGTGCGAACCTCCCCCAGAACAAGGAAAATAGGCAACCAGTCTCCTAGATGATGGAGCACCATGCAGAACCCTGATTGCCCGCAGTTGCCTGGCAACCCGTGGAAGTCGATGAAAGTTGATTGTCTTGGGCGTACCACCCCGCCCCGCCCGTTACCTGCCTGGGGGTATAGCCAAGACTCCAT
The DNA here is from genome assembly GCA_016271365.2 of Neoceratodus forsteri. Classification (NCBI taxonomy): domain Eukaryota; kingdom Metazoa; phylum Chordata; order Ceratodontiformes; family Ceratodontidae; genus Neoceratodus; species Neoceratodus forsteri. The sequence goes on along the minus strand of JADMNL010000031.1, from coordinate 86,330,214 downwards.
GGGGACTCGGTGGGGGACCCGGCAGGTTGTGGAGCAGGGATACTGTGATGTGTCTCGTGAAGGCATGAAGACCGGATGCAGGGTGAGGAGCACAAATAGTAATTTCAACAAAAAAAAAGGAGGGGGTGATCCACCTTCCCCAGGTAACTATCGTCTCATCTCTCTCCTTCCAGCTCTTGCTAAATTACAGGAACACACCTTGTACTATCGCAACTTTCTTCCGTCCTTGACTCCTTCTCCTTCTCCTTCTTCACTCCCTTTCAGTCTGGTTTTAGAAAATCTCATTCCACCTCTGCTTCCCTCCTACAGCTTACTGACTTTATCCCTACTGGTATGAATCAAGGACTGATCACGTCTGACATTTTTGTTGATCTTGCTAAATCTTTTGACACAGTGTCGCATCCTCTTCTTCTTGATAAGCTAAAAGCAGCAGGTCTTTCTGACTCTGTAGTCAACTGGTTTTGCTCTTACTTGGGGGGGGGTAGATCACGATCTGTCCAGATAGGCTGCTGTACTTCATCTCTACTCTCCATCTGCTCAGGAGTCCCTCAAGGGTAGTCCTGGGTCCTATTCTTTTTTCCATATTCTTGAACGGCCTTCTCTCTGTCTGTTCCTATCCGTCCATTCATATGTATGCTGATGGTACTGTTATTTTTGCATCTGGCTTCTCTTCTCATGACCTTACTTCACAACTTCAGCTGAACTTTGACAATGTTCAACGTTGGTTTAAGTCTAACCAACTAGCCCTCAATGCTAAAATAAAATCATCTCCATGACTTTTGGTATTCATTAGAGGCTTGTAGACTTGCCTCTCTCCCTTCTTTTTGCACCCTTGATGGTGCTATTATTGATGGTATGTCCACTTTTAAGTACCTTAATGTCTGGCTTGACTGTCATCTTGACTTTTCCGTTCATATTGATGCCATTCACCAAAAGCTTCACCCTAAGCTTTGTGCACTTTACAGGAAAAAAGTGAGTATCCTGTTTCATATGTGCCATGAGATTGTTTTAAAAATGATCCTCCCTAGTTTTACATTTGCCATGCATGTGTGCACCCAGCGAACATCTTGCTATGGTAGTTGGCTTTTGAGAGGTGTGACACTCTCCGTCCAATGTGGAATAGTGTTTTAGGGGTGTGACAGTGCTGTACCAATCATCAGCCAGGCTGATCATGACAGTATTTTGGCTTGCTGGGCGGAGGCGTTGCGTACTTGAAAAGAAAAAGCCGACTCAATCAAGGGTTGGTTCTTTCCTTTGATCTGTGCTGCCCAGCAGGCAGAGCTGATCTATCATAATCAGCCTGGAATTTCAAACATCCAGGGGCTCACGCCAGCTGTAACAGAGAAAACCGTCCATCCATGTCTGTTACTGGTGCCCCTGTAACTTTCCCGACACCCAAACCTCCCTCTCACTCCCCTCCCCACAAACAGAACTCTGATACTGGGGGTGCCAAATCTCCCAGTGTCTGCACCTTGAAAGCAATACCCCCGTGGTCTGTGCAGATCTATCGCACCACTCCCAATGCACAGTCACATCTCTGAATGTTGCTGAAGCATCAGAAAACTAGATCTTCGGGAGTATCTCAGTCATCAGGTCCCACCATAGGAACTTCACCGTCGGTGAAGCAGGATCCACACAAAAAAATTTTCAGCAGTACAACTGGGGCTGCCCACACTGATGTCCTGTGATGATGTCACCAATCTTATAAAGGCATGAGCGGCCCCACTCCCTTCTCAGTTCTTTCCTGCCGTCAACTTGCTCGCACAGGTCTCTGTGGAAGCTCTGTCACAGTATCACACCCTTTTCAGACTATAACTTTTTCTTTTAGCTTCTCTTTTTTTTTTTTTTTAAGAGAGATTCCTTTATTTTGTTTATGTCAAGAGTTAATCCTTTGACTTCTCTCTTCTGTCACTGCTGCTGTGGAAAGAAGATTGCCTCCATAGACAAACACTCTCTCTCTGTGTCTGCTGTCTTGGGCCTGACCACTGCCAGAAGTTTAATCAAACAACCCTCAGGCGACGCAAAAGGGCTCTCAAATATTTTCTGATGGAGCAACAGGTAGCCAGTTCTGAGCAGGAGTCTTCCGGGGTCCCAGCCTCTGTCAATGGCAGGGTTGTTGAGCTCCCAGGCCTCTAAGACATGAGACAAATCCTCAGGGAAAAGTCACAAAAAGGACTGAGATTAGGACCGCTCCCCCCCCGGGGACGGTCCTGCTCCCCCATGGTCTCTTCTCCTTCATCTGGGGGTTCTTCGTTGAAAGCATAGGTCCATTGTCCAGGTTTCTGTGCCTGCCAGACCCATACTGACAGTGCCTCCACCCGATACCCAGGGCGGCTGGCTGTCAACCTCCGGGTCGTTGGCCCCTCCTTCGTTGATGATGGGCTCATCATCAGTGGCTCTCCTGACAAGGCCTGATCCCAGTTCATGTAGAAATGTGTGAACTCTGGCCCTCTCCCTTAATATGGTGATGCAGACATACTTTGCCAACAGTCAGCTAGTCAGGCGTCACTACTCTGTAGGAGGACGTCATTTCATTCATATTTACCAGAATGAAGAACAGCGCAAGCCACTCCATCATGGGACCAACTACTGCTAATAATATGGTCCTTTGCCTCTCTGCTTTGGGTGCCTTGGGGGGGGAGGGAGGTTGGGGCAAGTGGGTGTGTTGGGAGGGGGTTCTTTATGTAATTGTGATGGCAGGAACTGTGGCTTGTGCTAGGGTGGGCGGCAGTTATGATTTGGGGAGGGGGGTTCTACTTTATTGAAGATATATTTTTTTAAATAAGGATGAGAGAGACACAAGCCAGTAACTAATTACACCATCAGTGGACTTGGGGAGGGAAGGAGGAAGGTTGTGGGTTACAGAGTGGTTTGGTCGGGACTTAATAATATGGGTGGGGTCAGGGAGGGTTTGTTCACAGTGGTGAGAGTTTTTGTAATACAAGGTTTAGGATTTTGGATTTTCGGCAGCTTTATCTGCAAATCTGAAATCCTACATTTTGCAGTTATCTGAGATATCAGTTTTTTAAACGAATAGCCAAGCAACCCTACTTTCCCCTGAGGGCAGACCTTAAAATGGAAAAAGAATACATAAAGCAACACTGTTTTTTAGTCAACAAAAAATATCATTCTGTAGTGTTTTTTTTTATAGAAATAATGCATTTTTGGCTGCATTAATACATAAATCCATTTCTTTTATGTATGTTCTTTTCCACTAATGCTAATTTTTTAAGAGCTCAATATTGGGCTGGGAGCTTGGTCCTTCATAACACTTCTGTCTCTCTTGCTTTCCGGCTGCAGGTTTGATAGCAAACGTGCAGTACAACAGCTGAGGGCATGTGGTGTCCTGGAGACCATCCGGATCAGTGCTGCTGGCTTCCCATCCAGGTACGGCTACTAATGTGAAGTTGGGATGAAGGATGGTAGCCATATTCCTGTACTTCACTGGTTGTAATATTAATTGGAAAAAAAACTATATTTGGGCATCAGTGAGGGATGAAGTACAAAAGTAGGACATGTGACTTCGGGGTTAGACGGCTCCTGAATCATTGTAATTGTATGTTTTCATGCTTTGGGGGGTTTGAATAATTTCTCAAAGCAGTGTTGCCATCAGCGCTGCCCCCAGACCATTAAAAATGATACGTAAAGGACACTTGCTTTCACAGTTTGCAGCCCTGCTGTCTGCTGCCTGGCATGCCAGCCCTTAGTTTCAGCAAATGCTATACAGATTTAGGGTATGCCGAGTGCATACTTGAGTATGCCTGAGGGCAGCTTCGATTGCCATTCCCTGAACTTTGGCACTGTCTAAAATGGCATGGAAATTCACTCAATCTGATGCTTGGAGAGAGGATGCCGATGGCAGGATAACATCAAAGCTGCTTCAAGACAGTCATTCAAATCCTGAAGAAAACCACACAATTGGGAAGATTTCCAAGAGGCTTTTTACCTTAATTGTGCATTTCCCTAATTTTCTTATTTTGGGTTTCAGGAATAACTGATGCATAAATGTAGGTTTTTGTAATGATTAATTTCCATCCTTAATTTAATAACAAATGCTCATTAATTTGTATTGACCAACATCCATACTTTTTGTGCCAAGGAGCCCCTGATGTACAGTGGCACTACCTGTCCTCACCCTTCTGCACACCTAGCAGTCATTTGTGTTCAGTGGTATACCCTCCTTTATTCACTCTGCCTCCTGTGAAGCAGTACACAGCATCCATCAGCACCCCCTCACCCCGGCCCATGCCAAGCAGTCCATGGTATCCATCAGCATTCCCTCCCTCACCTGAACCCATGGTAGACAGTGTGTGGCATCCAGCAGCACCACGCCCCATGTGAAGAAGTCCATGACATCCAGCAGAACACCCTCCCTCACCCCTCCCCAAGTGAACCAGTTCATGGCATTCATCAGCACCCCCTCCCTCAACATGGCCTGAGTGAAGCAGTCCATGGTATCAAGTGACACCTCCTCTGTTACCTGGGATCATGCCAATAGTCAGTAGCATCCAACAGCATCACCCCCACTGTGGCCCAAGTCAAGCAGTCCATGGCATCCAGTGGCACCTCCTCCCTCACCCGGACCTACACTAAGCAGTCCGTACCATCCAGTGGCTCCCCCTCCCTCACTTTGGCCCAAGGTAAGCAGTCCAAGGCATCCATCAGCACCTCCCTCACCCAGACCCATGCTGAACATATTTCAAGGCATTCCTCATCATCCCCTCCCTCACCAAGGCCCATTCCAAGAATTCTATGGCATCCAGCAGTGCCTCCTCCTTTACTTCACCTCGAGTGAAGCAGTTCATGACCTCCAGTGTTTCCTTCTCCCTCACTCCACCCAGAGTGAAGCAGACGATGGCATCCAGTGGCACCCACTTCCTCACTCTGCTCTGAGTGAAGCAGTCCATGCATCCAGTTCCACCCACTTCTTAACTCTGCCCCTAGTGAAGTAGCCTGTTGCCTCCAGTGACACCTTCTCCCTTACTCTGCCCTGAGAGAAGCAGTCCATGGCCTCCATTGGCACCCCCTCCTTCACTCTGCTCCAACTGAAGCAGTTCATGGCATCCAGCTACACGCCCCCTTACTCAGCCCAGAGTGAAGCAGCCATGACATCCAGTGGCACCCCCTCCTTACTCTGCCTCAAGTGAAGCAGTCCATGACATCCAGCAGTTACCCTCCTTACTCTGCCTCAAGTGAAGCAGTCAATGACATCCAGCAGTTACCCTCCTTACTCTGCCTCAAGTGAAGCAGTCAGTGGCATCCAGTGGTACCCCCTCTCTCTCACGCCACCCTGAGTGAAGTAGCCCATGACATCCAGTGGCACCCCCTTCCTCACACCACCCTGAGTGAAGCAGTCCCTGGCATCCAGTGGCACACCCCCTCCCTCACTCTGCCCCAAGTGAAGCAGCCATGACATCCAGTGGCACCCCCTCCTTACTCTGCCTCAAGTGAAGCAGTCAATGACATCCAGCAGTTACCCTCCTTACTCTGCCTCAAGTGAAGCAGTCAGTGGCATCCAGTGGTACCCCCTCTCTCACGCCACCCTGAGTGAAGTAGCCCATGACATCCAGTGGCACCCCCTTCCTCACACCACCCTGAGTGAAGCAGTCCCTGGCATCCAGTGACACACACCCTCCCTCACTCTGCCCCAAGTGAAGCAGTCCATGGCCTCCAGTGGCAACCCATCCCTCACTCACTCCGCCCTGAGTGAAGCAGCCTGCATCATTCATCAGTATCCTCTTCCTCACGTCGCCTCAAGTGAAACAGTCCATGGCATCCAGTGGCCCCCCTTTCCTAAATCTGCCTCAAATGAAGTAGCCCATGGCCTCCAGAGGCACCTTCTCCGTCACTTTGCCCTGAGTGAAGCAGTTCATGGCATCCAGTGGCGCTCCTTCTCACTCTGCCCTGAAAGAAACAGTCCATGGCCTCCATTGGCACCCCCTCCTTCACTCCGTCCCAAGTGAAGTAGTAAGTGACATCGAGCAAACCCTTTCCTCGCTCCACTCTGAGTGAAGTGGTCTATAGTATCCACTGGCATTCCCTAGTCTGGACTAGCCACATACAAGGCAGACTCATTTGCATAAAACTGTAATTTCTCTGTGTTTATGCCTAGAACATTTGTATAGATCATGAAGAGTAGGGGCCCAAGCACTGACCTTGAGGTATCTCTGTGCACAAAATAGAAGAAAAAGAAGCAAGGCCTTCATATTTTAATTGTTGGTAATGCCCAAGGTAATTAATGAACAAGCAGAAACCTGGGGACTAATCCCTAGCATTAGAGTTTGGCTAGTAATGCATCATGGTTGACTATATCTAGAGACTTGTGTTTTTCTTAAATAAGAAATAACAAGAAATTCAAGGTAAAAAAAAATAAAATGAAAACAAGCACATGAAAAAAGTTTAAAAAATTGATTGTTTTTTGGGCAAAAACTAAATAAATGCTTGCCGCAATTGTTGTTTAAACTCCGTTGTTACCACAGAGATGGTCCGCAAGGAAGCAGCAGCGGAATTGTCTGATTCACAAAACCTTTCAAGACCATAGTATGTTGCTGCTGCTTAATATGATGTAGTATACTAGAAATGGGATTTCTAGTGTATATGAAGTCATTTTGAGGTATTTTATGAAAGCAAATGTGATAATAAGAAATAAAACAACATTTTCAATGAATACAAAGAAATAACATGAAATTCCAGAAAAAGAAAAATTATGAAAAATAAAAAGAATTTCACGAGGCTCTAACCATATCAAATGCCTGACTGAGGTCTAGGAAAATAGCACCACAAAAGAGCTTCTGATCCAGTGAGTTCAGCCAGCCCTTAGTGACTCTGAGCAATGTGGTGGAGGTTCTATATTTTGCTCTGAAGTCAGTTTGCAAGGCGGTGTTGATGTTATGTTGATTTTAGATAATCTCAGAGCTGCGTGTTGACCAACTTTTCAAGTACTTTGGCTAATACCGATAAAATAGATATAGGTCTGTAGTTATTTAAGTTGGATTTGTCTCCAGCCTTGAATATCATCATGTGAGCAGCTTTGCATATGACAGGTATTTTGTCAGTGGTGAGGGATAAATTAAATAGATATATTATGGGAGCTGCTAGGTAAGGGCTATCCAGTTTTAGAAACTGAGATGTATATTATCAGGACCTGAACTTATTCAGGCTCCAAGGGGGATTTTTCATACCTGCTTGATAATAATAGCTTTGAAATAGAATGGGATTCTCTCTCCCAAATCTAAATCAGGATGCTCAGTATCAGGTGGGCTGACAGTGGCAGATGCTGACCTATCGAAAGCCACACTAGCAGAGGTGAAGGAAGCATTAAAGAGAACCTTTCTCAATAATTTTTGTATGAGAAATTAAATGAGAGGAAAGCCCCCCTTTCCTTCATGGGAGCACCTCTGAGGCACTCCAATAATTTTCTATATTGCCCCCCAAGGAAGGGAGGGGATTGTAATTTGCCTCCAAGGGGCTAGCCGTGTGATCCCTTCTACTACTTAATTCCCGGCTCTGCCCCTGTGCTCCGTTTTGTGACATCTGTATCGGAAGGTCAGGGGGCGCACTCCATTCATGTCTTTGGCACGTGATTTACAAACCCGTTTTCTGGCCATTTCACTGGACATCTGCTGAAATTGGAGCTTGTGTTCAACTAGCAAGAGGATCTCCTATGGAAGTAAAGGAGTCTCCTCTTATTTGTTAGCAGCACTGAGAAGGGTGCCCTTTAAGTTCATCCATTGTTAATTTTTTCAACAGTGATGATCTAGTCACTAACTAAAATTTGTTTTGGTAATGACGAGGTGATTGTCCCCTCCCTCTTGCAGCATCTTTACCGACTGCCAAAATTTGGTAAAATCAGTGTTTTTTCTTCCCTCAGATTGCAGTAAACTTTGATTTAACTATTTATTATCACATCGGAATTACAACACTCATTTCCAAAGGCTCCACGTCAGGTAACAGAGCAAGACAAGTTAATACAGTTTATGTACAAGATACAGTAGCAGACAAAAACAGCATAGTGACCTGAATATACTAAGACAGTAGGGTGCAAACAGATATTTTAGACAGAACGACAGTATTATATACAAGTGAAACAACGTACCTATACAGTGAGGTAGCTAAAGAAAGTAATCACATTATACCAGATGAAGTGCTACTAATCTGGTGCAGAGATTTCTTTTTTGTCTCCCAGTTCTGATCAGCTTTAGTGAAACTTACTTTGGCCCAGTGCAAGTCTCGGTCACTTACGGCTAACTTAAGGTCATGGGAGAAACAGGAACGCATCTCCTTTTTACTGTCATCCTTCTGAAGGGGGGGAGGGGGGCATGCTTATACTTAGCAGCACTTACCTTCTCAGTTCCCACAATGAAATGTGGATTTGGTGTTTGCATTTACAGCGACGGACACCTGGAACAAACTCCCTCTCTAGCTGAGGATCGCTTCTACTTAGCAAGTGTTCAAGTCCAGTTTTTCCAGTCACCTTAGAACTCTCTGTATTTGTTTTGGTCTAGAATTCCCCCACTCTCTGATCTTGATCATATTGTATAACAATTTCCATGCTATTTTGTTTGCTGTGACCCCACTTTCTTAGCTTGCATTGTATGCTGTTTGGATATACTTACCTTTACAGGTTATTTTTTTTTCCAGATTGTATGCAGACATTCCTGCTTTTATGCTAACCTGTTGACCGCTGCCCTCCCTGGGACCCCCCCATGAAAATTAAATATTGCTTTTTATGGGGTTATCCAGGTTGGAGTAATTTCAGATAGATAGATATGTATTGACAAAATTAAGGAGCTGAGAAGTAAATAATTGGTAGCATTGTGCACAGAGGGCATCAATTTTAATTGATTTTAAATTAATTTGTGTAATTGTCATCATGTTAGAAGCAAATAAAATCCAAAGAACCAGCACTCAGTACCCACGGAATATAGACATTATAACATTGAGTAAATACTCAGAACAAATAATTTATTACAGTATGAAAAACAACGGCCTCCACTAGAAACCTGCATTTTCGCCTCCTGCTGTTGGGCGGTTTGTCAAGGGTGGTGACCCTTGCTGTGTAAAGTAACTTATGTACACTGAATGTTCAAGTGGTAGTACGCTGAAAGCAACATGTTGCTTTGAAAATTGTGACCTGTATGTTTTTGTTCTTTTTCAGATTGCCCTCACCTCCTTTTCTTGTGCAATACCCTCCTTTTCTGATTTTGAGTCTTCATTAGTCCTTTTTTGTTGCATGTGAAATAATAAAAGAAGAGCTTTTTTTTAATGTGGCCTTTTTCATGTTTTCATCGGTGTTCTCAGCAGTTTTGCACACCTGCTATCCTGCAAGGTCAAAGTGCATGATCCGCTTTGTGTTAGTTCATTTAGTCACAAGAAAGTGATGTTAAACAATGGGTGTTAAAAACAGCAGAGAATACTGACGAAAGCCTGGACATTGCCATATTAAATGAAGCTCTCATTTTATTATTTCATATGTAATAGAAAGTGTTAAAGCAAACTGTATCATACAAGATTGGAGATAAGAGGCAATCTGAAATAGGAAAAAAGGTATAGGTCAGAAGGTTTACCACTAACATGCACTGGTGCTTTAATTTACAAAAAAGGGAGCTCAGACTGGCCTGTTGGTGCAGCGTTTGTGCTATCGCTTGTGATGCCGGTGACCCGGGTTGAGAAGTGAGCTCGGGTCATTTGGGGCCGGCCTTGGGGAATGAGGATTGTGCGTCCCATTGGACAAACTCTACTCTGGGGAGGGTAGGTTGTTGTCTGTGGTGCAACACTGCCACCTGTGTGAGCACACGTGGCACTGCACACAGAGCAGTAGAATGTGGGGAAGGAATGCTGATGTGCTCCGCATGCTTGCATGCATCTGATGCTTGCATTACTATGTGTCAGTATCCCACTGAGGACAAAAACAGTTAAACTCCAGTCAGTGGGTGGTGACCAAGCAACCCCTTGCAGACCACACAGCGGTGATGTGGTCCACCCTCTGACTGAGGATCCAGTTTGCAGCATCTTGCTGCGCAACGCGTACACACACACACACACACACACACACACACACACACACACCATGGGGGGGGAAGCTATGGGGAAGGAAGAGGCTGACTGTAAGTCCACAGGAAGTCACTTGATGGGGGTGGGGGCGGAAACTGAAGGAGGACATGCCTGTAGTGGGAGAAAAGTATTAAAGGAAAAGCAAGAAAGGCAGATCACCCAAACACGTGCAAAACACAAAAACACTATCAAAATGGGTGTGCAAACAGTCATAGTGTAAATAAATAATGGATTAGTACATGACCAAAAAAAAAACACATACAGAGATTAAAAATACACTAACTGAAATCTAAACACAGTATTCTCTAGGTTGAATTGGTATTTACTCCTGTAGCTGTCAAAGCTGGGATTCAAGGAGCTTCCAGATAATTGCACCATTCTGTATCTTTGTTGGGGCGGAAAAAAAATGAAATATCCTTTTAAATAGATATACAAACCTAGAAAACAGGACTCGGCTTTACAAGTAAAGAGGGGAAGCTCAGACTAATCATTGAGACCTATCCAGGAGAGGGCGCCCAGTCCATATGTCCAGAACATGTGCCTCCAGGCCAGAATTAGATTTGAACACTCTTCTTTTGTTAGGAACAATCTTTTCTGTGCTCTAGAATACTGAATTATGGGATCCAGTTCCTCCAAACACAGTTACAATTAACATTTAATGACACATAATTAATAGACCCAATTTAAATGCATCCAATATGTTGTATAGAATCAAAGCAACAATTAAAGATTTGAAAATGTTTTTAAAATAACTTTTAAGGGGTGGGTGAGCCAATGGAGGCTGGGGTCCCTAGAATGATGGAGAGGTTACCCTGAAATTAGTGGGCAGCCAAGGAAGATCCTGAACTATACCAGAAGTATAGGGGAGGAGGTATAAAGCAAAAAAAAACAACCAACTTCTAAACATGTTTAGTGATTTTATTTTTAAATTAATGTTGTACTAAAAATAGTAGATACAGTTTTGTGAACATAAAGCGTTGTACTACAGTTGTCTTAACCAATCCCATTTCCCCTTGAGCAATCCTACATCTTCCAGCATTGGCAAATCCAAAGGAAACAAAGGTACCCAGACCGGTGGCACAGGCTGGTGGCGAGATGCATGTCCACACTGGAGACGCTGGATCAAGTCTCTGTCCCAACTACCCTGTTTAGGGCTGCTGGGGTCTGGAGCACAGAAACCTTTAGTAGGGAGGGAGCAGAGGGTCCTGCTTTGTTAGAAGAACCCCCAGCTCCCTCCTCACTAGTCTTTCTTAGCACCTCCTGTGATGGAAACAGAAGTGGCAGTGACGTCTTGGGTGACCATATGACATTGGCTGCCCCAAGGACGGTGACGCAGGAGTCCATTTGCAAATGCCAGAGGAGGTGGGAGGGGCACACCATGGGAAAATGTCACTGCTGACCTGACATGCAAGTGATGGCACCAGCACCCACCTAGCTTAGTCACCAATGAACACCTGCCGTCCCTCTGCTCCTCCTCTGCTAAGGCAGCTCCTTGGAGGCTCGCAGCATGCTTGTTGATTGATGCATCTCCACTGTGGGGGTTGGGGAACATGCCATAGAGTAACCAGGAGGAGGCAGTGAATCTGGACTGGCTGCACCAGGGGTAAATAGGTGTGCATGTGAGGGCCAAGTCGGGTCATGGCATTGCAGTGAGCGAGTGGCAGTGAAAGTGGAAGCAGTCCATTAAAGGTTTGAGCAAAAAAAAAAGAAGCCTGAAGCTTACGTTGTAACTGAGATATTACCTTTCTTACTTCAGGTGGTCATATCCTGAATTCTTCAGCCGTTACAGGGTGCTGATGAGAAAGGGAGACATTACAGGAAGTGATAAAGAACAGACCTGCAGAAGGAGGCTGGAGTATTTAATCAAGGTGAGTAGCCTTGTGCACAGGTGTTATTACAGGTTGGTTAGAGGACATTGCCCCACACTGTCCAGATTTTGGCCCCTTAAGACTAAAAAAGATGGTGCACGAAATGCTTAGTTGCAGTTATGCTCACCGTTCTGCTGTGTATCAAGAGCTCTTCCAGGAATTCATCTTCATTATTGATTCACACTAATGGGTCTGAGCTGAAGGCGCTAGGACCCTACAGGAGCCAGGACTTTTCAGGAGGACTAGTGCCAAGGTAAGCTGTGCACATGCATGGCACTGTGAGATTGACTCGCGCTGCATGGCCTATGTCAACACCAGCCCTCAACCATCTCAGTCCCTTTTTTCCCGGCTGTCAGGTACGCATCAGCGACAATGTTGCTTGCCCATCAGGAGTCAGAACTTCACGTCTATATGACAACAGCAGTCAGTACTTCTCAGGTTTAGTGTTTAAAGCTAAAGTTTTTTATTTTTGTGTTAGTTTAGTAATTTTACAAAAATTGTTCTGTCAGTCTCTCACAGCCTACTGAGTCAATGGTTGACAGCCATGGATGATGATGGTAGAGAGCCTTCTCAGTAAAGCTACTTCAGCTACAGGGCTGTGTTGGGTCCACTTTCCCCACTGGGGAAGAGTTCTGATGATGGGTAGTATTGTGCCTGGTGGGGAACAGTCCTCCTGGAAGCTCAAAAACAAAACTGGCCATTTCTGATCTCAGTTTGGTTCTTGGCACTGCTTGAACTCAAGTTCTGCCTCTTCCCATCAGGAGGGGAGGAAATGATTCCACTCAAGGTTGCCCTCTGCGCAGTCTGCTGCGGGGTCCTCGGTCTCCCGGAGTCAGACGCCGTCACTGGCACTGTTGGCATCACAGAGGGCCTCTGGTTCTAGGAGGGGTTAGGCCTCAGGCCCAGAGTCCCTCTCTGTCTGTTAGTGGTGATTCTGGTTGGCAGCTCCACCATTTGGGCAGCTCTTGTGAAGCATTGGGTACAGCGTCTGGCTCATTTGCCTCTGCCAGTGGAGCCAGTCCCTGGTCCCTCAGGGCCAGTGGAACTGGAGCCGTGGATGGGGCCCACAATCCAGGTAGAGCATTTGGGTCGGGTAACAGCCCTTGGGTCCTTGCCAGTGATTGCATCACTGACTCCTATCCCGCTGGGCACCTACCCCCCCCATTCAGTGTCATTGTGATGGACCTGGCTGCGCTATCATTGCTGGTCACTCCAGTGCTTGTTATGTGATCATTGATGGGGTCAGAGCTGCTGTCAGCACCAGGTTTAGGCCTATTGGGGCCTATCCCAGCTGTGGCACTGGCCCTGGCACTATCCTTGGTTCTGGGGGCCTTCCTGGTGCTGGATTCAGTTCTGTTTGTGGCGGCATCATTGGCGATGGCCTTTCATAAACCAAGGCCTGTGTCGCTAGTGTCACCAAGGCTGCATTCTGGATTGGCATGTTTATGATCCATTCCTTTCTATGACCTTCCCCCTAAGAGGAAGTGGAAAAGGGACAAGTTTGACCCCAACTTCATCATTTCTGATGGTGGCAATGATGAATCCTTCTATAGTCTGGAGCCTTCGGATCCAGGCCCTACTTCTGTTCCATAGGAGGATCTCACTTTCCAGGCTTTGCTCAGGAATATTTATTTATTTATTTATTTCATGCAATCAGATTTACAACCTTAGAGTCAGAGACTCGTTTACAAAGATACCTCGTCGCAGGGAGGGTGGACAAACAAAATGTGAGATGAGACATTGGTAACAATACAGGTGAGATACAAGGTGTAAAACAATAAAGCAAACACAAGATGCACTAACTATACAAGGCTTATTCATACCCTGTGACAGAGACCAGTGCTTAGTAAGCTGGGATGTTCAGGGGTACTCTGGGAGGTACTATTAGGGACAAGTACAGCTCTGATTATCAACAAGGTATTTGCGTAGGGCTATTTAGAACGGGCCAATTCTGGGGATGTTTGTGATGTGCGCAGGGAGTGAGTTATACCAGGCAGATGCTCTATGGTGAAAGGATCTTTGGCAGAGTGAGGTCCTGGCTCTAGGTACCTGGAAGGTGGCTTTAGTGGCATTACGGGTGAGTGCCGGGCAGGAGGCCTGTTCCAAGGGTGTAGTGACCCCTGGAGGGCATAGCCCGGATAGAGCCTTTTTTGCCAGCAAGCAGGTGTGACATTGCAGCCGTTCATCAAAGGCGAGTATGTTAGAGGCAGAATAGAGTAGACATGTATGGGTTCTGCTATGGGCACCGGTCAAGAGCCTGCAGGCTTTGTTGATAGAGGTCTAGACTTTAGTGAGGGCAGTAGGGTCGGCAGCTGCATAGGTAGGGAATCCATAGTCTGCCAAGGACAAAATGGACGAGGTGATGCCAAGTTTTAGGGCAAATTCAGGAAGGCAGTCTTTGTGGCGATAGAGGAGACCAATCCGAGAGTTCATGGCTGATGACAGAGCGTTAAGATGGGTATGGAAGGTAAATGCTGAGTCGAATGTGATGCCCAGATACTTGTAGGTTGATACCTGTTCAAGGGGGTGGAGTGTGCTGGGGGTGATGTGAAGGGGAGCATCACTGGAGTTATTTTGGCGGTGTGCAAAAAGCATAGATTTAGTTTTTTTTTCAGGTTTAGGACTAAACGGTGGTTGAGGAACCATTTTTCTGCTTGGCTGAAAGTGTGCTGCAGGGTGCTTTGGAGCGAGAGTGGGTCGGTGTGTGAGGCGATGAAGACATATGCATACTGCACTTGATTTTGAGCCTACAGCCATGCAGGTAGGTGTCTCTGCCAGCAGTGGTTGAACGTTGCTACCATGCTGGTCAGTTTGGTTCCTCCTATTCCACCTGCATTTGAGACCTTGTCGTATGCAGTCTGGAATAGACTTGCCTCTATTCCCTCTATCTGCAAGTATAGATAGGAAATGCACTGCCCCTAAGAATAGACCAGCATATGTTCCTCAACCTATAGCTGATGCCATTGTTATTCTTGCTGAGAATGACAGAGCCATTCTTCCCTAGGCGATCACTGTGCACCCTGTTAACAAGGAGTCGCGCAGGATTGACACTATGGGCAAGTGGGCTTTCACAGCAGGTACCCTTAACATGTATATTGCTAATTACCAAGGGCTTTTTTCCAAGTTTGAGTATACCGTTGGGAGCTTGTCGAAGTGTCTGGTAGAGTCCCTGCCAGACTCTGAAACCAAACTGAAGATTCTTGAGACTGCTACTCATTGCATTGAGTCTAACAGTCATGAGCCAAAAGCGGCTATGGGTGTCTTTGATACTGCCTCCCATTCTGCTGTGCAGGCATCTGTATCTGTACCTGGTTACGTACTTCTGTTTTTTCTCAAAATATCCAACAACAGGTAATGAATGTCCCCTTTGATGGCACGTACCTGTCTGGGCAGCAAGTAGAGACATTGCTTGAGGCATCTCAGATAACTAGAATAACCATTAAGATTACTCCTGCTAACCCTCAGAGGGGAAAGGATGTACTTTCTTTCAGGATCGATGGTCTTTTCATGAGAAGGGCAGAGGAGCCCAAAACAAATCTCAACCTCCCCAGCCTCAAAAGAAAGTGCAGCCGAAGGCATAGACACCAAAAGCACCCAGCGCCACCCTCTGAAACCCAGTCCCAGTCCTGCCTCAGCTACCCAAATCAGACCTCTCCTCCCCAGTAGGGGGGCACCAGACCTAGTTCTACCATGAGTGGGAGTCCATCACAGTGGACAAGTGGGTCATCTGGGAGGGATACTCCCTGGATTTCACAGAAATCCCTCCAGACTATCCACGAAGAAGGCAGCCACTCTTATCAGCCTGTATGTCAGAGCTTCTTGCACAGGAGATTGGAGGCCTTCTGAACAACAAGGCAGTGCAGGTAGTGCCGGAGTCAGAATGAGAAACAGTCCTATACCCCCACGACTTCCTAGTTCCAAAGAAAGCAGGGGGCATGCACTCCATTCTTGACCTTAGAAACCTGAACAAGTTCATGGATTGAGAAAAGTTCAAGATAATTTCTCTGGGGTCTCTGCTTTCCTTCCTGGAATCTCAGGACTGGTTAGCTTACCTGGAGAATATACAGGACATATACCAGCACATACTGGTGCACCCCAGCCAGCATAGATACCTCCAATTCATTGTATTGGGGCAGCATTACCAGTTCGGAGTCCAGCCTTTTGGGCTTTCCTCTGTGCCTCAAGTCTTTACAAAGTGCTTCACAGTACCCTGCAGTGCACTTCATAAAACTAGGAATCCAGTTTTACCCTTAACTGAATGATTGGCTCATATCCAGTCCATCCGGACAGGACATTGAACAGGCAGTAGCCATGGCCTCCCCATTCCTTACCTCCATGGGGGTTCTGCTGAATCTAGAGAAGTGTCATCTGTAGCCCTCACAGCAGTTGTTGTTCACAGGAGCTTTTTCTGGATATGGTCAAGGCTCAGACCTTCCTTCCAGAGTGTGGAATGCAGCCGATCTTGCAGATGGCATGCTACATAGTGGAGTAGAAATCGGTTCAAGCCCACTATGCAATGCATGCTGGGTCTGATAGCCTGCTCAGTGTTCACAGTGCCCCTGGCATGACTACATATGAGAATGACTCAGTGGATGCTGGTCACAAGCATCACATCCTCAGACCTACCCTACCAAGCCCCTGGTTCAGTCACTCACATGGTGATCAGTGGAGGACAGTCTCCTCCAGAACTTTCCCTTCTCCCAACTGGAGCCTCAGGTGACTCTCACCATGGATGCCTCCAAACACAAGGTGCCTGTCACCCGTCAGAGACTCACTTCCACATCAGTGTGCTGGAGATGTAAGCTGTGTTGTACGGTCTGCAAGCCCTAGTGGATCTCACTGTGACAGGGTTGAACAAGGCCCTGCCCCATTTGTTATGCAGAAAGAATTTAAACACAAGGATCTGTTCTGTCCTCTCCTTTTCTGTCTCTTGTCTGTCTGGTTGCACAACCAAATTTTCTTGTGAGACCTAGGAACTGATCACTCTGACGATTTCGCAGTTCTTTCCCTCTTGCTATCTCTCTTCCTGATTCTGTTTTTTCTTCCCCTTGCATATCTGCGGATATAAAAAATATATGTCAATCTTTATGTGGAAATGTAAGTGACACTGGGATCCCTTTATTTAAAACTGCATCCCTTTGTTTGAAATGAATATAGTTATGTTATTGTGGTGGAGTTAGGCTACACCCTCGGCTGTGACTGATGGACCACTTTTCTATCTCCTTAGTTCCTATTTCCTTGCTACCAAAACTTGTGTTGTGCAACAGTTAACGCTTTTCTCTTTGCCTTTCTTCTCCCCCCCCCCACCCTAGGTCTGCCACCTAGCATAGCTCTTTACTATCCCTACTAAACTTCCTACTAGTTCTTTCTTTTCATTCTTTTTTCATTTCCATCCATTCAGTCCCTGGAATGATGCCAAACACTCGAAGAGGTGTTGTGTAAAGTGCATAAGTGCATTTTGTGTACAAAAAAAACATGGCAGCTATTTTAAATAGGAATACATTCAGGTAATAAAGCCTTTTTAAATAAAAAGGACTCAGAAACTATATAAAACAATAATAATTTCATGATTAGTACAGTTATAAGAAATCCTTAAGGTATTTTCATAAATTCACAGTATAAACATGGTACTGTATAAGGTTATGAAAGTGTTTAGTCACAATAATATATATATATATGTATGTATGTATGTGTATGTATATATATATATATATATATATATATGAAATATCACGGATAAGCAGACCAAGTCCTCTCCTACAATAATGAATGTGGATGGAACCACTACCCTAGACCCCATGGTCATGGCAAACACTCTAAATGAAACCTTCACAGACCTTAGTGGTGTCCTCTCATCCGATTTCTTCTCTGATGCTGACTCTCCAAATTCTACATCTCCTACTGCCTCTCCAACCAAACCACCCTTCCATTTCAAAATAGTCCAGGCACATGAAGTCTATAAATATATAAAGAAGGTTATTTCTAAGTCCCGAGCAAGCAGCGACACTATTGACCTTAAACTTCTGCCTCTCACTCTGGAGGAAATGCTGCTCCCCCTCACCAAAATTTTCAATCTCTCCCTCTGCTACAGCAAATTCCCTACTAAATGGAAGGCTGCAATTGTCACTCCTGTGCACAAAAGTGGTGACAAGTCACTGCCTGGTAACTATCGACCTATATCAATACTACCACCCCTCTCAAAGGCTCTTGAATGCATAGTGGCGGACCAACTTACAGACTAGCTGCAAAAGTATAACATCCTCTGCACCCAGCAACATGGATTCAGGAAAGGGCACAGCACATCGACTGCCCTACTTGAATTCTCAGGAGCAATCCACAATACCATGGATAAAGGATACCTAACTGGAACTATTTACATTGATCTAACTAAGGCGTTTGATACTGTACACCATGGCCTACTCGTCAAACAACTACAGTCTCTTGGGCTCTCTCAGAGTCCTGGTGACTGGGTAAAAAGTTACCTTGCTCAGCGCTCTCAAGCTGTAAAAATAGCTGGAGTTCTCTCAGACTCAAAACCGGTTCTCTCAGGAGTTCCGCAGGGATCCATCTTAGGCCCTCTCCTTTTCAGTCTTTTCCTAAACTCCTCCCCAAATCCTGCCCTGAACAAATAATCCTCTATGCTGACGATGCCATGATTCTTTCCACTCATAAAGATCCGAACCCCTTACGCCTTAGCCTTCAGCATGCTTTTTCCAAGGTTGAGATGTGGTTCCTTGAACATAAGCTGGTTCTAAACCACAAAAAAACTAAATCCATGCTCTTCTCTAGCCCACAAAACAAGAAATGGCAAGTACCACTCACTATCAAACGTACCTGGGAAATACCCTTGAACAAGTGTCGATATTCAAATGTCTTGGAATCACCTTTGATCAAGGCCTAACCTTTGCAACCCATATTGATAGTACAGCGAAAACTATTAATCAGCGGATTGGGATCCTGTACCAGAACCGACAGCTCCTTACCCAATCTGCACTGAGGATTGCTATTCAATCCTCTATCATCTCAATCATTGACTATGGCTTAATTATCTATGGGTCTGCCTCTACTACCGCACTTAGTCGCATTACAACATCCCTAAACAAAGCCTGTCAACTGCTCACTGGTGCACATTGACACACATGTGAGCTCTACATTGAAACAGGTTGGTTGCAACTCTCAAACTGCTTAAAGTACCTTACCTGCCTGATGGCGAAAAAATCCACCGTGGGCCTCACTCCACCTTGTATCCAAGACCTGTTATGCCAGAACACTAGTATCCGTTTCACCAGAAGATCATAACATCAGCCTCTGCAGGTCCCCCGTTGCAAGACTACTCAGGGTCAAAGGTCATTTGCCTATCATGCCCCCAGCTGGCTAAATGCCCTCAGCACTCCTATTACCTCCTCCATCTCTCTAGGTGCTTTCAAATCTAGGCTATACTGTCACCTCGCCGCCTCCAGCTCCTGTGACTGCCTTGTTTAAATCTTTATCTATCATTTATCCACTCTGGTCCCATTACTTGACAAAGGCATGTTAGAGAATCTTTTTTCTTGCTATTGTCTGCTCCCCTCACCTTTCTCTTACCCTATCTGTACATTTCCCTAATTGATTTTTCCCTCAACTGGCTTGATTTTTTTGTATGATAAGTATTTATTGGTATTACCTGTCCTTTGCACAAATGTTTGATATTTATTGTCTATGTTTTCTTGCTATTGACACAACACAAATTGTTGTGCCATTCTGTGTAACCTGATTTGTCTGTATTTAATTGACATAGAACCTTTGTAAAAGAGCCATTGGCTCAAAGGTAATAACTCCTAGAACAATAAACTAAACAGTGGATCAGAGATATAGAGAGTCAGTATCTGTGGAGATATACACTGTATCTTTAACTGAATCAGAAGGTCCCCTGAAACACCCCCCCCCGGTTCAGAAACATGTCCAGACATATAAATAGAAAGGGCACAGTCAGGTGACCCCACCAAAAGATATAAAACATATTCGCTGAGTTCACTTCAGTTCAGTCCTGTGGGGCTCAGCCCTGAGAGAGGAGGACAGAGGGTCTACTGTTTGTACAAACAAACTGTTGAATGCAGATGAGAAGGGTCTTAGGAGCTCCAAGATCCAAGACTGTATTATGTGAGAAACTACTGATGTTAAGTAGTGATTTTCTTTGCATTGTTTTTGTTTTAATTTATTATTTTTAGAACTAAAATAAGTATCGCACCACAGTGTGTTTTAAACCTGTAAATTTACCTCATATGAAGTTTATTCCCACACACTGTGACAGTTATACTGTTGAAATGATTGCAAAGCTATTTGGAAGTCAAGGGGTTAATCTGAGATGCAGTTTTAAGCCCTTTGCAGAGCTCTGAACAAGAGGTCAGTTCTGGGTCACTATGTTCTGTTTGCTGCACCTGCATTGAAACTTATAAGAACATTCTGTGAGAAGCAGGCTGTCTTAACAAGTCCCCAGAAGAAGACTTATGAAAAAGTGCAACAATGTTTTTGCTAGGAGACAAGGAGAGTGAGAGACTGAGTGACTAAAACTTGGAATTAAGAGAAGATACACATACATGATGTATTTTCACACAGAAACCCTCAAAGAACTGAATTTTATGAGTTCGTACAGTACAGGTTCTTGAAATAGCAGCGTGTGGCAGACACCTGTTTGTCAATCTGACATAAAAACCAAATTGTTCTCGCATGAACCTATTTATGGTGGCTACATCAAAGACAAGTCAAAGTTTATTGGCATGGATGAACTCCACACTGCTTCTATGAATTAACAAACTTTAGATTTATGTTATATCCATTAAACAATCTGTGTTATATAACTAGAAAACAATGCCGAGTTTTGATGAGAAAGAACTGATAGCTGTGATGCAGACAAGGTAATTTCTCACAGACATTCATTCATACCACTTTGAGTAAAAACAATTGGTGATACAGACTGCTCTGACTGGGAACTGCATCAGCTTTTTCAGTGAGTCAGGGACTTAATTGCTGAGCCAGCAGGTTAGACAAAAATGATGTTATTACTCACTAATAGGGACAGACAAATCTTAACTGTTTTCAGTTATTGCAGAGCACATTAACAGATGCTGATTTAAAGAAAACCACACAACCAAGCAGCAAGATAGTTTCAGGAAACACTAATCATGACACAAGGACTTGGATTCAAGTTTTTATTAAAAATATGGGGAAAAAAGGTTCATTTGATTTTTAAGTGACTCAGATGCATACTGTAAGTGGCATTGGTGGGATTCAAACCTAGATCTTTAGGTTCACAATGATGTACTCTAACTACTCTACCACACTGCTTCCTTTATTCAACAAGAAGTGAAAAGACTGTGAGGATTTTCAAGATTTTGCCTCTGACAGTATTCTGCTGAATTTTGGATAGTCTGGCTAATTCTGCAAAATTCAATTGTAAACAAAATTTTGGAAGCAGAATTTTTTTTAAATTGGATTAGGAATCCATAGTTTTTGCAAACTGCAGATATTTGTCCACAAACTGCAGAAGAGTTATACGCAGATTACGTTATCCTCGGAATGTTATTTTGCTGTTTACATATAAATCCTTTTTGGAACTCCGCAGAATTAAAATAGAAATTCCAGTAAGCACTTTGGAGGTGGAACTGCTGTTCTGCATGAATTACACAGGTGGAATCTGGAATTAGGCATTCTGCACAGCTGTTATGAAGATGTATAGTTTTATGGAGAGCTGGTGTTGAAGTGCCTTTCCTAACTCTTATCCCTGAAACTTCTATGCAGGATCCAGACAAGTATCAGTTTGGAAAGAGCAAGATCTTTTTCAGGGCAGGGCAGGTGGCCTACCTGGAGAAACTCAGAGCAAACAAACTGCGTGAGGCTTGTATCATGATCCAGAAGGTGGTGAAAGGCTGGTCCCTGAGGAAGCGTTACCTGCAACTGCGTAGCTCTGCCATTATCTTCCAGAAATACATCAGAGGTGTTCTGGCCAGGCGGTGAGTTCCTGAAGCGAAGGCATGCATGTACTGCTCAAGTGTTAACTTTAAAATTAATTATTTGTTACATTTTGAAACTCGAATCTCATGAGCCATATTGTTTTAAAAAATGCATGTTGTATTCCATTGACATAGCAAAGGCCGATGGCACATTCATAAGGCAGAAAAAGAAATGGGCAGACTGGATGGGCCCTGCGGTCCCTATCTGTGATCAATTTCTGTGTTTCTGTCTTCCAGGAATCGGTCTTCACCACTGATGGGTCTGGAGCTACAGGCACTAGGACCCTGCAAGACCACACTTTCCGCAGGGTGGAAGCTGATGTTGGCTATTGATGGCACCTGTGCATCTCACGTGGTACCATGCGTGTTGACCAATAACCAACACCTGCTTCCTCCCTCATGCACCTCAGTTCTGTTCTTCCCACCATCAAGTGCACACCATGGGAGCAGCAGTGCCTCATTCCTACTCTATCACAAGCCTTTAGTACCACAACATTGCTTTTTCCTCTTTATTATTTTGTTTTCTGACCTAATGCCAAAACTGTATGAACTGAAGGGGGTCAAAAAACATTGTCTGCATCCCATATGCATCGGTGCCCCCGTGGGAGACAAATGACGATGATCAACTGGCATCAGATGTACACAGTTTGCGTTTGCCTTGGCCTGGATCATAACAAGCATGAGTGTGATGCATGCTTCTCTATGGACCGTTGTATGCTTGAAATCTGCACAATGAGGTGAGGTCAGCTGATCCCCCACTTTTGGAGGCAGGCGTCACACTCATGAGGCCAAGACACCATCTCTGAGCCCTTCCAAAGGGCCCCTTCCCAGCACCTCTAGTGTCAAGAAAGCACAGGATCCTCCTTAGTCTCACCTTGCTGAGGTGTTGGAGGTTCTGGGGTGGGTCTAGTGGACAGCCGGCTCCTTCTGGCTGGCTGCGACCCCCCTGTCTGTCTGTCTGTCTGTCTGTCTATCTGTCCTGAACAGCAGACATCCCCGATAGTGAGGCTGAAGCTAAATGCGTGGTCTTCTGTGGTGGACATTTCTGTGTAACAGCCTGGTACTACCCTGGCTCGTGGCACCATTCGCAATGTCAGGAGAGGGACCAGCACCAGGGCTGTGTGGTATCCTGTTGCTAAGGTGGCAATTGTTCTCTTCTCTGGTGTCACTAGAGATGCCAAGGGGGAGGACAACACGACCCTCGGTGAAGGATGCAGAGATGCTCTTGGTTTCAGTCCTGGGCCTGACACTGAACATGATGCCAGTGATGGTGTCCCTGGAATCGGCCCTGGTCCCAGTGCCTTTTGCGGCATTGAGATGGCCCACTGTGCCACTCCAGTCATCGAGGCTGGGACAACACCGAACCCCGTGTTGGGCCTGGCACCAAATATAGTACTGACGTGACAGCGGGGATGAATGGTGCATATTCGCCTCCACGTGCACGCACTTGCTTGCTGCCAAAGCCAGAGGTTGGGAAGAAAAAAGGAAACTGGAGTCAGGTGAGCTTAGTAGTAGTAGTAGGTTTTATTTATTGAGCACCCTTTCCCAGAGCCGCAGGACGCTGTACGCACAGGCAGGTAAAACAATTACAATACACTATACAACAGACACACAGTATAATAAAACAATTACAACACACACACAGTATCATAAAACAGTAATAAGACCAAAAGAGGATAAAACAATATTTAAGATTCAAATGCCTGTCTAAAAAGGTGCCTGGTCAGG
Organism: Neoceratodus forsteri; assembly: GCA_016271365.2. Taxonomy (NCBI): domain Eukaryota; kingdom Metazoa; phylum Chordata; order Ceratodontiformes; family Ceratodontidae; genus Neoceratodus; species Neoceratodus forsteri. The sequence continues at coordinate 86,306,576 of JADMNL010000031.1, read as the reverse complement.
CGCTGTTTAAAGACTTCCACCGAGGGAGCCTCCCTCAGAGATCTGGGAAGCGAGTGCCACAGGACTGGCACTGCCACTTCAAAGGCACAGATCACCAGAAGATTTCAATGGGCCCTTGGAACCACCAGAAGGTCCTCCCTGGGAGAACGGAGTGCATTGAAAGGGCAGGCCGGAGTTAGGAGGTCTCGCAGATGGCTCGGACCCAAACCGTATAGGGTCTTATAGGTGAGTAGACCCACCTTGAAGGAAATCCTCCACCTAACTGGCAGCCAGTGCAGACCGCGCAGTACTGGAGTCACATGACAAGAGCTTGAGCGATCCGTCAGCAGCCTGGACGCCACGTTCTGCAACCACTGCAGGTGATGCAGGACTCCTCCACTGACCCCAAGATATAGATTGTTACAATAGTCGAGACTTGATGTCACAAAGGCATGCACTAATGATGGTAGGTTGAAAAGAGGTATAAAGGCTTTAATCCGGGCAATATTCCTAATATGGTAAAAATCAATCTGGACATAATGAAGCCCCGCCCACTTCCCCTTGACCATACCACCACACGGTCCCTGGGGGACTTCTAGATTTGTGCATGGGGGGGCCAGTCCTCCCTCCTCCGGTCCAACAGTTTTTTTTTGGGGGGGGATCCATGTGGGACTTAAGCCTCTGGTACTGTGGGAAGCAGTGGCTGGTTGTGGGGGTTGGGGATGGGGCTGAATAGCTGCCTGCCTGACCCCGAGGAGATACAAGATTGAAGGCAACAAAAAAAAACTGGAGTTTAGGTGAGGTGTGCGTTATGTAAGTGTAACCCCCCTACAAATGGGGGTTCCCAAGAAGTCTTCCTTGAGCTTGCCTAATGCTCACTGCCAGGTTGGTGTCCTGCGTTTTAGCAGTTTAAATGTGATTGCCAGAGAGTGCCTGTATAGCCTTTTTGCACTGTCTCTTAAAGAGCTGCCTGGATTGCAGTCATAAGTAATCTGAGCGGGAGCTCTGTTGAAAGATGTAACTATTTGCTGAAAATCATTTAGAGTGATAATGATAATGTAGTTTGTCTAACCTGCCTTCTTTGCAGCAAGGACTGTCTTGTTTATCCCCACCATTTGGCCCGGGACTACGAATTGGACCAATCAGTTCTGGTGGGACCTAGAATGGAGCCACACTATAGGAGCTGTCTGGAGTCAAACTCTGTAGGAAATGTAGTTTTGGGCTGCTGGCGCCTTTTTGTAACTGAAGGGGGAGCTGTTGCTTTGACTGACAGCAGAATCGGCCAACGGAACCTTGTGGATCTGAGGGAAAGTCCCCAATCTGTCTGCTGGCAAGCCAGATCTAAGTTGAAACCTGTAGGAGCAACAGCTCAGCAGAGTCTCGAGCAGCCGTCGGCTTAGTTTTTGCGCAGGAGAGCAGTGGAAAGGCCTGATTCCTGGCCTGCATGTCTGCCTACTGCTCTGAGAGGGAGAAAAAATAATTTTTGGACTGAATCCGAGTGTGTGTGTGATTAAAGTAAGCTACTGAAGTGGAACCAGGCTCAACCTGAGGAGGACCGAAGAGTGTGCTGAATGCGATCGGCCGGCCAGAAATCCCATTCACTTCAGAACTTCTGACTGGGGCAGAGAACAGTGCAATTGGGACAGAAGAAGAATTGCCTGGTACTGTAGAATTTCCTTACAGTAAATGTGCAGTGTATTGAAAGTGGGTCGTGATTTGTTTCCCCACTGTGTGAACTGTGTCCTGCTTGCTGGTAGCTGTATCCAGCTCAAATGGACTGAATCCGCAGTTAGCTCCATGTGGCTGGGCCTTGCCACGACGGCTTTGCCAGACTACCCTACTGCACAGAGAAAAGCCATCGACGAGAGACCTGCCTGGGGATCAGCCCCCTGTTCCACGCTTGAACGAGAAAGACGGCTTGGCGAACTTGTGTGGGCCCTGCTTCTCCTGGCAATCCAGACCAACGACCAGCTGTCTTGAATTCCGTCCATCCTGTGTCCAGTCTTGGGTACCGTGATTAACTATCAGGGTAGCTCCCTGCACCTACAATATAATCTAAGTGTGTCATCTGATTTCTTGGTTATTTCTCTTTATTCACGTGTAACCCCTAGGTGGCGCCATCCCAAGGGCTACTACGCCTGCCTGCTTGGCTAATAGGTTAAGGGGCCTAGGTTCTGTAATGGGTGCCTCCATCTGAAGGTCAGGGTTGGTAGTGGTCAAACTAGCCTGGGCACAGCCCTTCGGAACACTGTAGCCCCCCTTGTTCCCCACTAGAGGCCAAAACAGTACACAATAATCACTTTCACAATACCCCAATACATTTTGCAAGTACCCACACTGGTTGCACTTACCGCCAGGGCTGGCTTCTCTGGTTCGACCCTGGTGACCCCTAGTAAAACAAGGTTAAACAGAGAAGACAGCAGCAGTACAGTACTTTTAACACAAACTGGAACCACAGTTAGTTTAAATGCAGAAAAAGTAAACCCTGATTTATTCAGGGGACGCGAACAAGGAAGGGGCATAATCAGGATGATTGGCTTACAAGCTACATTAATCAAACAGTTATGCATGCCGTTCAGAACCAGTCACACACTCTGGGTGCCCAGGTAGTAAGCAGATGGGCTAGCCAGGATCGCTGCCCGGGGTAGGCCGGCATCGCAGCTGGTTGGGGCCCTGTGATGGAAAAACAGCTTGCACAATACACTATTTGTAATTTGGAGCCTGATGGCTCAGTTCGTGAATAAAGAGAAACAACCAAGCAATCAGATAACACACTTAGATTATATTGTAAGTGCGGGGAGCTACCCTGATAGTTACTCACGGTATCCAAGACTGGACACTGGAAGGACGAAATTTCAGACAGCTGGTGGTTGGTCTGGATTGCCAGGAGAAGCAGGGCCCGAACGATTTCGCTGAGGCGTTGTTCCCGTTCAGGCGTGGAGCAGGGAGCTGATCCCCAGGCAGGTGTCTCGTCGATGGCTTTTCTCTGTGCAGTAGGGTAGTCTGGCAGGGTCCTCGTGGCAGGGTCCAGCCGCATGGAGTTAACCACGGATTCAGTCCGTTTGAGCTGGATACAGCAACCAGCAAGCAGGACACAGTTCACACAGTGGGGAAATAAATCACGACCCACTTTCAATACACAGCACATACTGCATATATGTAAAGGATTCTATAGTACCAGGCAATTCTTCTTTGGTCCCAATCGCACTGTTCTCTGCACAAGTCAATAATTCTGAAGTGAATGGGATTTCTGGCAGGCTGATCGCATTCAGCACAATCTTCAGTCCTCCTCAGGTTGAGCCTGGTCCCACTTCAGTAGCTTACTTTAATCACACACACTCGGATTCAGTCCGAAAATCATTCTTTCTCCCTCTCAGAGCAGTAGACAGACATGCAGGCCAGTAATCGGGCCTTTCCACTGTTTTCCCAAGCGAAAGCTACGCCGACGGCTGCTCGAGACTCTACTGAGCTGTTGCTCCTACAGGTTTCATCTTAGATCTGGCTTGCCAGCAGACAGCTTGAGAACTTTCCCTCAGATCCACACGGTTCGGTTGGCTGATTCTGCTGTCAGTCAAAGCAAGAGCTCCCCCTTCAGTTACAAAAAGGTGCCGGCAGCCCAAAACTACATTTCCTACAGATTTTGACTCCAGAAAGCTCCTGTAGTGTGGCTCCATTTTAGGTCCCACCAGAACTGATTGGTCCAATTCGCAATCCCGAGCCAAATGGTGGGGATAAACAAGACAGTCCTTGCTGCAAAAAGGCAGGTTAGACAAACTACATTATCATTATCACTCTAAATGATTTTCAGCAAATAGTTACATCTTTCAACAGAAGTCCCTCTCAGATTACAAATGACTGCAATCCAAGCAGCCCTTAAAGAGACAGTACACAGAGGCTATACAGGCACTTTCTGGCAATTGCATTTAAACTGCTAAAACACAGGACACCAACCTGGCAGTGAGCATTCAGGCAAGCTCAAGGAAGACTTTTCGGGAACCCCCATTTGTAGGGAGGTTACACCCTTCCCTTCCTGGAGAAAACTTGGTGTCTGTGTCAAGTCTGTACCATCTCACATCAGTTAACATAAACTTACTACTTCACTATACATTTTTACTACACTTTATAATACTATATCCATTTTGACAATACATTGGGCATATTTCACACAAGTCAGTTGAACATTACTATACTAAATCAAGTAATAACTTCTTGTACATAAAACAGTGTGAGAGGGTATCCCTATCAGCTAACTTGGGGCTGGATGGGGCAGGGGCACCATGGTGAGAGGGCAAAACAAGTAACCTGGAATGGGCTGTCAAGCTCAGTTTGGGCAGTGAGCTCGGTGAAACATAAACACCTTTGTGAACTACATTAAGAGGCAAATGCACTGGCCTCCCGGGGGAATCGTAACTGAAGCGCACCACTGGCTTGACAGCTCGGCCAGTCTTTCTAGGGGGAACAATCACAGTCTCTGTACTCTCAGCACTGGTTCTGGGACTTTCAACACTTGGGAGGGGTGCCTCTGTTGACCCGGATCTCCCGATCTGACACATTGTGAATCTGGACCATCACTCGTCGTGCATAGGCATGAGCATGAGCTGGCAAGATGCTGGGCTTAACCAATAATCCTTCTGGCAATTTTCCATCGCCAGACGCATCCAACATTAGTATTCTATTCTTGACATCTTTCCTCAGGTGGACCTCCCCTTGAAGGGTACACTAGGCGTTAGGGGCCAACACCATTGAATTGGGATCCTTCTTCCACACGACCCTTACTGGTTCTTCCTGGTCTACTTCCTCGGGTTTCTGCTGCAAATCATAGGCCCTCTTGATCAGAGCCAGAATTCTCAGGGCCCTCCCAGTCCATCGCCTTTGTTTCTCACAACAGAGTTGTGTCAGTCTCCCAAACATATGGGCGTTGGTCTCAATTAATAGGGGAACCCCATCATACAGTCCAGTAGGGGGACACACCTAAAGCCAGTGTCTCGACTTGCTCCTCTACACCAGTTACAGCTGCAGGAAGCGACAACCAGAGGCGGACATATCCTAGGTAGGGATAAGACTTGTCACTCAGCCTCTACACATGTAGGCCTTCCAGAGATTGTAATGGCACAGCAGATAAGTGTTTGTCTTACTAGTCCTGAAATACAGTGGTCACTTGCGACCCACTGTCAAGCACAGCCCGAGTGGACACACCGTTCACTTTCACTGTCATTTCCATTGAAGGGCCCACTATTTTGTACCAGTCTGGAGAGGCCATAGCAGAGGCCTGGACAGATGGTTTAGCCACAAAGAAATTTGAGCTAGTATTTCTTGAACCTGCACTGCGATCATTTCGGGCACCACTCGGCCACTGATTTGCTTTTTGAAGCTCCCCTTAGAGTTTGTTTGCTACCTTTTCTAAGTCTTTCTGAGACCGGCAATCTCTCTTCATATGACCATCCTTGCCACAGTTGTGACAAATGACAGGCTCTCGGGGCATCCTTGGAGAGAGCATTGCAAGGGATGCCGGAGCACTGATGGGAGATTGTGAGCTGGCTCCTGCTAATAGTGTGCCATGTCTTAAAAGTTCCTTTAGGGTGGCAGTCAATTCCTTGAGCTCAGCCGAAAATCCAGCCTCAGTAGCGGATGTCTGAGGATGCACTCCCACCCCCATGGCAGTCACGTCCTGACAGGGGCCAGGGTCTTTGTCAACAGGGGATACCTTAGTGAGACCATCCAGTTGTACCTTTCTGACTTCCTTCAACAACTCCTCTCCCCACCGTTTAGCCCACAGCGGGCCACTTTTAGTGGTCTCCATTTCGGAAGGACCATCTGGTGCCATGATCACTTGAGCTGCACTCACGCCATAATTACAATCTCCCTCTTCCTCTTCAACCTCCCGGAGTTCTTTTATCAAGTCACACTAGTCAGGTGGGTTACCTCTCCTATCCTGGAGCCTTAACTGGAGGATCTGCAATTTAGAATGCTTTGCATGTTGCAGTATGTGCCCCAATCTCACATGGTTCAAGTCACTGACAGCTACCCCACCTTTCTGGTAAGCTTTCTGCAAAGCTCTTTCTAGACGAGTAACATACACAGACAAACTTTCCCCTTTCCATTGTTTGGTACCTTGGAATTTCCACATCAAATTCTCCCTGACTCAATGCTCCCAAAATTGCTTTTGAGTGCAGATAGGTACTTCTGAGCAGATGCATCAGGGTTTGTGGACCTTAAAGATTTAATGACTTTGAGGGCGGGACCCCTCAAACTTTCTATGATTATTTTCTGCTTCTCAGCCTCCGCACTCTGCCACTCGGGTACCAAGGGGGCAACATAGTCTATCCAGGTCTCCCAGTCATCCTCCCCTTGGGGGGTGGGGAGGGTGCCTGAGAAGATTCTCAACCTTCGGTAGGAGTCGTGACTAATGGCAGGTACAGATATAGGGGCCAGCATTGGCATGGGCACAGAAGGCAGGGCAGTAACAGGTGCTGGAGTGGGAGGGGGTGTTGGGGAAGGAACACCCCAGGTGGCAGGAATAGTTTATTAAAGTCCTCTATGGTTTTCCCTTCCTCCAGCAACAAATTAGCAAATTTCTCCTCAAAAGTCTCAGATAAT